>CAMTDV010000029.1:12179060-12605456 GCA_947069175.1 Scalesia atractyloides
CCACTCTCTTTTCTTTTAATCGGATGCATATTGCACAAATTTGGGGTCATTTCTTAACAAATTGTCCAATGCCTTGCAATGCCACCTTACGAACCCTTATCACCGGCCCATCATCCCCAACTTTGTTGGTGGGAGAATAAACATGGATAAAGGGTAGGGATGAACTTGGGTTTTTTCGTCTCTGACTCATCTTCTGGTGTTATGTCTTCAGTTCGTTTAAACATTCACTTTCTTGTTCCGATGATCCATAACCTCTTCCACCACATCACCATAAGCTATGGTCTCATCAGTCAACATTCTTGGTCTCGTCGAAATTGGGCTATTTCCTCAGCTAGTTGGCCCACTTGCATCACAAATGCTTCATGAGCTTTGTCTCTCACTTCATTCGCTTTCTTCATAACTTTGATATCATCGTGATATCCTTCCATATGTTTATGAGAGCATCTAGCTTTTAATGTATTGAATCTTGTGGGTCCTCGTATGCCGGTTGAGAGTATTCATGATAGTAATCATCACACTCCTCATGATAACTTGGAAAATGTGGCATTTCGGGTTCATAGTTGTGGTAACCCCGCTCTTTCTCATAGTGGTAAACTATATCCGGATGGTAGTATTCTTGATAATTTGGTGGTGGTGGTGGTTTAACGTATGGATAATGTGAGGATGGACCTAAGAGGTCTTCATAATCCGCCCTCCCATATCCGTACCTTTAGATGAGGGTATCTTCCTTATCCTTGTATGCTTGAACCTTCTCATATAGCACAGAGCATTCCTGCAATAGATGTTCCTGGCTCCTGCAACATTCACACGGGCCATCATCTACCCAATTCATAATGAAAGATGCTGCCTGCAAAACATGTACCTGCACAGACAAACTTAACTACCATAAGTATAATAAAGAAATACAAGAAAGAAAACTAAAAACTAAAATTAACTTTTTTCTGATTAAAAAAAACTACTAAATATGAACAAATCGAACAAGGAATGCAATACTAAGCGCACTAGCTCCCCGGCAAGGTGCCATTTTGACAGACCATGTCGTCCCAATCAGTCAAAAACCCAATTAACCTAGGTAGTTGGGGTAAGTCAAGTATCGTATCCACGAAGAGCATGTGTTCAGTATCACATTAGTTGTTCGATTGTCTAAACTATTTACAAACAAGTGTACAAAATACTTATGAAGCTTGCTAAATTTCATTGTTTGTTTGGTTGGTTGAAAAAGGTTTCGGAGTAAACCGACAAGTTACTATTAACTATAAAAAAATGATTACGTTAATTATTGCAAAAACTGGATTACTTGATTGAAAACAAGTATAGGGAACAAGGATCATACTCGATTCGATAATTGCAAAACCTAGGGTTCCTACATGTTTTAACTTGATTCAGTTGCATAGAGTGATTAACGAATTTAGTGTCACGTGTCTTAGGTGCCAAAGCTATCATCGTCATACACAACGGACCTCAGTGCACTTCTTTACCAAGAACATATAAATCCTAACCTAAAATAAGGCATAATTTCACATAACCATTTCGCAAAGTGAAATTTTATCATCACTTGGCAATTTACGAATTCGAAACAGATGCAAGAAAACTATCAAAGGTTTCAAATACTAAATATAACGCTTCACATTTCTGCACTTTCCTTATTAGAAAGTCTAATTGTATTTCTATTTTTGGAAACTTGTAATCGTATCTGTAACATTCGTCGAAAAACGGGTTTCCAAAACCCGCTTCGTTTATTAATCGAATATCCAGTTATAATTTTCGTTGCATATTTATTGCTCAAATTAATTTTAAACGATACATAATTAATAAATATATTAGAATTTAAAAACCATAATTAAAAATTACTAATAAATAATGAATAAAAAAATTAATGTAGACGCCGGGTTTCGAACCCGGGTCTCGCCTATAACCAAACACACTTCACACCACTCCGCCACACACATTTATCTGATAAGACTCTAAAGAAAACAGAATTAATACAAGTCTTGAAACTTAATTCATGAACACCCGCCGAAAGTGACGGTACCCAGTCAACCGGAAATCACCAAGATTTCCGTTTACTCTTCAATTGATCACGAAACCGACTCTCAATCATGCATCTAGACTCAAATCGAGTCAAACCGCGTTCAATTCGTTATGCAGACAACTTGCGCATCCCCGATTTAAACCGAAGTTTTAAAAACTGAAATTCAACCTCTGCAATCCCTTTTCAACTATAAATAAAGGGCTTAGGGAACCCATTCGACTGCACAAACACTCTCCCTAATATCATATCAACTTATATTCATCAGAAAGTTACGCCAGAAAAAACTCGCAACTCGTCGGAACCTCGCCGGAAAACCGAATCTATCCCATTATTGCCTTACTCTATAAATAGGACTTCTAGAGCTTCGACAGAAGTCACCCACACTCACCTCAAACTTCCTGTAGATCCTCTGTCGCAAGTTACACTTCGCCAGAATTTCTTTCAGTCACCGGAACTTCATCGGAGATCACACCTGTTCGGTACAACATCCTTAAATCCTTTTCTGTTTAAATTATTTTCGTTATCAGTACCAATCAATCAACTAATTCAATAAGATTTGATTAAACAGTCGAGTTATGTTTCTGGGTATTAAGTCGATTGAAGAAGATGAAGCCAGTCTAAATATATATGTGTAATAAAACTTGGTATTTTAACTGGGTTAGACACACAGTCCAACGGTGGACTGTGTGCAATTTCAAAAGCGTACATCCCGGGTTCGAGTCACACCTGTTTCGACTTTCTGAAATAAAATCCATTTTTTTAAAACCAAAACAGATTTGTCCCACTGTATGTTGTTAAATATAATTTAAGAACTATATATTACGGGTTAGACACCCAGCCTAGTTGGCCGGGCTGGGTGCAAGTTAAGTCAATAGTCACGGGTTCGAAACATGTTCTGCGCGTCCGGGTCAAGCCACCTTTTTAATTAATTAAATTCCAGATTTAAACCAGTAAGTATATAAATATAATTAAAATCAGAAATATTTCGGGTTAGACACGTAGCTCAGTTGGAAGAGCTGCGTGCACGTATACGAGAGGTCACGAGTTCGAACCTCACTCAGCGCATAGAATAAACACGGTCCGACCGGTCAACGGTCAACGGTCAGAGTCAAAAAAGTCAACATTTTTTATTTTTATTTATTTTTTTATTTAACCAGAAAATTATTTAAAAATACTTAAAAATAATATTTTTAAAGTTAGAAAATGTCCTTAAACTCACAAAAATAAATCTAAAAATCCTATTAAGGTTATGAATTAAAATTATTAATCTCAAATAAAATCCATTTATTACCGAACCATTTCGTTATTATTCTAGGTTAGTTTTCCTCGTCGATCAAATCCTAAAATTCGTGCGCATTCATCGTCATCCAGGAAACGCACCCACTGTGAATGAATCCTTACAAATTCCCCTTTTTTATTCATGTTTTTGGGTGTATCATGTGTCTCTCTAAATATTTCGTTTATTCAAACTTGTGCCATTACCATTATATGACCTAAACTTATGATGTAAATATTGTTTGTTGTGACACGTGTTTACATTTTGTCAAGTTGCGTGCAAAACATTCATTAGGCCCATCAGTTCCTCGTGGGAGACGAGTTGAACATCGCGTGCCTCATTCGATCGGCTCCGTTTGATTGAGCCTTGATCTCATTGTTCATTCATTTGGTGTGTGTGCTTGTGCATTTATTGATATTATGTGTTTTGTGATTAAATTTACATTTACGTTTATTCATATTTGGTTATGCACAATTTAATTCAAATAACCAATATAACTAATCCTTTCAAATATTTAAATAAGATTCACTCGCCAACTTATGTTGACCCAAAAACCCTATTTTACACATGATACAGGTGATCCGGTTGAGAAAAGAAACACATAGGATGGCCTAGAAGAATAAACAAGTTAAATGCCCTGGAATAAATGTTTAGTTTTGTTTTCCTTTGTAATTGTACTCTAGTTTGTAATTTGAATGAAGATGTATTTGAGCATGATGTATTTGTATGTTTATTGTAACTTCTTCTTTAAAGAGAAATAATAAATATGAAACTTTATAGTAAATGTCATGAGCTTTGATGAAAACCCAATCATGCCCCTATCACCATTTCCGCTGCGGGTCGGGGTGTGACAGATTGGTATCAGAGCTTTTGACTATAGGGATATAGGATAGGTTATTAGACCCTTAGAGCCTATACTATAGTTGATTAGATTTTAATTGTTTATGTGGTTACATGCAAACTCAGGATGTTTATTTGTTTCATATTTATTACACACACAAATGCATGCAAACACTTCCACTATCATATTGTGTGATATTTAATGAGTTATACTTATTGTCAAACATAACCTGCTTACATATACATTCATCACGCCTATTTCAATGTTCACATATTCAAATCATCCTCATATTCCTTTATTCAAGATTTTGTCACATTTTTCGTTTTTCAATCTCATCAAAGTGAGTTCTACGACGGGCATGTAGTAACTGTAAGGGTACAAGTACCGGTAGTCGGAACATCCTGTCTAGGTTGGCATTCGTATAAATCCAATATAACGGACCAGTTTGCCTACCTGGGGACTAACGATGAGAGTACCAAGGACCTATTAGGCCAAAGCATGCCACACCAAACGTCGTTCGAATTAACCCCACTTTGAGGTGTCACCGTGTCCACACCTGGATGCACTCCGAATTTCATACGTTACATACATATTTCTCGATTTTCTCCGGGTTTTAGTGTACGTTACCAGGCTAACACATGCGAACCATATGAAAGACCCGGTAATCATGGGGGCCCACATGATTACGAAGGTGAAGTATGGCGGCATGCAAGGCCCAATTACGAGCAAAGCCCAAGATATCCTATGGATGTAGTAAATTTATTATTCTTCATTTGTTTTATGAATGTTCATCTCTAAATACGACACATGACACCTAAAACTTCAAACTCATACTCTTGATACGTATTTCTTGTAGATGTCTTCTAGTCTCTCTCGTAGAAAAATGAAATCAGGAAAATCCCGCGAGCGCATGGCTGCCCAAATCGCTCAACAAATGGCTGCCGTAATACCCAACATCGTAATTCAGGTACAACAGGCCCTTACCGCTAATCCCGTCAACCCAATTAACCAAGAAGATCAAAACATTGTCAATCCTCCCCCCAAAGCCACTAAATGCACCTTCAAGCATTTCAAATCCTGCGATCCTCCAAAATACGAAGGGACTGAAGGTGTCACCGCTCTCCTCCACTGGTTTGAGGAGATGGAAAACACTTTTCTCAATTGCGACTGCCCCGATGATCGCAAGGTGCGATATACTACCGGTCGTTTGTTTGGAGTAGCACTTACATGGTGGAATACAGAGAAGGCCAAGCGAGGTGCTGAAGATGTTATGACTTTGACTTGGGAAGAGTTGAAGGAAATCATGACAAAACGGTTTTGTCCAAGAAGCGAAATCAAGAAATTGGAAGATGAGTTCTATTCTTTGAAACAAAAAGAGGGCGACCACACCACATACAACAAGAGATTCCTTGAGTTAAATCAAATGGTCCCCAACTTGTTCACTCCCCTCTACCGTTTGATCGAGCACTACATTTGAGGTCTTCCTTCAAAAATTCAAGACCCTGTAATAAGTACCACACCTGCAACTTTGGAAACAGCAATGGAGTTAGCTACAGAGCTCACCGAAAACCGCATACGGAATAAAGACTTCACGGAGGAGAAGAAGAAGGATAAAGCATCAACCAAAACCTCAAGCTCCACCCAAACCGAATCCTCTTCTCAAACCACTCCTAAGAGAAAACGAGACGGGCAAAATTTCGCTATTACCCAAGGCAATCAACCAGCTTCACAAGCCATACCCCTCCAAGCTATCCCAATCACTCAAGTAGCACCTAACTCTACTTACCCAAATAAGAAACTTTACATTGGACCTCACCCTCAATGAAACACCTGTTTTTATCATCATCCATCTACCTTACCTTGTCGACAATGTGCAAATTGTGGGCGTTATGGTCATTTGAGCAAGACTTGTCGCGCCTCTCAAAACCAACCTTCACCCCCTACTCAAAACATGATCCAAACATATCAACAACCCCAATACCCCATGTTTCCATATGTTCGAGCTTGTTTTAATTGTGGCGACCCTACCCACTTTAGAAACACGTGCCCTCGATTGGTTAACATCATAAACGCCCAAGCTCAAGCAAACCCAGTTAACCAAGCAAATCAAGCAAACCCAGCTCCACCACCAGCAAGAGGAAGAGCTTACAACATCAACACCAATCCTGTTGAAGATAATAACGGCCCAAACGAATCACCCAACTAGTCTTCTTTCACCAAGAATCAAGACTCAACTCCAACCGTTTAGTTTTAATGTTTTCTTTATGTTATCTCAATCTTTACGTCTCCCAGTTATAAATTGGGAATTTATGTATCCAAGAATTTTAATGCGAATTGATATCACGGTTTTGTTTTATACCTTTACTCATTGATTTAACTCTCATATCATCATACATCTCGACGTACCTCGATCACATCATTTAAAGAAGTTGGGTTGTGTCTCACTTTTACATAGACTAACCCCTTCATCATAACAAACGGGAGAGGTACTGTCATCATTCAGTCATGTATCCTTTCAGAATTGAGACTCAAGCTTTGGTTATTGTGTTTGTTTATGTTTTAGAGTCACATAGAACTGATCATAATTTACTGATAAAGCCAATGAAAATTTGACAAGAATATGGTGGATACGCCGCTGGTACTTCCTATATATAAGTATCCTTGGCAAAGGATCAAAAGCATTACCAGGAGGTTATGAGAAGTTCCGTGTAGGTTTAAATATCGTCATGGTTGAAGTTTTTGTTTTATGATACATACCTTATCATTTCAAACGTATCAATTCCCTCAAAACTCTTATGCATAAAATCATACCTAGTCAATCAACTCAGTTTATCCATGTTCCGCATTCTTATACTTTAGGCATCAAAAAGCGATTCTGTAGCAGGGTATTCAACCCTTACTAGGAATGTTACCGCCTCAAATAAGATATAAACTCTCACCCTCTTCTAATTATGTAATCGTCAAAATTAAAACATCCTCCCTTCAAGTCAAATATACCACTACTACTTAAATTTCGGGACGAAATTTCTAAAAGTAGGGGATACTGTAATATTCGTCGAAAAACGGGTTTCCAAAACCCGCTTCGTTTATTAATCGAATATCCAGTTATAATTTTCGTTGCATATTTATTGCTCAAATTAATTTTAAACGATACATAATTAATAAATATATTAGAATTTAAAAACCATAATTAAAAATTACTAATAAATAATGAATAAAAAAATTAATGTAGACGCCGGGTTTCGAACCCCGGGTCTCGCCTATAACCAAACACACTTCACACTACTCCGCCACACGCATTTATCTGATAAGACTCTAAAGAAAACAGAATTAAAATCAGAAATATTTCGGGTTAGACACGTAGCTCAGTTGGTAGAGCTGCGTGCACGTATACGAGAGGTCACGAGTTCGAACCTCACTCAGCGCTAGAATAAACACGGTTCGACCGGTCAACGGTCAACGGTCAGAGTCAAAAAAGTCCACATTTTTCATTTTTATTTATTTTTTATTTAACTAGAAAATTATTTAAAAATACTTAAAAATAATATTTTTAAAGTTAGAAAATGTCCTTAAACTCACAAAAATAAATCTAAAAATCCTATTAAGGTTATGAATTAAAATTATTAATCTCAAATAAAATCCATTTATTTACCGAACCATTTCGTTATTATTCTAGGTTAGTTTTCCTCGTCGATCAAATCCTAAAATTCGTGCGCATTCATCGTCATCCAGGAAACGCATCCACTGTGAGTGAATCCTTACAAATTCCCCTTTTTTATTCATGTTTTTGGGTGTATCATGTGTCGCTCTAAATATTTCGTTTATTCAAACTTGTGCCATTACCATTATATGACCTAAACTTATGATGTAAATATTGTTTGTTGTGACACGTGTTTACATTTTGTCAAGTTGCGTGCAAAACATTCATTAGGCCCATTAGTTCCTCGTGGGAGACGAGTTGAACATCGCGTGCCTCATTCGATCGGCTCCGTTTGATTGAGCCTTGATCTCATTGTTCATTCATTTGGTGTGTGTGCTTGTGCATTTATTGATATTATGTGTTTTGTGATTAAATTTACATTTACGTTTATTCATATTTGGTTAGGCACAATTTTATTTAAATAACCAATATAACTAATCCTTTCAAATACTTAAATAAGATTCACTCGCCAACTTATGTTGACCCAAAAACCCTATTTTACACATGATACAGGTGATCCGGTTGAGAAAAGAAACACATAGGATGGCCTAGAAGAATAAACAAGTTAAATGCCCTGGAATAAATGTTTAGTTTTGTTTTCCTTTATAATTGTACTCTAGTTTGTAATTTGAATGAAGATGTATTTGAGCATGCTGTATTTGTATGTTTATTGTAACTTCTTCTTTAAAGAGAAATAATAAATATGAAACTTTATAGTAAATGTCATGAGCTTTGATGAAAACCCAATCATGCCCCTATCACCATTTCCGCTGCGGGTCGGGGTGTGACAGTATCATATTTCATCTTCCAATCTTGTAATCCGAGAGTTTGATCATAATCGAAATACATTTCATTCACACCTGTTCATACATAAATACGTGATATTTAATCAATCTCGAATAAGTGCATTTTATACGAAACCGAATTATACTTGACGAATAAATTATATTCGGGTTTTATATTCATATGCATTCTTGATATCCGTATATATATATATATATATGTGTGTGTGTGTGTGTGTGTGTGTGTGTGTGTCCCTTAAGATGTCAAGAAAAAACATTTCAGACCTCGCCGGGCGTACCTACGGCTGGCAGCCGTAGCTTACGGCGGGAGTCAGCTGGTTTAAGCAAAAAAGCACGAATTTTAAACTTTTTTCCACCTTTTTCACCACCAATCACCTCCAAACTCATTTAACTCAAACCCTAATCCACTCCATTATAAATAGGAACCTCCTACACCTCATTTTCACTTTCCAAACAATCTATGTAACGCCTCGTATTTCCGCAGTCATATTTTTAGAAAGTTCGTATTCGCATTCTATTTTTAGAAACCTTACAATCGTACTCCATCTCCGTTATAACAATTTGAGGCGTTAATCGTAATGGAAATCCATTTTATACATACACGTGTTACGTTTCATATTTGTGTTATATACGTAATCAATATTTAAATACGTGCTTATACGCAAAACCGAGACTTAAAATACACTTTGGATACCTAAAAACAAGTTAAAATACAAGAAAACGACAGAACATTGTTAAAATTGGCAAAATTCCAGTAATTCTGTACAACCTGAACAATTATTACACTATCTATTTACTGCACAACATGACTTAAATTATAGTTTTAAGTCTTAAAAGTCTAAGAATTCAACAGAATCATAGCTTGGAATGATAATAAGTTCGTCACAATCACAAACATATAAAATCTTATCCTAGACGGATGACAAAGATGTGAACACACAGTACAGTCTGATACGACAAAAATAAGACATAAGATATGTCTGCACTGTTATACCATGAAAATTTTATTTGAAACACCAAATTGTCCAAGTCTGCAGCAAAATACAACATTTTGTAGCAAAATACAGCATTTCGCACACAAAATAGCAAATGTCCGAAAACCCAAAAATAAATATTTTTAGTTAAGAATAATAACGGGTGTTAAAAATAATATAAAACCCGTATATAAATCCTGTTGTTTAAAGTTATACAACTTGTTCTGTAAAAACCTAACAATAAAACCGTTACAAGAACTGAAGTCAAAATAACAAATTTATTAGTCTGGAGAGCTAGATTAATTAACTGGACAATGAAATTAGTACTAGAACTATTGTGTAAATAAATTTATATAAGTAACACAATATGCCAGTATTTTACTACGCGGTACCAAACCCGAACCAAATTTATCAACCGAACAACGAAACAATAAGCCGAATAAGTTATTTTGGCATATTATAACATCACTTTAAAGTGTTGGGCCATTATATTTTATAAAAACTTATATATAAAAACATTAAAGTCTATAAGGTTTATAAAAATGACAAGTTTTATTAAAAAAAAGAAAATAAAACCAAACCACCACCCCCCACCTCACGGCTACATAGGGTGTAAACTCCCATGCCACTAACCTTCCGTGATGCGTTGGCTTAATGTGAGCATTATTAGTGGGTTATGTGGTGTAAGAACCCAAAACAAAAACCCAAATCAATTCCATTCTTTCATTTTCCAAAACACAACAACCCATTTTCCTTTCCTTTTTCCTTCTTGAAATCGGCCAAACACCACCATCATCACCTTCAACTTTTAAAAATCCAAAATTCAAGAAATTCAAGCTTCCATGGAGATCTAAGAATAATCTAAGGTGTTTGCAAGGATAGGAGCACATTTGGAAGCTTGGAAACTATTGATCAACACTTTTCTTCATCCGTTTTACATCACTTTGATCATTGTAACACCCCAAAATTTTACTTATGCATAATTGTAGGTGTTATTAGAGTATACACTAGTAGTAACTAGGAGTATGAACTTAGTTAGAATGTAAATTAGAACTTTAACAAGAAAAATAAGTATTTAGCCAACTAAAAGATAAGAGCATACTTGAGGGGCCAAAACGGGAAATAAATGAAAGTTAATTTTATAAAAACAAAACAAAATACCACACCACACACATCAAATGTGTGGGTGTCGCCTGGAACAAAGGGGGGAAAAAGAAAGGCCTCCATCTTCACAAAATTAGGAAAATTAGTAAGGAAATCAAGGCCAATCTCTCTGCATGAACACATAATATTGATTATCTCAACTAGTCTAACAAGAGGTAAGTTAAATTTTGTGATTTGACGAAGTTGCTTAAGTTGGTTATGAATAATCCATGAAATTGGATGAAAATTAGTATGAATAATTGATAGAATCATTATATAGAAGATGAAATATGCTTAAATTTTGATTATCTTGATGATTCATGTTGAAACCCACTTATAATAGAGCTATAGTGAAGAATGATGGTCATGTTGGTGCAAATTCATATAGTGTTAATGTATAATTGTATGTAGTAGAGCATTAGTTAGATAGTTGGGTGCAAGATGATGGTGATTGTGTGAATTTGATTGATTATGATGACCTATGTAATGAATTAGGAAGAGTGTGCATATAGTACTTGTACCTTATGCCTTGATCTTGATACGCACACCAAGTGTTTGGTGAAATGTCGAGAATAGAGGTTTTATATGATTTCAATGATAAAATGTGATTATGATGCTAAATTATTTATGTTAAAAATGTGAGGAATTATTAATATGTTATGTCAAGAAAAGAATGAATTAAAAACATATGAACTAACGCATGTTAAATTGTGAAATTTTAGGAGTAAAAGAAGAAGGTGCAAGCCATTTCGGATCACCAACAAAATAGAACAAAGGCAAGTTCTTATACTTACTAGTATTGGAAATTTATAATGCTTTATCATGTTTAAACTAAGTTATTCAAATGTCATAAATGAACAAGTATGTAGAAGTGTGGTTATGAATGTGATCCGTTCCAAACGGGTCAATGAATGGAAGACTTTATAAAGAATGTATATCACGATTGTTGGAAATTAGTAACATGAAGTTAAAAGTAACTTAATATTGATTCTTGTGATCGTGGTGTAGGTAAAGTTGATCTTTAATCAGCAAGCGACGCTCGGAACGAACACACCCAAGTCACTTTCATCATGCTTCTGTATTTTAAATTTAGCAAACGGGTCAAGACATTTTGATTGTTAAGTCGTGAATATCGTTGTCTAAGTATCTAAAACTTGTGTTGTTATAACTTTTGTAACGTTGGGTACTTTATAACTAGACAAACGGTTGGTTTGTAAGTAAATAAAGTCATTTTTTATGGAACAAAATGTCAAATTTTACCCGAAATTTTTGTGTCTTAAATACTTGTTCTTGATCAAACCAAAGGAGAGCGTTTCAAGTTGGTATCAGAGCCAAGGTTTGAGGGATTAGAGTATCCGAACCAGGTCCTCGAACTCAAACTGGAAGCTCACGCAAGTTTGTGTTCGTTCCGAAGTGCAAATTGATAAGTGTTCTTTAAAAGTTTTAACACTTATGCTTCTAACATTTGGAAACGGAAAGGAATTGTGAAAGTCTCCTTAGAACAACTCGAGTAGGAATATTACGGAATGATATAAACAGATACGAGATTATAAAAGGTCAAAATGGGGTTCGAAATGTGGAAATTTAAGCTGTCTTAGCTGAAATAGCGTCTGCAAACCAGTAGTCGGGGGTACGCGCCGCCCTTTATGGCGTCGGCGACGCTACCCCTATAACCCGACGCACTAACCTACTGTCTACGCAAGAATCACAGCGATGCAACTTTTCTGATTGCGTCGGCGACGCGGTGTTGGGCCGTCGCGAAGCCATTTGCTGAAATGTGTAGTTGTTTTGTTATTTTGTAATATTAAAACTTTTAAACAAGTCACAAACCCTCGTTAAACTCTAGAAAGGCACCAGAATGTAAATGGAACCATGATGGCAAGCTGGTTAACCTATATATATAATATATATAATATATATATATATATCTATATATAACTATAAGAATGTACGAATGAATAAGAAAGTTGTGTGCAAGATGGAAGTATATTTCAATTGGCACATCAAGAATGTTGTGATAAGAATTATATGAACCCGGAACCTACAAGAATGAGGTTTTGATATTATGCAATGTATAGAATGATATATGTATATATAGATGTATACATACATATGAAATGAATAGTATGATATCTAACATAAGTATGCGATTGTAGATGACGGATGAAAGAGGTTCAAACGCAACGGAACAAATAAGTCAAGTTGAATTAAATAAGCGGATTGCGGAGAAGTAGTAAAGACACTTGATGCAAACGTCCCTCGTATAACACAAGAAGTAGAAAGTCAAGTGTTAAACATAGTAGAAACTATGATGACCAACAAGATAGACGAACTGAAAGAAATGATAAGCGGAATACAAGGCAAGAAAGAAGCACGTAGGTGCACGTACAAGGAATTCATGGCGTGTAAACCTGCATCTTATATTGGGGAAATAGACCCCATAGAATGTCATAGATGGATCTCCAACATAGAAGGGGTGTTTATTCGAAGCCATTGTGAGAAGGAAGATCAAGTGATGTTCGCCACAGGACAACTTCAACGACAAGCGAAGGATTGGTGGGATGGTATAGTAAGGAGATAGGTGAGGATAAGCTACAAACTCTTACATGGCAAGAGTTCAAGGAACCCTTCATGAAGTATCATTTCCACAATCGGCGGTAGATAGAATTCAAGAAGACTTCTTCCATCTTCGACAAAAGATGGAAACAATCGATGAAATTACGAACATTTTCCTTGACAAGATGAAGTTTTGTAAGGAGTTCACAAGGACGGAGAGGATGAAGATTAACCGCTATCATGATATGCTAAAGGCCGAATACAGAGAGTTCATCACCCCTTCTAAATGCGAAACTTTGAGTGAGCTCATTAATTGGGCAAGGGATAGAGAGATCGAATTGAAGAGACAAGAAGAGCGAGGGGAGAAGAGGCAAATCGAAAAGGGATCAATTCAAGGCACTCCTAAAAGGCCAAGACTCAGGATCATAGTAAGAAAGTAACTTCAAAAGGAGGATTTCCACGATGTAAGACATGTGGGAAACTCCACTCGGGTGAATGTTTAATGGGAAGAAGGGGATGCTATAACTGTGGCAAGTGGGTCATCCATATTACAATTGTCCTAATCCTAAGAGAGAGTGTTACAATTGTAACGAGTCAGGCCATGTGAAAGCTGAATGTCTAAAACTTAAAAAAGGAACAAGAAAAGAAGGAAAGAAGGAGGAAACCATCAAAGCCAAGGAAGAATGTTCCAGATTTCGTCGGAAGAAGCAAAGACACACCCGAATGTTGTATCAGGTATATTTAGCTAAACTCTATACCTACATATGTATTATTTGATACGGGAGCAAGTAGGTTCTTTGTGTCAAGTGAAATTATACATTCCCCCTCATTTGTAATAGAAAGAATGCCCATACCTCTAAAAGTAGAAATAGCCGATTGCAAAAGTTATTTATTACACGAGATATGTAGGAAGGTAAGATAAACCCTAGAGGATGAAGAATTTGATATCGATCTTATTCCCATTGTTTTGGGAGAATTCAAAGTAGTGATAGGCATGGATTGGCTTCCCGACACCATGGGAAATTCTATGTGAAAGCAAGATTATACATATCATGTCTCCTAAGCAGGTAAGCATTTATGGGGAAAGAAGAGTAGAAACTAAATTATGTACCATTGTTGAAGCGGTTAAGTATGTAAGATATGGAAGTAAAGAATTTCTAGCTTAGTGGTCGATACTAAACAAGATACTGTAACATAGGAGATACAAGAGTTGTGAATGAATGCCCGGATGTATTTCCAGATGAGTTACCGGGACTTCCACCTGAACGGGAAGTAGAATTTCAGATTGAATTGGAACCAAATGCTAAGCCGGTAGCCAAAGTCCCGTGCCGATTGGCTCCCACTAAAGTATGAGAATTAATGGTCCAGTTGCAAGAACTCCTAGAAAAGGGCTTTGTACGTCCTAGTGTATCTCCTTGGGGAGCACCTGTCCTATTTTAAAAAAGAAGGATGTTTCAATGCGCATGTGCATCGACTATCGTGAGCTCAATAAACTCACGGTGAAAAATCGATACCCCCTACCAAGAATAGATGACCTCTTCGATCAATTACAAGAGGCAAGTTGGTTTTCAAAAATAGATTTACGTTCAGGATATCACTAGTTGCGGGTAAGGGAAGAAGACGTGGCTAAAACTGCGTTTAGAACTCGTTACGGACATTACGAGTTTTTAGTAACGTCGTTCGGGCTAATTAACTCTTCAACCGCATTTATAGTATGATGAATAGAGTACGCCGAAACATGTTAGACAAATTTGTCATAGTATTTATAGACGATATTATGGTATACTCTCGAAGTGGGTTCGAACATGCTCATCACTTACAAGAAGTACTTGAGATACTCCGTAAAGAAAGGTTATACGCTAAGTTTTCCAAATGTGCGTTCTGGCTCAGAGAGGTGTAATTCTTGGGCCATGTGATTAATGAGAAAGGAATTTCAGTGATGCATCTAAAGTAGAGGTTGTGATTAAATGGTTACCCCCAAAGAATGTTAATGAAGTACGAAGTTTTCTAGGTTTAGCTGGCTATTATAGGAGATTTATTCAAGACTTCTCTAAAATAGCCTTGCCTATAACTAGATTAACAAAGAAAGAAGAAAAGTTTTCATGGGGCCTCGAACAAGAGAAGGCTTTCCAAATGCTAAAAAAAAATTTGTCAAGTTCTCTGGTGTTAACCTTACAAGAAGGAATGGAAGATTTGGTGGTATACACGAATGCATCACACCAAGGATTAGGGTGTGTCTTAATGCAACGAGGTAAGGTCATTGCCTATGCTTCAAGGTAACTTAAACATCACAAGGCAACTATCCGACTCATGATTTAGAGTTGGCAGCTGTGGTTTTTGTGTTGAAGATTTGGAGATACTATATGTACGGATCGAAATGCACAATATATTCAGATCATAAGAGTCTCAAATACTTCTTCGAACAAAAGACCTTAATATGAGACAACAAAGGTGGCTAGAATTGATTAAAGACTATGATTGTGACATTCTTTAACATCCAGGTAAAGCCAGTGTCGTAGCAGACGCTTTAAGCTGGAAGGAATATCCGCCACCTATTCGAGTAAAGTCGATGAGAATGATAGTCACACCTAACCTTATCGAAGCAATAAGAGAAACTCAAACTAAGTCATTGAATGCGAGTGATCTAAAAGGTGAAAGGACGAAAGGGTTTGCTGATAAGCTTGAAACGAATGCAAGTGGGATTAAGACAAGGTATGGTCGGACTTGGATACCACGTTACTGTGATATAACGATTCTGTTACTTGAAGAAGCACACAAGTCCAGCTACTCGGTTCATCCGGGAGCCACCAAAATGTATCAAGATTTGAAAGAAAATTATTGGTGGCCCGGAATGAAAAGCGGCATTGTCAAGTATGTATCCAAATGTTTAACATGCTCACAAGTGAAGGCGGAACATCAAAAGCCGTATGGGAAACTCCAACCTTGGAGATTTCGGTATGGAAGTGGGAAGACGTGACCATGGATTTGGTAACCAAACTTCCCAAAACAAAGAAGGGTCATGACACTATCTGGGTTATTATCGATCGTCTCACAAAAAGGTGCTTATTTCTTACTATACGGGAGACTTACTCTTCAGAAAGAATGGCGGAATATATGTCAATGAAATAGTTTCTCGCCATGGAGTGCCCGTTTCCATTGTTTCAGATCGTGACACCAGATTTATTTCTCGTTATTGGAAAAAGTTTCATGAAAACATGGGGTACCAAGTTACACTTAAGTACCGCATATCATCCTCAAATGGATGGCCAATCAGAAATAACCATACAAACATTGGTTTATATGCTAAGAGCATGTGTATTAGATTTTGGGGGAAACTGGGATTACCATTTACCACTATGGAGTTCTCATACAACAATAGCTATCAAAGTAGTATTCAAATGGCGCCATATGAAATGTTATATGGAAGAAGATGTAGAACTCCAGTTTGTTGGGGAGAAGTGGGACAAAGAAAACTCGCTCCCAAGGATGTAGTAGTAAGAACTAATGTAAAGATTGATCTAGTACGAGCTCGATTAAAAGCGGCGTAAGATCGACAAAAGTCCTATACGGACAAAACGAGACGTCCTATTGAATTCCAAGTAGGAGACCGAGTATTATAGAAAGTCTCCCCATGGAAAGGTATAATTCGATTCCGTAAACGAGGAAAGTTGGGTCCTCGATATATTGGGTCGTTTAAAATTTTAGCTCATATTGGGAAAGTTGCATATCGATTAGAACTACCCCAGCGTTAGATGGTATTCATAACACCTTTCACGTGTCGCAATTACGAAAGTGCTTTACGGATGAAACGGCTCATATACCATTTGAAGACATTGAGTTGGACGAATGAATGAATTATATTAAAAAAACCGTAGCTATAAAGGATTTCAAAGTAAAGACCCTTCATAATAAGGAAGTTAAACACGTATTAGTTCAATGGCAACACATGGAAGGGTCAGATCTTACTTGGGAACCAGAGGATGAAATGCGAAAGTTCTACCCGGCCTTATTTGGTATGTATTCAGGTTTCGGGGACGAAACCTCCCTTAAGGAGGGTGGACTTGTAACACCCCAAATTTTACTTATGCATAGTTGTAGGTGTTATTAGAGTATACACTAGTAGTAACTAGGAGTATGAACTTAGTTAGAATGTAAATTAGAACTTTAACAAGAAAAATAAGTATTTAGCCAACTAAAAGATAAGAGTTCATACTTGAGGGGCCAAAACGGGAAATAAATGAAAGTTAATTTTATAAAAACAAAACAAAATACCACACCACACACATCAAATGTGTGGGTGTCGCCTGGAACAAAGGGGGGAAAAAGAAAGGCCTCCATCTTCACAAAATCAGGAAAATTAGTAAGGAAATCAAGGCCAATCTCTCTGCATGAACACAATATATTGATTATCTCATCTAGTCTAACAAGATGTAAGTTAAATTTTGTGATTTGATGAAGTTGCTTAGGTGGGTTATGAATAATCCATGAAATTGGATGAAAATTAGTATGAATAATTGATAGAATCATTATATAGAAGATGAAATATGATTAAATTTTGATTATCTTGATGATTCATGATGAAACCCACTTATAATAGAGATATGGTGAAGAATGATGGTCATGTTGGTGCAAATTCATATAGCGTTAATGTAAAATTGTATGTAGTAGAGCATTAGTTATATAGTTGGGTGCAAGATGATGATGATTGTGTGAATTTGATTGATTATGATGACCTATGTAATGAATTAGGAAGAGTGTGCATGGAGTACTTCTACCTTATGCCTTGATCTTGATATGCACACCAAGTGTTTGGTGAAATGTCTAGAATAGAGGTTTTATATGGTTTCAATGATAAAATGTGATTATGATGCTAAATGATTTATGTTAAAAATGTGAGGAATTATTAATATGTCATGTCAAGAAAAGAATGAATTAGAAACATATGAATTAAAGCATGGAGTAAAAGAAGAAGGTGCAAGCCATTTCGAATCACCAACAAAACAGGAAAAAGGCAAGTTCTTATACTTACTAGTATTGGTAATTTATTATGTTTTATCATGTTTAAACTAAGTTATTCAAATGTCATAAACGAACAAGTATGTAGAAGTGTGGTTATGAATGTGATCCGTTCCAAACGGGTCAATGAATGGAAGACTTTATAAAGAATGTATATCACGATTGTTGGAAATTAGTAACATGAAGTTAAAAGTAAATTAATATTGATTCTTGTGATCGTGGTGTAGGTAAAGTTGATCTTTAATCGGAAAGCGACGCTCGGAACGAACACACTCCAAGTCACTTTCATTATGCTTCTGTATTTTAAATTTAGCAAAACGGGTCAAGACATTTTGATTGTTAAGTCATGAATACGTTATCTAAGTATCTAAAACTTGTGTTGTTTATAACTTTTGTAAACGTTGGGTACTTTATAACTAGACAAGCGGTTGGTTTGTAAGTAAATAAAGTCATTTTTGTTATGGAACAAAATGTCAAATTTTACCCGAAATTTTTGTGTCTTAAGTACTTGTTCTTGATCAAACCAAGGGAGAGCGTTTCAATCATCTCTAGGTAAGTGCTAGTAGTAAGCTCCATAACTTAATTTTTACTTTATGTTTCATGTAAATGTACAAGATCATCTTGAAAGTTATTTAAAAATCCACTTGAAAAACACTAATGAAACTATAATCACTAACATAATTATGTGGTTTTCTTGATGATTATGGATGATCTTGAATTTGTTATAAACTAGTAAAGTTGAATCTTGCATTTTTATGTATGAAAAGATGATCTAAACACATGTATGTTTAGATTAACAAGATTCATTAACAAAAATTGTTATGAACATGATTATATATTTGAAAATGATCATATTTAATATACAAATTATAGATTACTAAATAAAAGTTATGATCTAGAAATTTTGTTAAAAAGTAATAATAAAGTTTCTACTTTTGGAATGATCATAAAAAGGAAATTGTTTTTAGAAGCGTAGGAACACATCTTTATACTTAAAAATAATTTATGTAACATCTAAAGCATGGATTTTATATAAAATTCATAATCTAATATATTGGATGAAAAACATAAATAAAGTTTACATTTTGAGAAAGTTTTAAGTTATAACAAGTTCATGACATTTTTGTTAATATATTAGTATAATACTTGTAATTTTTTGATGATTGAATTAGAAAAGTGATTTAAAGCATGTTTTATAAACATGGGAAAGCTCATATTTTAAAGGAAACCATGGCAAATTTTTATAAAAATTAATCTTGATTAAGATATGATGTAAATTAAAGATTTTATGATTAAAAGTGATTAGGGATTTTAGTCTTGTTTATACAAAAGTTTTGGTGAAAAAGTTTAAAATATAATTATTTAAGTTTTTCTTAATCTAAAAAGAAAATAAATATATATTTTTAGATAAAAGTATATATTTGAAATCACCAAATATGTATAAATATATTTTTGTACAAATACTATATATTAAGATCATGTAGGATCAAATACAAAAATATATAAATGTTCAACTTTTGAAAAAATAATATAACTGACAATTCAGACAACTTGGACAATTCGGACAAAATAAAATATGGTATAAACTAAACAAACGACAAAGACAAAACCAATAAAATGGTTAACGTAAACATAACGGTCAAAACGAACAAATCAACCGTCACACTTTATACTTACTAGGACTTATAAAAATTTAATTCATATCTAGTAGCTTTTACAAAATAAGTTTTATAAGTTATAACTTTGCTAGTAAATATTTTGAAACTTGGATTAAGCCCATTTTCATAAAAAATTGTTTGGGCAAAGCCCATTTTCATAAAAATTATATTGGGCTTAACTCATTTTTATAAAAATATATGGACTAGCCCATTTCTATAAATTAATATGGGCTAGGCTCACTTGTATAAAATCAAACTTGGGCTAAGCCCACTTTTATAAAAGTAACTTTGGGCTAAGCCCACTTTTATAAAACTAAAAATTGGGCTAATCCATTTCTATAAACTATTTTAGGCTAGGCCCACTATTTCATTTTTAACTTGGGCTAGGCCCACTTTTACAAACCAGTTGGGCTTAACCCACTTTAAATAAAAAACAAGTTGGGCTAGGCCCACATACATAAAATGAATTTGGCTAGGCCCACACACATGAAACGATTTGGGTTAGGCCCACTCATATGAAACAAATTGGGCTAGGCCCACACATAGTAAGCATATTGGGCTAGGCCCATACTTACAAAACCTATTGGGCTAGGCCCATATGTAATAAATTTTTAGATTGAACTTTTACATTTAAATTATGGGCTAGGCTCATTTACATGTAATCAATCTAGAAAACATATATGTATACCAACAAAGAAAAACCAACAAATACAAGTATAAAATTTAATATGAAATGAGAATAGAAAACTTGTAGGTCAAGAAACGAAGTATCGGAAATTGAATAGAGATTTGCACGGAACGCAAATCTGTGAGTTCATGTTTTCCCCTTTATTTAAACGTTTTATGGTTTTTAAACGTGCGGGGATGTAAACATGTTACATTTACTATAACTTGGGTAATGAAAATATTTAGATCACATGTGGATAAAGCTCAAGTATTGGGACCATTAATGAATAACAAGTACTGAGGAACAAGGGGATAGATCTAATGGGTTTGGGCGAGCCCCACTCTATTACGGCAACAATAACAGATCGTATTAGAGTGCTTTTGTGTCTAAAACGAGTGTCTCATACAGAATAGATCGTCAAGGTTTGGTTGCCACCTTATTCGGCATACAGATTTGTGTCCTTGCAACATACTAATGATCTTACAAGTTTCCTTAAGCTATACTAAATGAATTTGTTATTTCAAATGTTTTAAAGATTCATTTAATACAAAAAATTATAACATGAATTCACCAGCTTTTGCTTTGTTGACTTCATTTTTCAAACTAACATGTATTACAGGAAACTAGTGGACGACCTTGGGGGAAAAGGACAAACATGTTCGTATGTTATGAAGTCAAGATATTATATTTCATCCAGTCTTTTATCATTGTGTTTGTAAACTCGTGTTTTAAATTTTAAACAATGTTGTTAAATCTATGGTATGTTTCAAGACAAAAAAGGTCGTTGTAACCTTGTGTTAAATAAAGCGTATAGATGAATATTTTACAACATATTACAATTGTTGTTTACTTGGTTGAATGCAACGATTGCCGCTCTGGCCACACCTCACAACGCTTCCGCTACATCGAAAATCGGGGTGTGACAAACATAATCTAGTTACCAAGTGCAAGGACTTAAAGTGAACAAAACCAAAAGATTTTCCACCTCCTTTCTCCTCCAATCACCTTCCACCTTTTTTAAGCTAACCATATTTCACACCTTCCCACCTCCTTTCTCCTTCAATCACCTTCCAACTTATTTAAGCCAATCATATTTCACCCTTCTCCACCTCATTTCTACTCCAATCACCTTCCACCTTCATTAACTCCCAAACCCTAATCCTCACTTATAAATACAAGCCTCCATACACTCCTAAACACACTCCAAACACTCAAATCACTCTCAAATCTTCTTGGTTACTCTCTAAATTCCAAGATTTGGCAGAAAGTTACAACCATTCTAAGTGAGTTTTAGCTCACTTTTCTTCTTGTTTTCTTATGTTTTCTCCTTCCTTTCTACTTGGATAACCTCTAGGAAGGTTTTCACAAACTTGCCTTGGCAAACTAAGGTGAAATCTCACAACATTTGAGGTCCAAAGTATGATTAAAATTTTGCTTTCATTTATACTTTTGTATCTTGCTTTTCTAGATTAAAACTTGTTTTAAAACCTATCTAAGGTTATGAGACTTTTTAGGAATAGATTATTATGAGTTTAAGAGGTGCAAAAACCTCTAAATTTCTGTTTTTGCAAGGGTTTATGCAACCCACAAGTAATGAAACCATCCGAGCTTGCCATGAAGCTGATGGCAAGACTTATGTTTTGGTATAGGTGTGAATACTTGGAAGCATTGGCTATCCTACCTTCCTTCCACCACCTCACTTGATGTTTTACAATTGTTATCCCAAGTGGTTTGCTAACTTGAAAGTGACACAACCCCGTCAAGCCTCTGACACTTAGTTAACTCTTTCTATGTTGGTGCCGGCTCACCCGGGTTAAAGGTTACTTGGCTACTTGGTATAGTAATTATGGCAATTTCCTTTTCATTCATGACCATCCGAATTATCCTTGTGATAATTTGTGTATTGGTGAATCTTACAACGAGTTAAAGGATCGTTATCATCCTACCTCCATGCTTGACTTATATGACAATCTATGATATCCTTGATAGACTTAGCTTAGAATTGTTATATAAACTATACGATAAATATAAATACACATAACCGAATCCTTGATGATAATCAACATGGTTACTTGTCATGGTAATAGGTTATATTATCTAAGTCTTGAACCTCTCGTTAACAATTCTAATGGGTATCTTGACCCATGAAATCACATCAACCCATACGGGATTTATAGCGTCAAAAACGAGTGTTTAAGACTAGATAATTACTTTGTGTATACATACTTTTGTACTTTAAATTCCAATCGGAATCCTCCGTTAACATTCCGAATACTCACACACCTTCACTCTCCTATTCACATCAACTCGCCAAAACACGGATAATCGGGAAGCTTTGCAAAATTGTGAGTATGCATGACCCTTTTACATTTCGACACCTTTTGGGTGCAATATTTATTCCTTATTAAAAATGCACACATACATGATGAATGTCGTTAGTGTCAATCAAAAACCGAAATAAACTACGTAGATAGAATAAGTCGGGTATCGAACTAGAGGAGTATTGTGGAAAGTGTTATGGATTAAGCACTGATTAAATAATTGCAAAAATATAAATTCAATTGGTTTGGTTGTTTGATTAGCTGAAAAATTACTAAAAACGGAGTTTGTAAACAGTTGGAAAGAAAGTGATTCCTCCAAGTTTCAGATTCAAAGTGGATTCAAGTTATTAGTTTTAATTGACAAAACCACATAGACATGATTTAGATAGTTAATAACTGACTGTGATAAACGAGGACTAAGTACTTTGATTGATTAACAACGAAAGGTTATCACATGATTATCAATTGAAGATTACACCAAACGCCAATTACTAGAACTCTCGGGAATTGAAAGAATCAAAACTAGGTTTTAATTAAAATCAATCATTTACAATCAAGATAATAAATCCCTATGCACAAAACATCAATTGCTTAAATTGCTAGTCTCAATTACAAAGAAAAACTCAAAACAACCATCCACTTACAAGAATCCTCCACTCGGAGGAAGCCACGAATGAATTAGCCGCTCACGTTGGTCACTTGATCATCAAACACTTGAGAAACAGTTGAATTAATAACTTTGATATTTGATTCGGTAGGAATATGAAGGTTTGAGGTGAAAAGCTCCCAAATTGATGCTCCTAGATGCCAATTTTCGTCCAAGGAAGTGTTCTTTTCGAATTAGGGATTAGGAAACCTTTTGTACCTTAAAACAAGCCAAATTCGTGTTTTTTCGGATATCCTACCGTAAGCTATGGTCGCGGACTGTAAGCTACGGTAGGGAGTATCTGGTCTCAACCGTAGCTTATGGTCGACTGACCGTAGCTTATGGTCGGCAGATCCTTTCCAAAACTGTTTCCTTCATAACTTCTTCGTTTTAGCTCCGTTTTACACACCGTTTTCGCCCACATGTGCATAATTCAATCCTCTATCATTCCATCTCTTAAGATCTTTAATTCCACTCCATTTGTTTTCCTCAAAACACGTCCAATCTTCGTGTTTAACCTACAAAACACCATTTTCTCGTAGTTATTCAATTTCACACATTTAAACACATAAAACTCATAAGATTAGTCACTTAAACATGTTAAACACCATTCCAATCCCATTCCATCAATACACTTACAAACAAACAATCCATCATACATGCTTAATACGTTATGCTAGAGTTCATATATACTAGAATCATTACATGTGTTATGCTTTGTCATTAACTTGTTTCAAGCCTCCCTTAACATGTATAGCGCTATAGGAGTAACGCACCGGCCGTATTCATGAGGTAGTGTTAAGCAAACAAAGTGGTCTAGTCATTGCTATGATTAGATTACGCTAATGGTAAACTTTGGGTTGACATGTATAGTTGCATGCTAGTATTGTATGATAATTTAAGTTAACTATTATGCCATGTGGATTCGTTTAAAATTTTTTACTTACGTTAGTATTCAAACTTGTATGCTCACTAATAATTTTGTATTGAACTATACTTTAATATGTATTGCAGAAATTCTATGATGATGACGACGAATGGAACTTGATAGGAAGGACTAGACATGCACCAAACTTTGAATTCATGTTTATAGATTAATCATGCAATATTTGTTGTATTCTTGTTTTCCATTCATGTACTTGAACCACTAGCAATGAAATGAAATATTATTTATTAAATACTTGTCATATTTAGTGTTATGAAGTCTCGAGAAATCTATTTACGTCTGCCCTGATGATTCCGCCATCATGTTGGGGTGTGACACTCTACACTCTCAAAACACTCTCACATTACTGAAATTACAAGTTCTTGGCAGATTACAAACAAGTTCTAAAATGAGTTCAAACTCATTTTTCTTCATCTTTTCTTCATCTCTTCTTCCTCTACAATGCTTGGAACACCTTTGAGAGTGTTTCCACAAGTTTCCTGGTAAACTAAGGTGAACATCACCATTTTGAGGTCTAAACTTTATATTTCGAAAGATTTTATTGTTAACTTTTGTTAAACTTATGTTTTTTATACAATCTTGTACTTCCTATGCTACTAACGTAGTCTATGGTTAGTAAGCTTGTTCAAGGTTGATTCTTATGAGTTTAGAGGTGTAAATTACCCTCTAAACTTTCTATTTTGATAAGGTTCCAAGCAACCTTAAGTGTGTGACCATCCAATACTACCATTGTTCTTATGGTGGGTCTTGCATGTGTCTAAATGTGTAAACTATGGAAGCTTGGGCTTTCCAACCTTGTTCCACTAACTCACTTGATGTTTTTATGTCTATACCACTAAAACTCGTTCAACTTTCATTAGAGTGACAAGGCTACGACACGTCCCCAAACGTTCCATGTTCAGGATGCATGCACCTAGCTTGCTCACTTGGTTGTTCATAGTTTTAGTCAGGTTAGTAGTTTAGTTTTAGTTTATTTCATTCATGACCAACCGGGTTTACCAACTAAGTTGGTAAACTTTGTGCTTCGGTGAATCATACAATGAGGTTCAATGGATGTTTATCATCCTACCTCCATGCTTGACATATATGAATTCTATGATAACATATGATGGACATATAAAATATAATATATATACTTAACCGAACCCTTGATGTTAACCGGATTATGGTTACATGTCATGGAAATAGGTTAAATTATCTAAGTTTTAGACCTCTTGTTACGATTCTAGTGGGAAAATTAGACCCATGAAATCAGATGAACCCACATGAAATTATAGTGTCGAAAACGAGTGTTTAAAGCTAATAATTATTTTCATATGCATACTTTAATACATTTAAAATTCCAAATCCAAATTCTCTACCGAATCTAAATACCTATATACCTCCGTTCCCTAATGTAGGGTAACTTTGGTGTTCTCGACTCTTAACGCCTCAACTCACGTACAGGGATTTAAACGCAAAACCGTGAGTATACTCGATCCCATTTTCCATTTTTTCACTTCGGGTGCAACATGTACACTTATCAAAAATCACGAATCACATTTAAACTTGTTACAATCACACTCTATCCATTAAAAACTGAAACTTATATTATTCTTATTATCGCATGCTATGTATACTTGTGTCTATATGCTCATTAACTTTGCTAGCCTCTCTTAACAAATATAGCGCTATAGGATTAACTCACCACCCGTATTCTTATGGTATTGTTAAGTAAACTATTTAGAACCTTGTCATTTCGGTGACAACAGTATTCACGATTGCGTTAAACTTTGGTTTGACAAATACTTAGACATGTTAGTATGATGATAAACAATATATGCAAATTACCATGTTGGATACCAGACAACTTTAAATCATTACTATGCTATGTATCAAACTTGTTTACTCGCTAACTTTTGTTGATCATTATTTCAATACATGTTGCAGGAAACTAGTTGATGCCGATGAAGAAATATATTTAGGGTGGATTAGACACACACCTAGATTTAAATCTAGTATTTGCTTTCTTGTTGTTTCGTTATTTGTTAATTGTTGTATTTCTTTTCAAGACAATGTTTTATCATTTTGGTATCATTGAAATTTTGAATTATTAAATATTGTCACGATTAGTGTTATGAAGTCTCTTGCAATGTCGTTTTTGTCTCACCCCAATGTTTCGCCATCGGTTGGGGTGTGACACTAAACAACTTGTCATAAAATCAAATCAAATCAAATACAAAATGTTGTAAACCCTATAATTCTTCAAAAATTCTACACCAGGGTGAAACCCGGAGAGACTAGTCGCTCATGGTTGATGCTTCATGAACACTGGATGACGAACACCACACCGAACCATGACCTTGAGTCTTGGAAGAATGAAGAAGGTTAGGTTTGGGGTTTGAATGGATGAAGATGATGGCGATGCTAATGATATGATGATAGTGGAATGGGTGAGGGTTAGAGATGATGGAGGTTAGGTTAGGCTTAGAGAGGTTAGGGAGAAGTTAGATGTGAAGGAGATGATGAAAGATGGCTCCAAGATGTGTTCATATTCTCAAAAACCCGTAACTACTTTAATCCCCACTCAATTTCAGTCAAAAACAACTCAACCCAACTTTTCAGCGTCAACAATATGGAGAAGGCGTCGCCAACGGGTAACTAGGGCGTCACAGCTTGCCTCGCCTCAGTTTTTCCTGGATGCGCTAACATGCTGTCTACGCACAAGTTTTGCCGATGCAACTTTCGGAGGGCATCGCCGACGGGCAATTTGGCGTCGGCGACTACCTCTCCAAAACCTGCTTTTCTGATTTTGTTGTTTCGCATGTCCGGTTGATCCGTTTCCGACCCGATGCTCCGTAAAGCTCCGAAATGCTCCTTAAACTTCGTTAACCTGCAAAAATAGAAATAAATCAAAGTAGGCAATTCGAAACTCAAGTTTATATTAAAAATAACAACTCTACATGCAATAAAACATCGGTTTTCAATCACGCATCACGAGCATGGTTTGAACGTCTCAGCAAAACCTTGCATAATCTTGGTTTTCTGTAATGCCTCGCATTCTTGTACTTTCCTTGTTTAGAAAGTGTAGTCGTATTTCTATTTTTGTAAAGCTTGTATTCTTATTTCCTTTCGTATTTTATCCTAACTTTGTAATCCGAGACATTGATCATAATGAAATACTTATTTTACCTATACTTGTTTACATGCAATCAACTGTTTACATACATCCTTACATGTAAATCATACTTATTTTACGTGCAATATTCATACGTTACATATCATACTCGAAAACCGGTTAAAACTCGTTAAAACAGCCTAAAACTAACCTGTTTGTGCGAGTTGAACATACTTCGCACGAAGTGTACCCACTCCGCACGAAGCGGAGCTGACATCAACTTTCCCTATAAATACAGACGCACTTCACCACTTCCATCTTTTCGAAAACTCTCACTCTCACTCAAACCTCTGATTCCTTGGCAGATTAATTTCAGAATCCTTTAAGTTAGTTCAGCTCATAATACTTGGCATTTTTTCTATAATTCTTCTTCTTTTTCTTTTGTACCAAGTGTTGTAGCAAACTAAGCTCATGATCCTCACTAGGATTGGACTTGAGTTTTAGCAAGTGTGAACATTGGGAGCCTTGGCTACCCGAATTAAAGTTCCACACCTCACTTGAACATACTCCTTGTACTTAATTTTTACAAATTCATGACCAACCGAGTTTATCAACTCTGTTGATAAACTTTGAGCTTTGGTGAATCATGCAACGAGGTTCCATACCTCCATGCTTGACATCTATGACAAACTTGAATATCTATGAACTTCTACTATACGTAATATGTGTAATTTCTTATAAAAACGGGCCAGGGACTAAATGTTAATCACATTTTGATTAAATGTTATGACCCCAATCTGTCTTGCCTCGTTGTCAGTACCCCGTTCACCGAAACCAGTGTCGAAACGGGCGCAAAACGAGCTAAATCATTCAGAAACAGTCCCTTCGCATGAAGATTGTCACTGCATAATGACACTCATTTCGTACGAAGTGGACACTTCACACGAAGTGGCCCTTTTCCATTTCTTTTCGTACTTTCTGCAATTTCTGTCTCGAATCGAACTATCATAAATCTGAATATTCACACATCTCTGTTTACCCCATGAAGGGTAACTTCTGTGTTCATCATTTTCAACACTCAAATCGCTAGGAAAACTTGCAAAACTGTGAGCATACTCGACTCCCTCTTTTATCTCTAACACTTTGGGGTGCAACTTAAATGTTATATCAACCCACTAAATCACAATGCCTTATGCAAAAATCACAATACTTACATTCAATCATACATGCTAATACGAATACTTGTAGACATATTCATGCTAGATTCGAATACTTTATACTACGTCACTACCTGTGTAAAAGCCTCCCTGAACATGTATAGCGCTATAGGAGTAACACACCACCCGCTTCGTGAGGTCATGTTAAGAAAACAAAACGGTCGTTTCATTGCTATGATTAGATTATGCTAGCGGTAAACTTTGGGTTGACATGTGTAGTAACATTGCTAGTATTGTATGATAGTTTCGAGTAAACGGTTATGCCAGGTTGAATTTTAGACTTTTACTATACTTAGTACTCAAACTTGTGTGCTCGCCAATGCCTTGTGTGTTGAACTATACTTTATATATGTTACAGGTTCAGAATGATGATGCATGGAATATAGTAGGATGGACTAGAAACTCATCTTAATTAGAATATGTTGTACTTTGTATTTTTGATTTCCTTGTTGTACCATGAATTCGATGTTGTATTTTGCTTCCAAAGCCTTGTACTTGAAGTTAGAAATGAAATGAAAATGTTGTTGTCTAAATTACTTGTCACGAACTAGCGTTATAAAGTCTCGACCAATCTCGTTTCGTCCCCGCCTCGTTGTTTCCGCATCGATTGGGGTGTGACATTTTCATGGTTCAAAGACAAATCCATCATTGTTTATACTAAAAGACCATGGTACCCTGGTATATCTCTTGGTTTACGTGGATGACATAATTGTTACAAGCAATAATGCTAAAGCTATCAATATCGTGATTGAACAATTGGGCACCTCTTTTGCAATCAAGGATCTAGGAAACTTGCGTTCTTTTTTGGGCACTAAAGTTGTTAATCATGGTAAAAACCTATTCTATCTCAGCACAAATACATTTCTAAGTTGATTGACAAAGTTGGTTTATGTGATTGCAAACCTGTACCCTCTCCTATCAGTACCTCCCAAATTCCCACTCTTAGTGAAGCCCACTTATTGTTGACCCCATGAAATACCGTCAAACAGTAGGCTCCCTTCAGTGTGCGCCTTTATCTAGACCTGATATTACCTTTGCTATGAACAAAGCATGTCAGTTCATGCAAAATCCCGCAGAAAAATCATCGTTCTACTGTCAAACAGATCTTACATTATCTTAAAGGTACCTCCCACTTTGGTCTTTTCATTCGGCTGAATCAGGCTCCACACTTCACGCCTTTACTGATGTTAACTGGTGCACTACTTTGCAGCATATTCTGACGCAGATTGGGCCGGCTGTTCAGATGACCGTTGGTCCACAGGGGGTTTGCAATATACTTAGGCTCAGCCTTATCTCATGGAATGCTTAAAAACAACGTACAGTATCTCGTTCATCCACTGAATTTGAGTATAAAGCTCTTTCATCCACCGAATCTGAGTATAAAGCTCTACTAGACATTGTTGCAGAACTAACGTGGCTGGAGGCACTGTTACACAAACTTGGTATTACCCCAAAAGTTACACCGACACTTCGGTGTGATAATTTAGGTGCCACTTATCTCTCTGTCCATCATATCTTTCATGCTCGCACATTAAATGTGACTTATCATTTTGTTCGCAAGAAAGTTGCTCAAGGGAAATCACAAGTTTAGTTTATTTCTATACATGATCGATAGCCATGTGTTTACAAAGCCTCTACCGTCTATTTTTAATGCTAAGGTCCAAGTTGAAGGTCGTTCCCCGCCCTCAACTTGCGGAGGGGTGATAGACAATATAATTAGTTACTTGGTTCATATTTTTATTATAGTGGTACTTAAGTGTAATATCTTGTCCTATATATAAGACCTCTTTGTAATCCTTTATTCAGTGAATCAATAATACGTATCCTGTGACTTAGTACTCTGCATCAAAGTGTTGCTAAATAGAGTAGAAAAGCATCTAATAATATTCGGAAGTTGACGGCAGACGCAAACAGAAAATTATAACAGTAACTGAGTTGATCTATTTCAACTGTAAACACCTATTTAATGATCACCATCAACTGACAAAAGAACAATAGAAGTAGTCGATAAAGTACATGAACCTTGGAAGTAAACCAACATTACAGCGGGTTCAATAGTAAAGAACACGTTTATTGCGCTTAAAGAGATATCTAGTTCGATATGCCGACTGAAAAACATCCCTGAAAAGATAAGTTGCTGTGTGACATTTAGATTAGCCGGAATGCAAGCCAAACCGGTGATTAGCACCCATACCATCTTTTCAATGTAAAGCACACAGAAACTCACACTAAACGGAATCATCATGGTCACAATAGAGAGGAAGAGTGTTGCAATACCATTCACTAGTTTTCTTGGTAACGAATCCAAGAAGTCCTGTTCAGCATAATGGGATGTGAGGATAGATAAGAAAATAAGGATCGAGGTTGATGATCATATTAAAGAAACAGCATCTGAGATAACAAAAATAATGAAGGATGGTTCTTTGCGGAAAAAAGGAATGCTGGTGCCCTGGTTGTGTCCATCAGTTAATGTAAAAGCCACTGCAAATGTAATGGTGGCTATGAGGGCCGAAACCACTATACATTGAGATGCCGTATTTTTCATCCAACTCTCGCTTTAGTTACCAAGTCTGCATGATTCTTGGTGAAACACGTCTTGTGGTGTTTCACCAGCTTTATTCTTCCTTTGTTTTACAGTTTGTGTAAAATTACCTTCAAGTAGATCTGAACGAGGTAGGTTGAGTGGTAGTGGCGCTGGTGGCGGCGCCGACGGCATAACAATCGGATCGACTATATGGTTCTGCTGCAGCTGAGTGATGGTTGTGGTTTATGGAACGAGTGGAATTGCAGAACCAGAGCCTGCACCTGCATTTTTCATCTTTTTGGCTGCAATGTTATAGCAATTAACAACTAACTATAACAAAATAATATCTAGATGCAAATATGAAAATACCTTTGATTATCGGAGTGATCTTTGAAGCTTGAAGCAACACACTATGTTCTTCCTCATGAATGGAGGATTCAAGGGCTTCAACTGAATAAATACAAGTGAAGTCAACGTCAACAAAAATTATTATCTTTACCACAAAACCAACCACAACGTTGCATTCGAAGTTTGCAATCTAACCTTTGACCATACATAAATAGTTCCCTGGGTAACTAGAAAACAACAACCCACATCTCGCTATATTTACAACCATAAGAATAACTAAAAGTGCGAGAAAATATACAAAAACACGCGCACACATATCTAGAGAACTTATTATGGGTTAGAAATGGGCAATGATAAATATAACAAGAACTTACCAAAGTTATCAGCTTCAACACATTTTGGTAGGACCCAATTGTGATTACCATGTTCCCCAAAATCTTCTTCCATTTTCTGTACAACCATACAGTTTTTTAAGGAAAGTGCAAGCAAAACAATGTAAAGAGTTGATTAATGTAGTTTAGAAATAGAAAAGTTGAAACTCTTACACAAATTTGAACTTACTAGCAATTCCAATGCTTTCTCAAGACTCTGTAACACCAAACCCATGGGGGGTCATTGGTTTCCGGTCATCCTGCAAGCATTGAAACGCAATCTCTTAAAAGGCTCTCATGGAATTGGAGTTCACGTGGTTCTTCAACTCGTGATCGATAATAAGATTTAATTTACCGTCCTTGTAGTAGTGTTGGGCCAATGGGACCAAAAATCGTTCTTCACAGTTTACATTAACGAAGCACAGCCTCCCGCATAGGACTTCAAGCAGCACCACCCCAAATGAATAAGTATCAGACTCTTTAGTGAGGATCCCTGTTTCCATATATGCTGGATCACAATAACCATGTGTTCCAGAGGTATTAGTAATAAGATAAGTGTCATGCTCATTCGCACGGCCTATTTTGGAAAGCCCAAAATCCGAAATCATGGCTTTCCAGTTGTGATCTAACAGAATGTTTGCACTTTTAATATCCCTATGGATAATTCTATGATCGTGTGCAACATGGTTATGGAGATGGTCCAAACCACGGGCTGCATCGGTGCATATTTGATCCATTGCTTCCATGTGAGTGAACCCCTTGTTTTGATCGGGTTTAAATAGTTGTCGAGGCTTCCATGGTCGGCGACTAATAAATAAGAAACTTTTCATCTCCTTCTTCGCAGAAACCGACAAGGGAGACGAGGTTTGGATGTTTATAACGAGAGAGTAATTGAATCTCTGTCAAAAACTCTTTAACCCCCTGTCCAGAAAGGTTATCAACTTGTAGGCTCTTTACAGCGACACCGGTAAGTCCCCCGGAGCGTGCGAGCTGTCCTCTATAAACAGGGCCACACCCACCCCTTCCGATTCGGGTTGTAAAGTTTTCAGTGGCTTCTTTAATATCTTGAAATGGTATAATTAGGTTCTTTGAGTTTTCAATTAACGACATCGTGTTACAGAAACGAAGTCAAAGGATCAACAACCTGGGATGTTCTATGAATTTGAACAAAAGTAACACAAACCTGAAACCCCTTCTTTGAACAAAAGTAACACAAACCTGAAACCCCGTGGCAAACATCAATGAACGGATTAAATTGAGTGATTTTTGTTCTTACCGTCAATTGATTTGAAAACTGGAGTGTCAGTAATCAAACCACCAGCATCTACCAACTGCCGCCACCAGCAACGACGGTCACAACATCCAGTAATTCAAGATGACCGATAGAAGAGAGAGAGCAAAAGACAAAGTTATAGACTCGAATACTACACGACAGTGAGTACAAAAAATATGCAATAAAAAACATTGATAATAAATAATTGGATAAATTGTCTTAGTCCGTGAGGTTTGGTCTAAATTGTCACTTTAGTTCAAATAATTTTTTTCTTGCACCTGTTAAGCAACCAAACATAAACTAGACATAAGATATAAACTAGTTAACATTTTTTAACAATATTAAACTATGTATGACATCTTGTATCTTAAAATACATCAAAAACCCAAATACACTTAAACCCCTCTAACTAAATCCTTAATTTCTAACTAATTAAGTAACTAGACTTAAAACTCAACTAGTACCCCCTGTCAAGTGAACGATCACATGTGGGCCCCCCATGCCCACATGTTGTCCCCCTAAACTTAATTAAGGCTTGGTGGTTAATAGAGTTGCATGATGGAGGTTATGCTTGTTTGAGATTATAAGGGGACAAGATCACAACATGCTTTCACAAACTTCTAACACCAAGATTCAAACACTCCGTCTCTTTCTTTCCCCTCTACCTCACGGCCGCAACAACCTTCACTTCACCTCCATAATCAAGCAATTTTCAAGATAATCCAAGCTTACTCAAAGGTGTCTTAAGGCTATTCAAGAAGGTGTCAAGCATTGGAAGTTCAAGGAGCTCTCTAGGAAGCTTTTATCCACCATCTTTGCATCATCTTCATCACCTTGTTCATCTTGCCACTTCCCTAGCCACAAGAGCTAGTAGTGAGCCTCCTAATCTTTCATTTGATGTCTTGTTACTAGTATATTGTTAATATATAAGTTATGTCACCAAAAAGTATCACCTTTAAAAGATGAACACATGAACTAGTAACTTGATCTAAAGATTATGAACATAAAATAAGATGTAACGAAGATGTAAATGTTTATTTTGTGCTATGAATGATATCCATAATATGTATACTTGCTAGAAGTATAAACCTAACAAGTATACACATGGATCTTACAAGATCCATGATCAAAGTAATGATGAACTTGTTATAAATAATAAATGGACTCTTTAAAGTGGATAAAATGATTTACCATGTTCTTAAAATGTTGTATGATCAAGTGGTTAAAAATAACAAAAGTGTTAATGAACATGTTTTAACATAATGGATGAACTTGTAAAAGTGGTTAAAGTAATTTGTGATGTTTTTAAGAATATATGTAAACAAGTTGTTAAAAATGATTTTAACAAAGTTAGTAAATATAAGTAACTAAACTTTTTTTTAAAGATGGATGAACATCTTAAACACAAAGTTAAAAGACTACATGTTTTGGTAAACTTTCAAGTTCATCATAACCAAAAATGCATATGTTATACTTGTTGAAGTTGTGGTGAATAAATTGATGAGGTTTTGAAAGCTTAAACACATGTTTTAAAACATGGGAAACCTCCTAAATCTAGAGGAGACTATGGAAAAAATTTTATAAAATGTTTTAAACACTTAGAAAAATATATGTTTATAAAGTTCTTACAAGTAAACTTGTTTAAAGGCCATAAACATAAAAAACCCCCATGTTTTTGTATAAAATGTAGGTCCAAGAAGTCATGGTTTTTCTAAAAACAAAGTGGATAAAAATATATATTTTTGGAAGATATATATTTAGTGGTCATAAGAATCACAAGTTATGCATATATTGTTTGTGTTACATATATATATAAAGTTAGGAACTTGAAAAATAATATACACAAACAAATACAATAATAAGTGGGAAACAAAGAATTACAATAATATATATACATATCCATAACCATACATGGAGACAAATATGGACATATTGGACAATCGGACGGTATAAGGAATTACGGACTAAAAATATATAATATATCGAAGCTTGGTAAATATTACTTTCAAAACCGAACAAGTGACAAAATATATATTTTACAACTATATATATTATATCATATTTTGTCGATACTAAAAATATATTTTTTTTAAGTGTATAAAAATACATATATTTCATAAACCTCCTAAAAATATAGTGTTTTGGTGGAAACTAAAAATATATATATTTTTCTAGAATTAATCTTAAAGGTATATATTATTTTCGAATACATACACTTACCAAGCATAATATACATATACTAATTTGGATATAACTTAAAATTATATAGTTTAAGTATACACAAAAGTGGGGGTAATAAATACAAGAAAAATACATATTCCTATACGTACAAATACATGTCAACATATACCCCTAACACTTGGTGAAAATACCATTATACAAATATTATACTCAACCATGGAAATACGAACATGAATACACCAATACTCAGAATACAAGTATGCCTATACTTGGGAAGGGACATAAGTATAATACTTAACAATTACAATACTTGGTCATGTAAACCATAAACCCATGCACATGAATAATTATATATCAATACATGTTAAAAATAGATTATTTTTAACAAACCCATCGTAGTTAAAAATGACATATAATATAGTGCTAAAAATAATACGAGTTAAAATATAATATTTTAACTAACACATCGAACTTGGAATTATATATAATTAAGAACAATTATATATGGAACATATCCGACGATGGTATCGTCGAGGCAAACGGGTGGAACCCGTCTATGAGGAGTCATGAAACATATACATTTTACTCGTGCGAGGAATGGAGTCTAGCGGGCTAGACCCGTACTAGCAAACCATGTGTTGCAAGGATACATATATACTTGATGAAGTATATCTATTGGCATCATACATCGAAAGTATATCTAAACGGAACAAAAACACTGAACATGTCTTAACAAATACTTAAGACAAGAAACAAGAACATGAATCATTACAAAGACCGAAGTGTGTAACTAAAACCTAACGCGTTGTAGGTTGTGATACGAGCCGAGGGAAATACTCGAGTTAAACAGAGAAAGCAGAAAGCAATCCAGTGAGTTCATGTCCCCTTTTCATCTTAAAAGTTTTATAGTTTTACAACTACCGGGGGTGAAATACATGTCTATGGTATGATGAGCTAGGGAATGAAATACCTAGATCATGTGCGAATAGGGTGGGCGTAAGTACCATTAATCTTGTTTAAGACCACGGTACAAAGGTTAGATCTAGCGGGTGTTGTCGAGCCCCACTCTTGGTCATGGACCCACAAGGAATAATGCATTTGTTGTCCCAGTCGAGGTTAATCGACAGAAATCGAGTAGGTTTGGATGCTTCCTATGTCGTCACACATATTAATGTCCTTGCAAAACATTAATGATCATGATTTCATTGACGCTTTACATACCGGGTTTTTGTGATACAAAATACTACTTACATTTTATGGATCCACCTCATACATTTAAAACACATGAACTCGCCAACTTTTGTTGATTTTCAACTTAACATGTATTTCAGGTAATTAGTGAATCCATGCAAGGAGTTTCAGACAAGTAAACAAGTACCAAGTCTCCATTGCCATCTTTTAAAGGATTTGCCCAGTATATCCCACCTACTTGCGGTGATATAAGGGTCAAAACCTTAGTATTTAAAAACTTGCATTTTGATTATGTAACACTTTGACAATGTAATCTCATTTCATGGTTTGTAAACTGAATACTCAACCTACGTTGTGTTTTGAAACTGTAACACCCTGTAAAATTCGTGTCCAATAGTATAGTGACACGTGTTGTATTTTAAATAAAGTCTGTTAAAGACCAATAAGGACTAAAGGTGTCAACATGCTCAAACTGAGCCTCTGAGTGACGGTCCTATGTCAACATGCATAAATAACAGCCTCTGAGTGACCGATATGTCAACATGCTTAAATCATTAGCCTCTAAGTGACTGATATGTCAACATGCTTGAAAATTTGGCCTCTGAGTGACTGATATGTCAACATGCCCAGCCTCTGAGTGACATCGGAATCAACATGCTTATAATAAGCCTCTGAGTGATCCTTTGTGAAGTCCTAACTCTCATACGTGCCATTTGTTGGACGAGAGAGTTCAATTTTGTAAATATGTGAAAGTTGGATGATGGAGGGATTAAAAGTGTCAACATGTTAATTTATACCTCTCAGTGACCTTTTAACGAACCGAGAGCTCGACAATGTCCGGGCATAATCCCGGGTATGCCAAGTATTGGCTACGGAGGGCTAAAAGTGCCAAAAAGGTGTTTAAAAAGGTTTTTATAAACTTTAATAAGTTAAGGGGTTAAAAGTGTCAAACTTTGAAAGTGGCCAGGGGGCGGTCGCGGGCCGCGAGAGACCAGGCCTGGGTCTCTCGCGGGGCGCGAGAAGCCCTCTGCTATAGAAAATTTATTTGGTCTCCAAGAAAAACTCCAAAACCATTAATTAGAAACCATGGCTTCTCTAAACTGCTATGCCACGTTTTAGGACACTTGTAATCTTCTTCTTACACCCCTAAACACCTGGCTTCACCTCCTTTGAGTTCTCCAACTATAAATAGGTGATCAAGTTCACCATTTGAACTTGCACCTTTCTAAATCATAACTCTTCTCCCTCCTCTGGAAGTTCCTAGCTGAAAGGAGCATCCAACTTAGTTCTCTTGCATTGTAGGAACCTCTTGTAAGTGTTCCTTGCTCTTGCTTTTTCGTTTATAGGCTTTTATAGCCAAAAGTCAAGCGTTTTACAAAAAAACGCTTTGACTTTTGGTTAAGACCATTATGGTCCAGCCATTGTTCGAAATGAACATGGCTAAGTGATCATAATAAGGTAGGTGTTAGTCCCTATAAAGGGCACCTCCCGAAGATCACGTTTGCTAGACCAATTGACGGGTCAAAGTTATAATATTATAAAGTCAAACAGGCCATTTTTCGGAAAAATCATAAATTGATCTTATATATGTTATGAAACTTATTTTGACACTTAAACAAGTTGGTAATAATTATTAGAACATGTAAGAACATGTTCGGCTCGTCAATTTTAGTTCTAGGGTCGGTTTGCAACCGAAAGTCGTGAAGTTTGACTTCTTCTTTGACTTTCGATTATGACCCAATTTAGATTAGTTATCTACTGATCTAAAGTTGCATTATGATCATAATATAATGTAGCATAACCCTCTGAGGTTAAATTACATGATCATAATCAGAATCCAAGTTTATGTGCAAGTTCCATAATTATGCCATCTTTGACCTAAATGCCCTTTTTACATAAATCAAGGTTTTAATGATAATAAACTTGAAAATGAGTTTCCTACTGATGTAATATTATAAGTAGGATTATTTGGTATGTTAAACCAAGTTATAAACTGAGTTTTCAAGCATGTCCTTAACCTATGTTGATAAATGACGGTTTTAGCCCTTGTGACTTATAAAATGGTTTTAATCAAATCTTTCCAAGGTAAATCATTTACCTACTGATATGTTATATTAAATAACATACCTAAAACATTTTAATCTGACCTTAACGTCAGTTTTCGTAAATATCACATAAAGACGCCATTTTACGACATTAGCGCCGTTTAAGTGCATAGTATGGTTTTAAAACCATATTAATAGACCAAGACTTGTTACCTACTAATTTTAAAACTTATTTTAAACATATTTTCAGTAGGTACATGTTATAAACTCAGAATCCCAAATAATTTAAAAACTATGTGTAAAATGACCAAAATGCCCCTTTGGTGCATAGTTTGGTCATAAAAGATAATTTACACATATAATTGACATCCTACTGATACTATATCATAAATAAAATATTTTTCCAGAATACTTATGTTGGTAAACTTAAAATATATTCAAGTTTCTTTTATACGGTATGAAATTACCAAAAATGCCCTTATGAGGCATAGTTTCGTTTTAAAACCATAACGGGCATATAAGTTAATATCCTACTGATATTTTAACTTATTTAAAGTATAATGGAATACATAACTTGTCCATAACTTATCCGGTTACCCGATATCGCTAATATGCGCACGGTGACGTATATGTAACTATTTTACGGAAATTAACCGAAACGGGTTTAACCTTGTCATTTAAGTCTCAAAATCCAGAATGTTAATAGTTTACCCATATTAAACAAGTCAAGGTACTTGTTGGGATTAAACTACATTCTATCCAATCATCGTTTAATCTAGCGTAATACGTTTTGATCAAGTACGCTAGTCGGTCTAAGTCTATGACTTAAATAAGACCGTTAGTATTTAATTGGTTAGTTTATGCCATAATCCAGACTAGAGACTTGCCGGTAAATGCTATCTGCACTTAGTCCTTTTTGTGTAGGGCTGACTTATTAAAAATTTAAGAAAACTAGCTCAGGTAAATACTCTCAACTTATTTCCCCTATACGGGCTTGGGTTACGGTAAATTATTACTGCTTGGTCGGAAATGGGATTAACCAAACGCCGGTTTGGGATAGAAATCCGCATATTCTGTTTTAATCAGTTTTGTTTGATAATTTAAACATCGGGGTTAACTACCGTGTAACATTTGTCAAAAACGGGTTTCCAAAACCCGCTCCGTTTTGTAATCGAATATCAAGTTATAAAAGTCACGTTGAATATTTATGAGTATTTTGATTTAAAATGATATATAATTAATAAATAAACTAAACTATAAAAATTATATTTGATAAAAAGTTAAAACAAAATAAATAAAAAAGAAATGCTGCTGCCCGGGACTCGAACCCGGGTCAGCCGGTTTACAACTCCAACGACTTAACACACACTCACATCACCACTCCGCCACTTGTTGTTTTCAGTTATCTCTAGGAAACAAATAACATTTATACACAAACTCGGTTAAACCGGTTGCGCCAACTGAGAAACGAAAATCGGCAAACCAATCGTCAAATCGCTTGATTACTCGCACATTCAGTTTATAACCGATGCACCGACGATTTTTAATCAAGTCGGAATTGATTGAACATCAATCCTCATCATTATCGGTTTTTATAACCGAAAAATAATCAAGTCCATATTACTTCAACTCCTGACCCCTCTCGCGACTCAGAAACGTCACACCAACATTCCATTTCACTTTCGTCACATTTTCAGACCATCAGAACGCTTAAATCAGCTCGCTGGAAATTTCTGTAAGGTTCGTCGGAAAACCGTATTTGTCCTCAAGTCGGTAAGTTCTTCAATACCATAGTAATCTAACAGTTGTTAGGCTGTTTCTAACTCAAACCGTCCATTTGAAATTGAATTCAGGCACCGTTATCAGATAATTCCAGTTCGCCGGAAATTTCCTGAAAGTTTTTATTTCCGTCTGTGAAACGGTAAGGACCTTCAATCCTGCTGTTAACGTTTGTTTATCACTTCAATTCCACGATTGACTAATCAAAATGGTTAATTGTTTTGGTTAAGTTGAGGTGCACAAAAACAGAGCCGACGCATTTGCCGGAAATTCTGTGATATATCATTCCTACGGTATGTTACTTCCAACACCGTTTCTGTCATTTCATTTTAACCTTAAGAATGTTTGATAATCGTAAAAAACAAGAAACGGATCAGTGATTCAGTCGACGGAAATTTGAATGAAGAAGACGAAGTTAGTTAAGTTATAAGTTTATTTAAAACCAGTAAAATGAACGGGTTAGACACACAGTCCAGCGGTGGACTGTGTGCAAAATATACACGCATGTCCCGAGTTTGATCCCTGATACACGCACTCCTTATGTAATAAAATGCCTTTTTGTTTAAAAACTAAACCGGGTTAACTCCGTTAGTTGTTAAGTATAATAAAAACCGAGATATTAACCAGGTTAGACACACAGTCCAGCGGTGGACTGTGTGCAACACTAAGTCATATGTCGCGCGTTCGAAACCCGTCACTGGCACCGGTTCGTTGAATTAAAATGTTTTTGAAATTAAAAGAATTATGGTTAAACCGAATTAGTATATAAATATAATTAAAAACAAGATTATTTCGGGTTAGACACGTAGCTCAGTTGGTAGGGCTGCGTGCACGCGTACGGGAGGTCTCGGGTTCGAGCCTCACCCGGCGCAAACAATTTCGCTGACCGAACCGGTCAACAAGTCAACAGGTCAACGGTCAACGGTCAACGCAAAATAAACAATTTTTTTTATATTTTTATTTATTTAATTTAATTTAAAAATCAATTAAAAATACTTAAAAATAACATTTTTAAAGATAGAAAATAGCCTTAAACTCACAAAAATATATCTAAAAATTTCATTAAAATCCTTAATAAAATCCACTCATTTACTATATTTTTCCGTTATTATTTAGGTTAGAAAATCTCGTTGTTCAATTCTTCCGATTCGTGCGCATCTCATCATCTCCATTCAATCGCACCCAATGTTAGTGAATCTTTACAAATTCCCCGTTAATCACGTTTTGGGGTGTATCATGTGTCTTGTTATATATATTATAATTAAACCATTGTGCATACATCATATCATGAACATGTGTATTCAGTTTGTTTCAACTGTTGTGTAGTTATTGTTGGATGCAATTTATTATTTTCAGTACATGCAATTTCATAGGCCGTCGCTCCCCATTACATTATGAGCGTTGAGCATGTTCCCCATTTTATTATGAGGTTGAACCTGGCGTGCCCACATACGATCGGCTCCGTTTGATTGAGCCTTGATCGCACAGACATTTTTCATTTTCAGTACATGCAATACGATCGGCTCCGTTTGATTGAGCCTTGATCGCACAGTTTCATTTATGTTATTTATCGTATGATGTTGGTATGTTCATGTATGCTGTCATATGTTATTGTATGTTATAGTTGTGATTGCTATTTGCCACTGCTTGATTATTTACATTTGCTCATTTATGATTATGCACAATTTTTCATTGATAAACTAACAAGTAATTCATTAATAAATGTTTATCTAATAAGGTTCACTCGCCAACTTATGTTGACCCAAAAACCCCCATTTTTACACATAATACAGGTGAACCAGCAGCAGCTAGGAACACATAGGATTGGACTAGAAGAATAAAATGATTTAGAGTTGGGATTGTTATGTTTGGTTTATTTTCTTTGTATTGTATGAACATGTTTGGATATTTGGAAATGTAACTTTGACTTTATTAAATATGAAACATATTAGTAAATGTCATGAGCTTTGGTGATAACCCAATTATGCCCCGACTCTTATTCCGCTGCGGGTCGGGGTGTGACAGATTGGTATCAGAGCCATGACTATAGGGATATAGGATAGGTTATTAGACCCTTAGAGCCTATACTATAGTTGATTAGAAACTTATAAGATTTTTGTGTGTTACATGCCAAATTTCATGATGTTTATATGTTTTATGTTAAATGTTACATTCAATATTATGCAAGCATGTTCATAAGTATGTATTACCATATAATGCCTATCATGAATCATATACTCATAACATATCACATCCATGAAAGCACACACCACATCATGATTGCTTTTACAATATTTTTGTGTTTTCAAATCTCATCAAAGTGAGTTCTCATGACGGGCATGTAGTAACTGGAAGGGTACCAGTACCGGTAGTCGGAACGTCCTGTCTAGGCTGGCATTCGTATAAATCCAAAATAAAGGACCAGTTTGCCTACCTGGGGACTAACGATGAGAGTACGAAGTACCTATTAGGCCAAAGCATGCTATACCAAACGTCGTGTGAGCTAACCCCACTTTGAGTTGTCATTGTGTCTACACCTGGACACGTTCCGACCAAACATCTCATGAACATATTTTGTGGTTTGCATTCGGGTGATGCGAGTGTTAAATTGCCAATACTAATGTGAATCCTACCAAGCCAATAGCCATGGGGGCCCACATGACTATATAGGTGAAGGTATGGGAGACATTTGAGGCCCAACATGAGCAAACCCAAGACATCCTATGGATGTAGTTGCATTATTGATATTTATGTTATTTTCATTTTCTTGAAGACACATGACACCTAAAAAGACATCATAAACTCACAATCTTCTCATTGTATGATCCTGTAGATGTCGTCTAGACAGCAACGAAGGGGTAAAAGATCAGGAAGGTCTCAGGAACGCTTGGCCACACAGATCGCGAAACAAATGGCCACGATACTGCCTGACATTGTGGTCCAAGTACAACAAGCCCTCGCTACAAATCCTACTAACCCTCCACAACAACATGACCAGAACATCGACAACCCTCCTACCAGCAAGTGTTCATACAAACATTTCAAGTCTTGTGATCCTCCTAAATTTGAAGGGACCGAGGGTGTCACTGCTCTCCTACATTGGTTCGAGGAGATAGAAAACACCTTTCTAAACTGCGATTGTCCTGAGGATCGCAAGGTTCGATACGCTACCGGGAGACTATTTGGGGTAGCTCTCACTTGGTGGAATACTGAGAAAGGGAAGAGGGGAACTGAAGATGCAATGGCCTTAACTTGGGAGGAGTTAAGGGAAATCATGACTAGGCGTTTCTGTCCTAGGAGCGAAATTAAAAAGCTGGAGGACGAATTTCATTCTCTAAAGCAAAAGGAGGGTGATCACACCACCTATAACAAGAGGTTTTTGGAGTTGAACCAAATGGTTCCAAATTTGTTCACCCCAACCTATCGTCTGATCGAGCATTATATTCGAGGACTTCCCTCGAAAATCCAAGATTCAGTTCTCAGCGTTTCACCAGTAACACTTGAAGCTGCTATGGAGCTAGCAACTGAACTGACCGAGAACCGAATTCGCAACTGGAAGTTCAAAGAAGAGAAAAAGAAAGCCCCTGTTGAGGGTCAAACTTCAAACCATCCCATTTCTTCCTCTAAGTTTGCCAACAAGAGGAAGCGCAACACCAGAAATTTCGCTGTTACTCAGACCAACCTCCCAATTCCTGCTGCACCCATTACTCAGGTCACTCCTTCACCCGCACCATACAGAAGACCTTACACTGGCCCGTTACCAAAATGCAACCGTTGCCAATATCACCATTCCCCTGATCATCCTTGCCAATATTGCACCGGCTGCGGTCGCGCAGGTCATACTGTTCAAACTTGCCGCATGCCTCAACGAACGAACCGCCACCAACCTTTAACCCAAACCCACCAACAATTAATGGGTCAAGCCCAACAACCCCTACCATTACCACCCACCCAACATTTAGCCCAAACATACTACCAACCCAATTATCCTATGGGCCAACCTATGCGGGCTTGCTACAATTGCGGAGACCCAAGCCATTTCAGAAACACTTGTCCAAGGTTGGTGAACATTATTCATGCTCAGGCCCAAGCCAACCCGTGAATCAAGTGAACCAAGCTCCTCCACCTGCAAGAGGAAGAGCTTTCATTATTAACGCGAATCAGGCTAGAGCTGACGGCAATGTGGTTAACGGTACGTTCCTTATAAATGGTAGATATGCATCTATGTTATTTGATACTGGTGCGGATAGAAGTTTTGTGTCTTTAGAATTTGAACCTATCTTAAGCAAAAATCGGGATAAGCTCACGGAATCCATAACGGTAGAAGTTGCGGACGGAAACCAGTTTCATTAAACTCTATTATACGCAACTGTACACTCACCTTAAACGACCACGATTTCTCAGTCGACCTTATTCCTATAAAGCTAGGTAGTTTTGATATCATAATCGGTATGGATTGGCTCAGTCAACATCAGGCAGAAGTTGTATGTCGTGAAAAATTTATTCGTATTCCTCTTTCAAACGGTCAGACTCTTCGAATCATTGGAGAAACCTCGTCGAAAGGGCTCAGCTTAATGTCTTGTCTTCAAGACCAAAAATATCTTCGCAAGAATTATGTCGCGTTTTTAGCTCATATCATCAAAAAGGGAACCATGGAGAAGAAACTTGAAGACATTCCTGTAGTAAAAGACTTCCCGCAAGTTTTTCCTGACGACATTTCAGGACTTCCTCCAGTTAGAGATGTCGAATTCCGTATTGATCTTATACCTGGTGCTACACCAGTTGCAAAGTCTCCTTATAGGTTGGCCCCCTCTGAAATGCAAGAGCTAGCCAGTCAATTACAAGAGTTGACTGACAAGGGATTCATACGTCCTAGCTCGTCGCCTTGGGGTGCACCTGTCCTTTTTGTAAAGAAGAAAGATGGATCGTTTCGTATGTGCATCGACTACAGAGAGCTCAACAAGTTAACAATCAAGAATCGCTATCCTTTACCTCGCATTGATGATCTTCTTGACCAACTACAAGGTGCCAGCTGCTTTTCAAAAATTGACCTTCGATCTGGCTATCATCAACTTAGAGTGCATGAAGAAGACGTCCCTAAGACTGCTTTTCGAACTCGTTATGGCCACTATGAATTCATGGTTATGCCATTTGGTTTACCCAACGCACCAGCTGTCTTCATGGACCTAATGAACAGAGTCTGCAAACCTTATCTTGATCGATTTGTTATAGTCTTCATCGACGATATTCTTATTTATTCAAAATCTAAATCTGATCATGAGCGTCATCTTCGACTCATCCTTGCACTTCTAGAAAAGGAAAATCTTTATGCCAAATTCTCCAAATGTGAATTCTGGTTAAAAGAGGTGCAATTCCTCGGGCATGTAGTCAATAACAAGGGAATACATGTCGACCCTTCAAAGATCAAAGCGGTTCAAGAATGGCAAGCTCCACGTACACCAACTGAAGTAAGATCTTTCCTTGGTCTAGCTGGCTATTATCGTCGGTTCATTTCAAACTTCTCTCGCATTGCTGTACCACTCACGGCTTTAACTCATAAGGGAAAACCTTTCATATGGGGACCCAAGCAAGAAGAAGCCTTTCAAACTCTTAAACAAAAACTTTGTGATGCACCAATCCTCACTCTTCCTGAAGGTTGTGATGATTTTGTAGTCTATTGCGACGCGTCAGGGCAAGGATTAGGCTGCGTTCTAATGCAAAGAGGAAAAGTCATAGCTTATGCTTCGAGACAACTCAAGACACATGAAAAGAACTACACCACTCATGACCTAGAACTTGGAGCCGTTGTGTTCGCTCTTAAGATATGGAGACATTATCTCTATGGTACTAAGTGTGAAATATACACTGACCACAAGAGTCTTCAACATATCTTCAATCAAAAGGAGTTAAACATGAGGCAACGAAGATGGGTCGAACTTCTAAATGACTACGACTGTGAAATTAGATACCACCCTGGTAAAGCAAATGTGGTGGCTGATGCACTTAGTCGAAAGGGTTATGCGAACTCCATTCGTCTTCTATGTTCGCAAATTATAACTGACATTAAAGATCAAATTCGAGAAGCCCAACACGTTTCAATAACGGAAGAAGATGTACGAAAGGAGATGTCCTGTGGAGCTGAGCTAAAGATTGAAACTAAATCTGACGGTATTCTGTACTACCTAGATCGTATCTGGATTCCTAACCACAACAATCTTCGTGAAATTCTTATGAATGAAGCTCACAAAACGCGATATTCTATACACCCAGGAGCTGATAAGATGTATCAAGACCTACGATATACCTATTGGTGGCCTGGAATGAAGAAGGATATTGCCGTTTTTGTTTCCAAGTGCCTTACATGTTCCAAGGTGAAGGCTGAGCACCAAAGACCCTCAGGACTTCTGGTCCAACCGGAAATACCTGTATGGAAGTGGGAAAATATAACCATGGATTTCATTACCGGTTACCTCGCACTTCTGGTGGGTATGACACTATATGGGTAATTATAGACCGACTTACAAAATCAGCTCACTTTATTCCTATCCGTGAAGATTTCAAGAACGAAAAGCTTGCCCGTATTTATATCAACGAAATCGTAAGCCGACATGGGGTACCGTTAAGCATTATTTCTGATCGTGATGGTCGTTTCACTTCACGAACATGGCAAGCAGTACAATCCGCTATGGGCACGCGATTAGATCTCAGTACCGCCTATCATCCTCAAACTGATGGACAGTCTGAGCGCACCATTCAAACTCTTGAAGATATGCTTCGAGCATGTGTCATAGACTTCAAGGGAAATTGGGACGCCCACCTACCATTAGTTGAATTTTCGTACAACAACAGCTATCATTCAAGCATCGGCATGGCACCTTTTGAAGCCTTATATGGTCGTAAGTGCCGATCTCCTGTATGTTGGCACGAAATTGGGGAAGCTCAAATTACTGGTCCAGAATTGATCCAAGAAACCACAGACAAGATCCATCAAATTCGAAACAATCTTCTAGCGGCTCAAAGTCGTCAAAAGAGTTATGCAGATAAACGACGGAAGCCCTTAGAGTTTAACATTGGTGATCATGTACTTTTAAAAGCATCACCGTGGAAGGGAGTAGTTCGTTTTGGTCAAAAGGGCAAGCTAGCACCACGTTACGTAGGACCTTTCAAGATACTCGAAAGAGTAGGTCCTGTAGCATACAAGCTTGATCTACCAGAAGAACTCAACAGGATTCATCCCACATTCCACGTGTCGAACTTGAAGAAGTGCCTCGCTGATGAAAACCTCCACATTCCTCTGGAAGATATTCAGATTGATGAATCTATGCATTTTATTGAAAGACCTGTAGAGATCATGGACTTCGGGGAAAACGTCTGCGACGAAGTCGCATTCCAATTGTTAGGGTACGCTGGGAGTCAAAACGGGGACCTGAGTTTACTTGGGAACGTGAAGACTCAATGCGTGAAAAATACCCGCATCTTTTTCCTACTACTTCAACTACTTAAATTTTGGGACGAAATTCCTAAAAGTAGGGGATACTGTAACATTTGTCAAAAACGGTTTTCCAAAACCCGCTCCATTTTGTAATCGAATATCAAGTTATAAAAGTCACGTTGAATATTTATGAGTATTTTGATTTAAAATGATATATAATTAATAAATAAACTAAACTATAAAATTATATTTGATAAAAAGTTAAAACAAAATAAATAAAAAAGAAATGCTGCTGCCGGGACTCGAACCCGGGTCAGCCGGTTTACAACTCCAACGACTTAACACACACTCACATCACCACTCCGCCACTTGTTGTTTTCTGTTATCTCAAGGAAACAAATAACATTTATACACAAACTCGGTTAAACGGTTGCGCCAACTGAGAAACGGAAATCGGCAAACCAATCGTCAAATCGCTTGATTACTCGCACATTCAGTTTATAACCGATGCACCGACGATTTTTAATCAAGTCGGAATTGATTGAACATCAATCCTCATCATTATCGGTTTTTATAACCGAAAAATAATCAAGTCCAGATTACTTCAACTCCTGACCCCTCTCGCGACTCAGAAACGTCACACCAACATTCCATTTCACTTTCATCACATTTTCAGACCATCAGAACGCTTAAATCAGCTCGCCTGAAATTTCTGTAAGGTTCGCCGGAAAACCGTATTTGTCCTCAAGTCGGTAAGTTCTTCAATACCATAGTAATCTAACAGTTGTTAGGCTGTTTCTAACTCAAACCATCCATTTGAAATTGAATTCAGGCACCGTTATCAGATAATTCCAGTTCGCCGGAAATTTCCTGAAAGTTTTTATTTCCGTCTGTGAAACGGTAAGGACCTTCAATCCCGCTGTTAACGTTTGTTTATCACTTCAATTCCACGATTGACTAATCAAAATGGTTAATTGTTTTGGTTCAGTTGAGGTGCACAAAAACAGAGCCGACGCATTTGCCGCAAAATAAACAATTTTTTTTATATTTTTATTTATTTAATTTAATTTAAAAATCAATTAAAAATACTTAAAAATAACATTTTTAAAGATAGAAAATAGCCTTAAACTCACAAAAATATATCTAAAAATTTCATTAAAATCCTTAATAAAATCCACTCATTTACTATATTTTTCCGTTATTATTTAGGTTAGAAAATCTCGTTGTTCAATTCTTCCGATTCGTGCGCATCTCATCATCTCCATTCAATCGCACCCAATGTTAGTGAATCTTTACAAATTCCCCGTTTTAATCACGTTTTGGGGTGTATCATGTGTCTTGTTATATATATTATAATTAAACCATTGTGCATACATCATATCATGAACATGTGTATTCAGTTTGTTTCAACTGTTGTGTAGTTATTGTTGGATGCAATTTATTATTTTCAGTACATGCAATTTCATAGGCCGTCGCTCCCCATTACATTATGAGCGTTGAGCATGTTCCCCATTTTATTATGAGGTTGAACCTGGCGTGCCCACATACGATCGGCTCCGTTTGATTGAGCCTTGATCGCACAGACATTTTTCATTTTCAGTACATGCAATACGATCGGCTCCGTTTGATTGAGCCTTGATCGCACAGTTTCATTTATGTTATTTATCGTATGATGTTGGTATGTTCATGTATGCTGTCATATGTTATTGTATGTTATAGTTGTGATTGCTATTTGCCACTGCTTGATTATTTACATTTGCTCATTTATGATTATGCACAATTTTTCATTGATAAACTAACAAGTAATTCATTAATAAATGTTTATCTAATAAGGTTCACTCGCCAACTTATGTTGACCCAAAAACCCCCATTTTTACACATAATACAGGTGAACCAGCAGCAGCTAGGAACACATAGGATTGGACTAGAAGAATAAAATGATTTAGAGTTGGGATTGTTATGTTTGGTTTATTTTCTTTGTATTGTATGAACATGTTTGGATATTTGGAAATGTAACTTTGACTTTATTAAATATGAAACATATTAGTAAATGTCATGAGCTTTGGTGATAACCCAATTATGCCCCGACTCTTATTCCGCTGCGGGTCGGGGTGTGACAGATTGGTATCAGAGCCATGACTATAGGGATATAGGATAGGTTATTAGACCCTTAGAGCCTATACTATAGTTGATTAGAAACTTATAAGATTTTTGTGTGTTACATGCCAAATTTCATGATGTTTATATGTTTTATGTTAAATGTTACATTCAATATTATGCAAGCATGTTCATAAGTATGTATTACCATATAATGCCTATCATGAATCATATACTCATAACATATCACATCCATGAAAGCACACACCACATCATGATTGCTTTTACAATATTTTTGTGTTTTCAAATCTCATCAAAGTGAGTTCTCATGACGGGCATGTAGTAACTGGAAGGGTACCAGTACCGGTAGTCGGAACGTCCTGTCTAGGCTGGCATTCGTATAAATCCAAAATAAAGGACCAGTTTGCCTACCTGGGGACTAACGATGAGAGTACGAAGTACCTATTAGGCCAAAGCATGCTATACCAAACGTCGTGTGAGCTAACCCCACTTTGAGTTGTCATTGTGTCTACACCTGGACACGTTCCGACCAAACATCTCATGAACATATTTTGTGGTTTGCATTCGGGTGATGCGAGTGTTAAATTGCCAATACTAATGTGAATCCTACCAAGCCAATAGCCAGGGGGGCCCACATGACTATATAGGTGAAGGTATGGGAGACATTTGAGGCCCAACATGAGCAAACCCAAGACATCCTATGGATGTAGTTGCATTATTGATATTTATGTTATTTTCATTTTCTTGAAGACACATGACACCTAAAAAGACATCATAAACTCACAATCTTCTCATTGTATGATCCTGTAGATGTCGTCTAGACAGCAACGAAGGGGTAAAAGATCAGGAAGGTCTCAGGAACGCTTGGCCACACAGATCGCGAAACAAATGGCCACGATACTGCCTGACATTGTGGTCCAAGTACAACAAGCCCTCGCTACAAATCCTACTAACCCTCCACAACAACATGACCAGAACATCGACAACCCTCCTACCAGCAAGTGTTCATACAAACATTTCAAGTCTTGTGATCCTCCTAAATTTGAAGGGACCGAGGGTGTCACTGCTCTCCTACATTGGTTCGAGGAGATAGAAAACACCTTTCTAAACTGCGATTGTCCTGAGGATCGCAAGGTTCGATACGCTACCGGGAGACTATTTGGGGTAGCTCTCACTTGGTGGAATACTGAGAAAGGGAAGAGGGGAACTGAAGATGCAATGGCCTTAACTTGGGAGGAGTTAAGGGAAATCATGACTAGGCGTTTCTGTCCTAGGAGCGAAATTAAAAAGCTGGAGGACGAATTTCATTCTCTAAAGCAAAAGGAGGGTGATCACACCACCTTAAACAAGAGGTTTTTGGAGTTGAACCAAATGGTTCCAAATTTGTTCACCCCAACCTATCGTCTGATCGAGCATTATATTCGAGGACTTCCCTCGAAAATCCAAGATTCAGTTCTCAGCGTTTCACCAGTAACACTTGAAGCTGCTATGGAGCTAGCAACTGAACTGACCGAGAACCGAATTCGCAACTGGAAGTTCAAAGAAGAGAAAAAGAAAGCCCCTGTTGAGGGTCAAACTTCAAACCATCCCATTTCTTCCTCTAAGTTTGCCAACAAGAGAAGCGCAACACCAGAAATTTCGCTGTTACTCAGACCAACCTCCCAATTCCTGCTGCACCCATTACTCAGGTCACTCCTTCACCCGCACCATACAGAAGACCTTACACTGGCCCGTTACCAAAATGCAACCGTTGCCAATATCACCATTCCCCTGATCATCCTTGCCAATATTGCACCGGCTGCGGTCGCGCAGGTCATACTGTTCAAACTTGCCGCATGCCTCAACGAACGAACCGCCACCAACCTTTAACCCAAACCCACCAACAATTAATGGGTCAAGCCCAACAACCCCTACCATTACCACCCACCCAACATTTAGCCCAAACATACTACCAACCCAATTATCCTATGGGCCAACCTATGCGGGCTTGCTACAATTGCGGAGACCCAAGCCATTTCAGAAACACTTGTCCAAGGTTGGTGAACATTATTCATGCTCAGGCCCAAGCCAACCCGGTGAATCAAGTGAACCAAGCTCCTCCACCTGCAAGAGGAAGAGCTTTCATTATTAACGCGAATCAGGCTAGAGCTGACGGCAATGTGGTTAACGGTACGTTCCTTATAAATGGTAGATATGCATCTATGTTATTTGATACTGGTGCGGATAGAAGTTTTGTGTCTTTAGAATTTGAACCTATCTTAAGCAAAAATCGGGATAAGCTCACGGAATCCATAACGGTAGAAGTTGCGGACGGGAAACCAGTTTCATTAAACTCTATTATACGCAACTGTACACTCACCTTAAACGACCACGATTTCTCAGTCGACCTTATTCCTATAAAGCTAGGTAGTTTTGATATCATAATCGGTATGGATTGGCTCAGTCAACATCAGGCAGAAGTTGTATGTCGTGAAAAATTTATTCGTATTCCTCTTTCAAACGGTCAGACTCTTCGAATCATTGGAGAAACCTCGTCGAAAGGGCTCAGCTTAATGTCTTGTCTTCAAGACCAAAAATATCTTCGCAAGAATTATGTCGCGTTTTTAGCTCATATCATCAAAAAGGGAACCATGGAGAAGAAACTTGAAGACATTCCTGTAGTAAAAGACTTCCCGCAAGTTTTTCCTGACGACATTTCAGGACTTCCTCCAGTTAGAGATGTCGAATTCCGTATTGATCTTATACCTGGTGCTACACCAGTTGCAAAGTCTCCTTATAGGTTGGCCCCCTCTGAAATGCAAGAGCTAGCCAGTCAATTACAAGAGTTGACTGACAAGGGATTCATACGTCCTAGCTCGTCGCCTTGGGGTGCACCTGTCCTTTTTGTAAAGAAGAAAGATGGATCGTTTCGTATGTGCATCGACTACAGAGAGCTCAACAAGTTAACAATCAAGAATCGCTATCCTTTACCTCGCATTGATGATCTTCTTGACCAACTACAAGGTGCCAGCTGCTTTTCAAAAATTGACCTTCGATCTGGCTATCATCAACTTAGAGTGCATGAAGAAGACGTCCCTAAGACTGCTTTTCGAACTCGTTATGGCCACTATGAATTCATGGTTATGCCATTTGGTTTACCCAACGCACCAGCTGTCTTCATGGACCTAATGAACAGAGTCTGCAAACCTTATCTTGATCGATTTGTTATAGTCTTCATCGACGATATTCTTATTTATTCAAAATCTAAATCTGATCATGAGCGTCATCTTCGACTCATCCTTGCACTTCTAGAAAAGGAAAATCTTTATGCCAAATTCTCCAAATGTGAATTCTGGTTAAAAGAGGTGCAATTCCTCGGGCATGTAGTCAATAACAAGGGAATACATGTCGACCCTTCAAAGATCAAAGCGGTTCAAGAATGGCAAGCTCCACGTACACCAACTGAAGTAAGATCTTTCCTTGGTCTAGCTGGCTATTATCGTCGGTTCATTTCAAACTTCTCTCGCATTGCTGTACCACTCACGGCTTTAACTCATAAGGGAAAACCTTTCATATGGGGACCCAAGCAAGAAGAAGCCTTTCAAACTCTTAAACAAAAACTTTGTGATGCACCAATCCTCACTCTTCCTGAAGGTTGTGATGATTTTGTAGTCTATTGCGACGCGTCAGGGCAAGGATTAGGCTGCGTTCTAATGCAAAGAGGAAAAGTCATAGCTTATGCTTCGAGACAACTCAAGACACATGAAAAGAACTACACCACTCATGACCTAGAACTTGGAGCCGTTGTGTTCGCTCTTAAGATATGGAGACATTATCTCTATGGTACTAAGTGTGAAATATACACTGACCACAAGAGTCTTCAACATATCTTCAATCAAAAGGAGTTAAACATGAGGCAACGAAGATGGGTCGAACTTCTAAATGACTACGACTGTGAAATTAGATACCACCCTGGTAAAGCAAATGTGGTGGCTGATGCACTTAGTCGAAAGGGTTTATGCGAACTCCATTCGTCTTCTATGTTCGCAAATTATAACTGACATTAAAGATCAAATTCGAGAAGCCCAACACGTTTCAATAACGGAAGAAGATGTACGAAAGGAGATGTCCTGTGGAGCTGAGCTAAAGATTGAAACTAAATCTGACGGTATTCTGTACTACCTAGATCGTATCTGGATTCCTAACCACAACAATCTTCGTGAAATTCTTATGAATGAAGCTCACAAAACGCGATATTCTATACACCCAGGAGCTGATAAGATGTATCAAGACCTACGATATACCTATTGGTGGCCTGGAATGAAGAAGGATATTGCCGTTTTTGTTTCCAAGTGCCTTACATGTTCCAAGGTGAAGGCTGAGCACCAAAGACCCTCAGGACTTCTGGTCCAACCGGAAATACCTGTATGGAAGTGGGAAAATATAACCATGGATTTCATTACCGGTTACCTCGCACTTCTGGTGGGTATGACACTATATGGGTAATTATAGACCGACTTACAAAATCAGCTCACTTTATTCCTATCCGTGAAGATTTCAAGAACGAAAAGCTTGCCCGTATTTATATCAACGAAATCGTAAGCCGACATGGGGTACCGTTAAGCATTATTTCTGATCGTGATGGTCGTTTCACTTCACGAACATGGCAAGCAGTACAATCCGCTATGGGCACGCGATTAGATCTCAGTACCGCCTATCATCCTCAAACTGATGGACAGTCTGAGCGCACCATTCAAACTCTTGAAGATATGCTTCGAGCATGTGTCATAGACTTCAAGGGAAATTGGGACGCCCACCTACCATTAGTTGAATTTTCGTACAACAACAGCTATCATTCAAGCATCGGCATGGCACCTTTTGAAGCCTTATATGGTCGTAAGTGCCGATCTCCTGTATGTTGGCACGAAATTGGGGAAGCTCAAATTACTGGTCCAGAATTGATCCAAGAAACCACAGACAAGATCCATCAAATTCGAAACAATCTTCTAGCGGCTCAAAGTCGTCAAAAGAGTTATGCAGATAAACGACGGAAGCCCTTAGAGTTTAACATTGGTGATCATGTACTTTTAAAAGCATCACCGTGGAAGGGAGTAGTTCGTTTTGGTCAAAAGGGCAAGCTAGCACCACGTTACGTAGGACCTTTCAAGATACTCGAAAGAGTAGGTCCTGTAGCATACAAGCTTGATCTACCAGAAGAACTCAACAGGATTCATCCCACATTCCACGTGTCGAACTTGAAGAAGTGCCTCGCTGATGAAAACCTCCACATTCCTCTGGAAGATATTCAGATTGATGAATCTATGCATTTTATTGAAAGACCTGTAGAGATCATGGACTTCGGGGAAAACGTCTGCGACGAAGTCGCATTCCAATTGTTAGGGTACGCTGGGAGTCAAAACGGGGACCTGAGTTTACTTGGGAACGTGAAGACTCAATGCGTGAAAAATACCCGCATCTTTTTCCTACTACTTCAACTACTTAAATTTTGGGACGAAATTCCTAAAAGTAGGGGATACTGTAACATTTGTCAAAAACGGTTTTCCAAAACCCGCTCCATTTTGTAATCGAATATCAAGTTATAAAAGTCACGTTGAATATTTATGAGTATTTTGATTTAAAATGATATATAATTAATAAATAAACTAAACTATAAAATTATATTTGATAAAAAGTTAAAACAAAATAAATAAAAAAGAAATGCTGCTGCCGGGACTCGAACCCGGGTCAGCCGGTTTACAACTCCAACGACTTAACACACACTCACATCACCACTCCGCCACTTGTTGTTTTCTGTTATCTCAAGGAAACAAATAACATTTATACACAAACTCGGTTAAACGGTTGCGCCAACTGAGAAACGGAAATCGGCAAACCAATCGTCAAATCGCTTGATTACTCGCACATTCAGTTTATAACCGATGCACCGACGATTTTTAATCAAGTCGGAATTGATTGAACATCAATCCTCATCATTATCGGTTTTTATAACCGAAAAATAATCAAGTCCAGATTACTTCAACTCCTGACCCCTCTCGCGACTCAGAAACGTCACACCAACATTCCATTTCACTTTCATCACATTTTCAGACCATCAGAACGCTTAAATCAGCTCGCCTGAAATTTCTGTAAGGTTCGCCGGAAAACCGTATTTGTCCTCAAGTCGGTAAGTTTTTTCAATACCATAGTAATCTAACAGTTGTTAGGCTGTTTCTAACTCAAACCATCCATTTGAAATTGAATTCAGGCACCGTTATCAGATAATTCCAGTTCGCCGGAAATTTCCTGAAAGTTTTTATTTCCGTCTGTGAAACGGTAAGGACCTTCAATCCCGCTGTTAACGTTTGTTTATCACTTCAATTCCACGATTGACTAATCAAAATGGTTAATTGTTTTGGTTCAGTTGAGGTGCACAAAAACAGAGCCGACGCATTTGCCGCAAAATAAACAATTTTTTTTATATTTTTATTTATTTAATTTAATTTAAAAATCAATTAAAAATACTTAAAAATAACATTTTTAAAGATAGAAAATAGCCTTAAACTCACAAAAATATATCTAAAAATTTCATTAAAATCCTTAATAAAATCCACTCATTTACTATATTTTTCCGTTATTATTTAGGTTAGAAAATCTCGTTGTTCAATTCTTCCGATTCGTGCGCATCTCATCATCTCCATTCAATCGCACCCAATGTTAGTGAATCTTTACAAATTCCCCGTTTTAATCACGTTTTGGGGTGTATCATGTGTCTTGTTATATATATTATAATTAAACCATTGTGCATACATCATATCATGAACATGTGTATTCAGTTTGTTTCAACTGTTGTGTAGTTATTGTTGGATGCAATTTATTATTTTCAGTACATGCAATTTCATAGGCCGTCGCTCCCCATTACATTATGAGCGTTGAGCATGTTCCCCATTTTATTATGAGGTTGAACCTGGCGTGCCCACATACGATCGGCTTCGTTTGATTGAGCCTTGATCGCACAGACATTTTTCATTTTCAGTACATGCAATACGATCGGCTCCGTTTGATTGAGCCTTGATCGCACAGTTTCATTTATGTTATTTATCGTATGATGTTGGTATGTTCATGTATGCTGTCATATGTTATTGTATGTTATAGTTGTGATTGCTATTTGCCACTGCTTGATTATTTACATTTGCTCATTTATGATTATGCACAATTTTTCATTGATAAACTAACAAGTAATTCATTAATAAATGTTTATCTAATAAGGTTCACTCGCCAACTTATGTTGACCCAAAAACCCCCATTTTTACACATAATACAGGTGAACCAGCAGCAGCTAGGAACACATAGGATTGGACTAGAAGAATAAAATGATTTAGAGTTGGGATTGTTATGTTTGGTTTATTTTCTTTGTATTGTATGAACATGTTTGGATATTTGGAAATGTAACTTTGACTTTATTAAATATGAAACATATTAGTAAATGTCATGAGCTTTGGTGATAACCCAATTATGCCCCGACTCTTATTCCGCTGCGGGTCGGGTGTGACATACCGTGTCCTGGATATCCTCGGCTCATTACAATCGAAATGGCCACGACCTTAGCGCGGGTGTAGGCATACACCTGATAAACGCTCAATTATGCATTCCCACAAGGTTGGGAGAAATTGACTCCTTCGTGAGTCCAAAGTGGTGTGTATGTTAATTGTGTCTCGGTTTTCGTGCCGAGCCCCGTATGTATGACAAACATGTAAATCTGTTAACAAGGTTGGACGGCCAATTAAACCAAGTTATAAAAAGAATTTTTGTGCTGATACGCACTTAAAACATTTTCGAAATGTTTTCAAAATGAGTCAGTTGGGTGTATTTACCACCGAAAGCTGACGTATTTTCAAAAGACTAATCTGCAGGTACAATACGAAAATAGGCCGGAAGTGCTCGGTAGTGATAGAGGATCTTGCAAATCCTAAATCTGCCCAAAGTCTGTTTTGTATTCTTTCCATGTACCTGTGGATCTTCTATTACAAACTTGTATATTATTTTGTATTTTCGAACATTTGGTTTGTAATAGTAATTTTACTCCAAAACTTCCGTTGTGCCGTGTTTAATTGACTATGATGATTATCAACTAACGTCACGATACTCCCCACCCGGGCCCACCGGTGTATGGATTTCGGGTTGAAAATCCGGGGTGTGACAGAAACTATATCAGTAATGGCATTTGGAGTTTGTATTATTCATTTAGTATGTTCACTTATGTTGTATGCAATGAGAATCAATCAGATCACACTGCGCGCTTCCGCCTATGAGCGGGTGTGACAAATTGATCATTCAATTCATGACGCTGATGATTTCTGATATTAGGGTTTTGATCGTAGAACTGTTACATTGAAAACTGTATTTCTGTATTGTTAATCTGAAATATTGGTTAGTCCGGAGATAGTTGTCAGACTTTGTGAAGTCACAAAGTCCGAGATTATCATATTTCGAGTTCATAACATATACATGGAGTCCGGATTTGTTTATGAAAGAATGGGGTTTCCGGATTCCCATTGAGTCCGAGTTTATGAGATGATGTCCAAATATATGTTTACTTAAATATGGCATTGTTATAAATCCGAGTTTACAATATAGATATGAGTCCGAGTTTGTGTAAATGGATTAGGAGGTCCGAGTTTTATGATGTTGGATATTTGTCCGAGTTTAAAGGTTGAATGATTTTCAGAGTTCATCTTGGGTGTATGTTTGTTAGAGTTTAGCTTTTTAGAGTTCATGTTTTTCAGAGTTTATCTTAGGTGTATGTTTGTCAGAGTTTAGCTTTTCAGAGTTTATGTTTTTCAGAGTTCATCTTGGGTGTATGTTTGTCAGAGTTTATCTTGGGTATGCTTTCATACTTTAATGTGTTTACATATGCTAGGGCTGAATTTAAACGCATTACTACGTTGGTTTCCGGGTTTAATAAACCAAGTTAGAATATACATGTGTTTAATTGTTCCGAGTTATGTACACTCATCTCAGCCACACAACACACACATCATAGCTCACACACTGATGTGTGCTCATTGCCCCAGACCGCATACTCACACGTGCAAAATGTAAGTGTGCAACACCTCACATACCCGCACACTCAACCACTCATTCAATTAAGATTGGCCAGCTGGGCCCAAATAGGGAAACATTTGGACCGCACATTGTCAGACATGGCCCTATATTCGTATAAATACATTAGTGGATAAAACCCTTGCAATCATTTCCCACACTTTGACGGCAGCAACTCCTAGAAATATTCTTTTCCTTTTGCCAGAAAACATCCTCCTATTCCATTGGAAAGGAAACCCTAGAGCATCCCATTATCCTCCTCTCTTTTCGATTGTGACGACGACATTTTCTTCTCACACCAAACCGACAACAGTTGTATTCGTTTCTTTTGAAGATTCAATCCCCTTTTTGGCTCTATCGTACACTACTTGCTTTACAAAACTACTAGCTAGTATATTTTACATTGTTTAGATGTTACAAATGACGATGTGCATATTTGATTTGTTCGAATACTTGCCTGAATAACATAATTAGAATAAGAAACCAAGGATGTTGATGTTATGCTTGTTAACGTTTTGAAGTGATGTTTCATGCAAATGATTACATGCTTGATGACAACATGCTTAATAATTAGACCAAAATCTAATGTTAAGAAATCAAGACCCAGTAATGTTTGGAATATAAATAGATTTGTACAGAAAACAAGATGATATGTGCAAAAAGGGGTTTCTGGATGATTGTTAGGGATATGGAACATAAGAGCTATTTTTGAAAGCTTGAAATCTAATATTAATGATATCACGATGAGTCATGATTTGGTAATAATTGTGCGTGTATGATGACTAGCAGATGAGTAGGAAATCATAAAGATCGACACTTGAATCTGGGTTTTGAATGATTTGGGAAACCTGGATGGTTTACTGTTTGGATAAATGGATATCGTACACTCATGAGATGTATAACCTTTACTGCATAATTTACAATGTCACACAACAGACCACACACTTGTGTGCCACGTATACCGTACACCTTTAAAAGTATAATCACCGATGCATCATGAATAAGCAAACAATGCATGGTCACACACCCCTGAAACCGCACACTCTTAGTAGTACAAATACTGATACACCTCGTTCCATCCAAATGTGCAAGGCCGCACACTCTTGCATTGTACAACCTTGGACTGAACACCGTACACCTAGCTTATGTGAGGCCGCACATTACTATATGGTACACACTGATACACAAGGTACAACCAAATACTGCATGACCGCACACTGACAGGTGGCCACACACCTGATGGTGGGCCGCACACTCTCATTGGACCGTACACTATATTGGGCCACACTCATGCCGCACACTTGTATATGCTGAATGGTGTGTTACTGTTTACTGATTAGGCTCATTATGAATTAACTTATGGCCCGCATGTTTGTTTACGTGATACATGATAGCTTGTGTGCTACCTGTTAGATACGTGTAGAAAATCCGTGAATTAGTTACACACAAACCTTGTCACACCCTGACCCGCAGCAGATATGGTAGTCGAGGCATGATTGGGTTTTCATCAAAGCTCGTGACATTTACTATAGTAAAGTTTCATATTTATTATTCCAAATTAAAAGGGAAAATTCCAACAAACACATAAACCATACAAGCATAAAATGTTCTAAACATGACATTCAAATAATGCTTTATTTATCTTCTAAGGCCCAATCCTATGTGTTACTTGCTTCAACTGTTCACTTATATCATGTGTAAAATTAGAGATTTAGGTCAACAAAAGTTGGTGAGTGAATCCCGTTTAAACATGTGTAAGAAATGATATGTTGGTTAATATAATAAAAATGTGCATAAACCAAATATGAGCAAACGTATATGTAAGTTATCCACAAACCACATAAACATCTGGCAATGTACACGTGAGCATGATAAATGATGAGCTGGGAGATCAAGGCTCAATCAAACGGAGCCGATCTAATTAGGCAACGCGAGCATGCTCTACCCGTATGAAACAGGGAACTGATGGGCCTAATGTGAAAGCTTGACTGAAATGAGAAAATATAACCACAAATAACAATAACCCAAATATTACATAGCACGTTAGTTCAAATAATGGTAGTAGCACAAGTGTTTGAATAAAAAAGTATAAATAAATGACACATGATACACCCAAAACATGTATAAAAAGTGGAAGTTTGTAGGAATTCACTCACAGTGGGTGCGTTCTTGATTTGATAACGAGCGCGCACGATTTAAAGATTCCAACAGACGAGAAAACTAACCTTAATATTCACGTAATAATTCGGTAAATATATTTCTTTTATTTAAAATTAGCATTTTTATTTAATGAATTTTATTAGACTTTTTAGATAATTTTATAGTATTTATTACTAAGTTTTTGTCCTTAAAAAGAACTCATTTTTATTATATATTTTTATGGATTTTAGAGAAAAAATAGAGAAAAAGGTTAATTAAAAAAATATACCCTTCAGCCGGTCGAATTCGGAATTATACGCAGCGTGTGGGACCCGAACGCGTGACCTCTCGTATACGTGCACGCAGCTCTACCAACTGAGCTACGTGTCTAACCCGGAATATATCCGTTTTTTATTTCATATATACACATATTAAGTTAAACTATATTTTGATTTTATTTAAAAAGATTTGATAATTTCGTAAACATGTAACCGACCGCCGCGCGACCTGAGCTTCGAGTTGCACACAGCCCGACCAATTGGGCTGTGTGACTAACCCGGAGTATATATGATTTTTATTAAATTTATACACTTACTGAATGTTAATATATATAAGTATTAAAAAGGGTTGGTATATTGTAGGAAATCAGAACCGTGTGTGAGACTCGAACCGGCGACCATATGTTTCAAATGCACACAGTCCACCACTGGACTGTGTGTCTAACCCGGTGTATTTACCGGTTTTAAATTCATATAAACACAAGGTCTGTTCCATCTTCTTCGTTTAAAAACATAGAATGTTAGAACCCGATTTATTTGTGATGTTTAACAATCTAATCTATAACCTACTACAGACGAGATTTAAAATTAATCAATGAAAAGGAAATGAGTATAAGATATACCAATCAGAGATGGTTTTCCTGGATTTCCGGCGACAAGCACTTTTCCGACGAGTGTTAATTTGAAGCAGAGAGCCTTCTGAGCGTTTAGAGAGTTTGCTTGTGAGAGTGAGCGAGTTCTACAAGGTTCAACGATCGCTATTTATAGGCAAAAGCTGGTTTGAGTTTAAGTTTCGGTTTCAACTGTTTCGGTCAAGGAATTTAATGCCATGATGATTACATAATTGGATTGATCATTATTGACCCATTGCTTGAGTCTAGCATATGATTTGGGAAACGTTTCTTTAGCTTAATTCGTAACAGAAACAAAGATTTTGATGATTGGTGAAGATGGCAGCCGTTACTGGGCGGGTGTTCTTTAACTCAATTTCAAATATTGTTTTGGCACAAATAGAATTCGGTTTGGGATTATAGCAGATGTGTGTGTGTAGTGTATGTGTGGTGTGATGGGTGGAGACCCGGGTTCGATACCCGCGGTGCACACCCCTTTTCCTATTTTAATTTTTATTATTTAATTTATGTTATTATTATTTAAACTTTATTATTTACTTAAACTTTATTATTTAAACTTTATAATTATTATTTATTACTTAATACTAATAACAAGATTTCAATGCTTAACATAAATGTGTAATGATCATCATAACTTGCATTACAAAACGGAGCGGTTTTTAGAACCTTTTTCACGACAAATGTTACAGTATCCCCTACTTTTAGAAATTTCGTCCCGAAATTTAAGTAGTGATAGGTTTGTCTTGGAAGAGGTGAGGGTATTTTTCGCATATTGAGTCTTCGCGTTCCCAAGTAAACTCAGGTCCTCATTTTGACTCCCAACGCACCCTAACTATCGGAATTCTACTTTGTCTTCAACGTTTCTCACCGAATTCCATAATTTCTATAGGTCTTTCTACAAAATGAATCAATTCATCAATCTGAATATCTTCCAACGGTATATAGAGGTTTTCGTCGTCAAGGCACTGACAATCGGCACTTATGACTGTATAGTGCTTCAAAAGGATCTATACAGATGATAGAGTGATAGCTGAGAATTCGACCAATGGTAGATTGGCATCCTAATTTCCCTTGGAGTTGATAATGCATGATCATAACATGCCTTTAGGAGTTTGAATTGTGCGCTCAGATTGACCATCAGTTTGAGGATGAAAAGCGGTACTAAGGTCTAATCAAGTGCCTAACGCTGATTGTACGGCTTTCCATGTGCGTGAAATGAAACGCCCATCTCGATCCGAGATGATGCTAAGGATATACATAATCAAGTGAGTGTGAAATTTTTTTATTTTTATTGAGGCGGTAACGTTCCTAGTAAGGGTTGAATTCCCTGCAACAGGAATCGTTTTTTGATGCCTAAGGTGTAGAAGTGAAAAGCGTTGTAACACTGAGATGACTAACTGGATATGGTTTCATGATAGAAGGGTTTTGAGAAAATCGAAGCGTCAAAATGGTAAGGTTACATCACAAAACGGAGTCATCAACTACAGCGTTATCCGAACTGAAATTGACACTACTTACACGGAGCTTCCCATAACCGTCTAACAATGCTTTTTGATCACCTGACAAGAATAGTTATATATAGGAAGTACCTTCGGCGAATCCACCATATCCTTGTCAAATTTTCACGGCCTTATTATCAAGTCATGATTAGCTCTATGTGACTCGTTCTGAAAATCTACCAAACATAAACAAACACAACTGCTAAAGCTTGAGTCTCGAATCCGAGGAAAGCGAGACTGAATGACGGCGGTACCTCCCTCGTGTGTTATGAGGAAGTGGTGAGTCTATGAAAAAGTGAGACACAACCCAACTTCCCTAAATGATGAGACAAGGTTCACCGTGATGTATGATAACATGAAATTTAATTAACAAATAGAGACATGTATGAAACAAATTGGCATAGCGTGATATAAATTGCGTTAATGGCATTAATACGAAGTAATAAAATCATTATTACCCAATTTAAAACAATGGTAACTTTGAAAAGTCAGAACGAGAAATGGAATCTATTAAAGCTTTGATTGGGAATAAAAATAAAGTAAACAACTGAAGCAGAGTCTTGAGTCTTCATGACGGAAGAAAGGCTAGTTAGGTTGTTTGTTCGCATCGTTGTTGACCTCAACTGGGTTTGCGTTGATGTTGTAGGCCCTCCCTCTTGCTGGTGGAGGTGCTGGGTTTACCTGATTCGCTTGGTTAACTGGGTTTGCTTGGGCTTGAGCGTTAATTATGTTAACCAGCCTAGGGCACGTGTTTTTGAAGTGAGTAGGATCTCCACAATTGAAACAAGCTCTAACATAAGGTACCATTGCATGATTCGGCTGTTGATGGGGTTGGGTCATGTTTTGGGCAAGAGGTGGCGTATGGTTTTGAGGAGCGCGGCAAGTGTTACTCAAATGACCATAACGCCCACAATTGGTACACAGTCAGCAAGGTAAGGTGGGTTGATGGTGATAATGGCAGGTGTTGCATTAAGGGTGGGAACCAGTGTAGGGTTTCTTGTTTGGGTATACTGAATTGGGTGCCACTTGGGTGATTGGGATGGCTTGGAGAGGTACGGTTTGTGGAGTTGGCTGACTGGTTTGGGTGACAACAAAATTTTTCCCGTTTCGCTTTCTCTTAGCAGTGAATTGGGAAAAGGATTCAGCTTGAGTTGGGTTGGGGGTTTCAGTTGGTGTTTTGCTAGTTCCATCTGCTTCTTCTCTCCTTGAAATCCCCATTCCTGATGTGGTTTTCGATGAGCTCAGTAGCTAGCTCCATTGCTGCTTCCAGAGTTGCAGGCACGGTACTCATCACAGAATCCTGAATCGTCGAAGGAAGACCCCGAATGTAATGTTCTATCAAACAGTAAAGAGGAGTAAATAGATTCGGAACCATTCGATTCAACTCAAGAAACCTTTTGTTGTAGGTTATATGGTCTCCCTCGTTTTGTTTTAGGAAGTAGAACTCATCTTCCAGCTTTTTAATTTCGCTTCTTGGGCAGAAGCGTCTTGTCATGAGTTCTGAAGTTGTTCCCAAGTTAGTGCTACAGCGGCTTCAGCGCCTCTTCTGCCTTTTTCGGCATTCCACCAAGTTAATGCTACCCCAAATAGACAGCCAGTAGCATAACGAACCTTACGGTCGTTGGGGCAATCACAATTGAGAAAAGTACTCTCCATTTCTTCAAACTATCGAAGAAGAGCAATGACCCCTTCAGTTCCCTCGTATTTTGGAGGGTCACATGAGTTGAAGTGCTTGTAAGTGCACTTGGTGGTGTTTGTGGGAGGGTTGGCAGTATTTTGTTCCCCTTGGTTGATTGTGTTGACAGGATTATCGGCGAGAGCTTGTTGGACTTGAATTACGATATCGGGAATCACGGCGGCCATTTGTTGGGCTATTTGAGCAGCCATGCGCTCCCTGGATTTTCCTGATCTCCTACCTCCACGAGAGTGCCTAGAAGACATCTACAGGAAATGCATAACGAGATTATGAGTTTGGCGTATAGGTGTCACGTGTCGCATTTAGAAATTAGCATCCACAAAACAAATGAGAAAAATAAATTCACTACATCCATAGGATGTCTTGGGCTTTGCTCATGTTTCGGCCTCCATATGTCCCCCATACTTGGCCTAGGTAGTCATGTGGGCCCCCATGACTACTAGGCTTTGTAGGGTTCACATTGGTTTTGGCATGTTAATAATTGCACCACCCAAATGAAAATCGTAAAACATGATTGCGAGACATAAAATCGAAAGGTGTCCTGGTGTAGATATAGTGACAACTCAAAGTGCGGTTAGTTCACACGACGTTTGGTGTGGCATGCTTTGGCCTAATAGGTTCTTCGTACTCTCATCGTTAGTCCCCAGGTATTCAAACTGGTCCGTTAATTTGGATTTATACGAATGTCAATCCTAGACAGGACGTTTCGACTACCGGTACTTGTACCCTTCCAGTTACTACATGCCCGTCGTAGAACTCACTTTGATAGGATTGAAAAATGAAAGCATCACAAAATTTTGAGAAAGAAAGCATGAAAAATGTTTAAATATGTGAGAATTAAGACGTGCGTGATCCGTATATATGTAAGTATGTTATGTTAACAAAATGTATAACACATTAAATATCACACAAAATCATATAGTAGTGGGAGTGCTTGCATGCATTTGTGTGTGAGATAAATGTAAAAAAAGTAAATATCATGAGTTTGCATGTAACCAATTAACACGTAAGCAATTAAAATCTATCCGACTATAGTATAGGCTCTAAGGGTCTAATAACCTATCTTATATCCCTATAGTCAAAAGCTCTGATACCAATCTGTCACACTCTGACCCGCAGCGGATATGGTAGTCGGGGCATGATTGGGTTTTCATCAAAGCTCATGACATGTACTATAGTAAAGTTTCATATTTATTATTTCAAATTAAAATGGAAAATTCCAACAAACACATAAACCATACAAGCACAAAATGTTCTAAACATGACATTCAAATGATGCTTTATTTATCTTCTAAGGCCCAATCCTATGTGTTCCTTGCTTTAACCAGTTCACCTGTATCATGTGTAAAAATAGAGATTTGGGTCAAGAAAAGTTGGCAAGTGAATCCCTTACACATTTGAAAGAAATGATATGTTGGTTAATTTAATAAAAATGTGCATAAACCAAATATGAGCAAACGTATATGTAAACTATCCACAAACCACATAAAGATCTAGCAATGTACACGTGAGCATGATAAATGATAAGCTGTGAGATCAAGGCTCAATCAAACAGAGCCAATCTAATTAGGCAACGTGATGCTCTACCCGTATGAAATAGGGAACTGATGGGCCTAATGTGAAAGCTTGACTGAAATGAGAAAATATAACCACAAATAACAATAACCCAAATATTACATAGCACGTTAGTTCATATAATCGTAGTAGCACAAGTGTTTGAATAAAAAGGTATAAATAAACGACACATGATACACCCCAAAACATGAACAAAAAGGGGAAGTTTGTAGAAATTCACTCACAGTGGGTGCGTTCTTGATTTGATAACAAGCTCACACGATTTAAAGATTCCAACCGAAGAGAAAACTAACCTAAATATTCAAGTAATAATTCGGTAAATATATTTCTTTTATTTAAAATCAGTATTTTTATTAGTGAATTTTATTAGACTTTTTAGATAATTTTATAGTATTTATTACTAAGTTTTTGTGCTTAAAAAGAACTCATTTTTATTATATAATTTTATGGATTTTGGAGAAAAATAAAGAAAAAGTTTAATTAAAAAAATATACCCTTCAGCGGGTCGAACCGGTCGAATTCGGAATTATACACTGTGTGTGGGACTCGAACGCGTGACCTCTCGTATACGTGCACGCAGCTCTACCAACTGAGCTACGTGTCTAACCCGGAATATATCCGTTTTTAATTTCATATGTACACATATTAAGTTAAACTATATTCTGATTTTATTTAAAATGATTTGATAATTTCGTAAACATGTAATCGACCGGACTCGAACCCGCGACCTGAGCTTCATGTTGCACACAGCCCGACCAATTGGGCTGTGTGACTAACCCGGAGTATATATGATTTTTATTAAATTTATACACTTACTGAATGTTAATATATATAAGTATTAAAAAGGGTTGGTATATTGTAGGAAATCAGAACCGTGTGTGAGACTCGAACCGGCGACCATATGTTTCAAATGCACAAAGTCCGCCACTGGACTGTGTGTCTAACCCGGTGTATTTACCGGTTTTAAATTCATATAAACACAAGGTCTGTTCCATCTTCTTCGTTTAAAAACACAGAATGTTAGAACCCTATTTATTTGTGATGTTTAACAATCTAATCTATAACCTACTACAGACGAGATTTAAAATTAATCAATGAAAAGGAAATGAGTACAAGATATACCAATCAGAGATGGTTTTCCTGATCTCCGGCGAAATTTTCCGGCGACAAGCACTTTTCCGGCGAGTGTCAATTTGAAGCAGAGAGCCTTTTGAGCGTTTAGAGACTTTGCTTGTAAGAGTGAGCGAGTTCTACAAGGTTCAAGGATCGCTATTTATAGGCAAAAGCTGGTTTGAGTTTAAATTTCGGTTTCAACTATTTCGGTCAAGGAATTTAATGCCATGATGATTAAAAAATTGAATTGATCATTATTGACCCATTGGGACGCCGTCTTACTGACCAAAGCTTGTCATCCGTTTGGAACACCGTCTTACTGACCAAGCAGTTGAACAGGGCAAGTTGCCCAAACGAATCAGCGCTACTACTGAAACTTCTAGTGATAATAAGTGCAAGTGGGATAACAAACAGGGTAAGGGTCCCAACTCCTTACAACCCCAAGCTCAGCAAAGGAAGTTCGAAGATAACAAGAGCCCCAACTAGCACCAGGGTGGTTATCAAGGAAACCGACCCAAGTGCAACAAATGCAATCGACATCACAACGGGCAGTGTGAGAAGAACCGCTGTCAGCGGTGCAACAAGCAAGGGCATGCGGTAAGGATGCAGAAGCCCATACCCAGTGAGACAAAACCAGCCATAGCAGCAGCACCAACAGCAACGGGGTAACAATCAAGGCTGCTTTCAGTGTGGAGTGAGGGGCACATTAGGAAGAATTGCCCTCAACTGAAGCAAAACCATGACAACAACAATCAAGGCACCGGGAACAACACTAACAACAACAACGTCAACAATGGTGCAAGAGGACGAGCTTTTGTAATTGGCTCAGGCGAGGCTAGGAACGATCCCAACGTCGTGACGGGTAAGTTTCTACTGTGTCATTTTGTTTCTGTACTTTTTTTATTCTAGAGCCGATGCTAGTTATGTGTCCTTAAGTGTTAGTAAATGCTTAAGTCTACCCCCAACTCTCTTGAACCCTAGACGCGTTGTTGAACTGGCCAATGGTAGAAATATCAAGGCTACTCATATCAACAGCAGTTGTAAACTTGTGTTATCTGGTCAGACCTTCACTATCGATTTTATCCCTATCGTTCTCGGAAACTTTGACGTTATCATCGGGATAAATTGGCTATCCCAACACCGAGCAGAATTACTCTGCCAAGAGAAAATCGTCCCCATTCGGTCGGCGAACCTCTTGATATCCAAGGCGAAAGGAGTGGTGCTATTGTAGGCATCATCTCATTCTTGAAGGCCTAGAAGTGTTTACAAAAGGGCCATACCGCTATTCTAGCTCTCGTCACCAATGCTCAAGCTAAAGAGAAGAAGATTGAAGATATCCCTATCGTTCGTGACTTTCCTGGGGTATTTCCTGAAGAATTACCTGGTCTCCCACCTCACCGTCAAGTCGAATTTCAAATCAAGCTATCTCCTGGAGCGGCACCTATAGCTCGTACACCTTACTGACTAGCCCAACTGAACTAGAAGAGTTGTCCACACAATTGCAAGAGCTACTGCTACAGTTGCAAAACACTAAAAGTTAATAAGTGTTGTTTCATCATCTTTATCTATAAAATGCCATTAAAATACAAAACGCCTAACATAATTGACTTAAACCTTGAAAGATAAAGCTGGACAAACAGTACCTGAAGCGACGGATACTTTATTACTAACATTTATTAAAATAAAATCCCGCCTTAACTACGCGCCAAAAAACTCTTATATGAACAAACATCTCAGGAACTTTATTTGATCACACCCAAAAACAAACGCCATGTTTTCTTGGCAAACCATTCACTTTAAAACGCCAAAAAAGTTAAAATAACCATAGATGGCAAACGTTGTTTCTTGGAGATTCAGTATTGTTCTCCATGAAGTTTCGCTGAATGGATTCTAGGTGAGGGGGATAACTCATAAGATTTTAGCTGAATGAGATGGACAAATCTTCAAGAAAAAGAGCCTGATGACAGTGATATGTCATTCTGTGTGTTTTGTTCTTGAGTAAGGTTTGGATGAGAAGAAGAGACCTATGCCAGTGTAAAAGCTATTTTGGACTCCATTATTAAAGGATGAAAAGTGGGATGAGCATGAAGATGATGACCAAATATCATCCAAGCGAAAAACCCACTCGCAATCACACCCCAATAATAGCATCCATAAAAACGGCATCGATCTATGTCTCCAACATCCACAAAACCACTTCAACAGTCAACAACAAAAGATCACACCAAAACCATAACACCATATTTTGTTGAATGATCAACTTCGCCTAGAGTAGGGCGTTTCAGCCGTTTAGGGAAATCGGCACCTATCTAAGGAATTCAAAGCTTAGAGGACAAAAATTTCAAGAAGAATGACTTATGGCCGTGAAGATTTGTATGAGAAATTGAATTAGCATTTTTAATTTTTTCTTTTCTATATTTTTTTTGGTGTCATTTTCTGTGGTTGTTATTAATTTTCAGCTAATAAAATACATTATTTCTCTAATTATTTATAAAATGTCAAAATGCCACAAACGCTAAACACCAAAACTATAATATAATTTCTTTAGTCACGTATTATTAAAAACTCCAAATAATTACTAAAATGTATAAAACTAGGTGCAAGAGAATAGAACAAAATGGTGCCTTAGAAAAGTTTAATTTTGTCATCTTTATATATAAAACCCATTAAAATACAACATGCCAAACTTCAAAAGATGGGACGTGTTACAGCCTTAATAAATAAAGCTGAACAAATAGTAACTATAAACAGTAACTTAAACAGCGGAAATTTTATTATTAACATTTATTATATTAAAAACCAAACCATGGCAATTGAATTTTTTTATATTTTTAAAACCCCATAATTATTCATCACATTATAGGTCTGCATCGTACATCACACGACAAGAGATACAAAAAATACATATTAAAAAAATAAAATTACTATTGTTTTTTAGCGCCAAAAACATATATCTACCTCGCGCTAAAAAAAGGTCATTATATAAGTAGAACAAGTAAACAAACTTAACACTCCACAAATTGTCTAAACACGCCACAAATTGTTTAAAACGCCATATAACTTAAAAAATGGCTCAGGTTATTGCATGGAAGTTTGAGAGGTCGGAGAGACGTTTCGTCCTAAAGTTCTCTGACATGAGAAGGGTGAAGGTTAAGACCATCAAGGCAATACTTAGTATGGACGTTCAGAGGGATATTCTGGTCCTTGAGGTTCCAAGGGCCAACGATTGTTAAAGGACTCAAACGGTAATAAGAAGATTGAAAAGAAAATTTCCAGCAGATGATGATGATGATGACGACATTACTGATCTACCAACAGTTACCAGTTGGAGTTGGATGAACCATCAAGAACGGTGAAAGTGACTTATCAAGACGAGGTGGATTATTCATTGACGAGGACGAAGTGCTAAACACAGATAAACTACACCTTCTTGAACAACTATGTGATTTAGCACCTTCGAACGATACGACATCCAGGGTTGTGATGATATTTAAATATAGGATGCGAAAAAGGCTAAACAAGATTATGGCGTTATAGGCCAATGAAATAGATAATGATGACGAGTCTAAAGAAATTGATGACCAAATCGATGGGTACATCTCTGATGTAATACTATCCACAGAAGACTATTAGTTTACTTTGATTTTGTCTTAGTTATAGTGTTTTGAATTATTAATGAAATATAATTAATTTAGGAACACCAAATATTTACCTTTATAAGATATAAGAGATTAATTCAACTTGACAGATCTACAAATGAATTGGCTGCTGAGAGGGAAGAAGGTGAAAACGCCATAATGAACAAACCGTTAGTTTAATGATAAACAATAAGAATAACATATTTACTCTAACCCTAAAGCATTTTAATGAAAACGCCATAATTCAGAATTGCGTAGCAAGATGTAAAACACCATTGGTAAGTCCTAAATGATGAAAACGCCGAATATTGATTCTAAGTTGAAGGACATAACGACATTTTTTCAAAAAAATTGCTTTGAAAATAAATTTGAAAATAAAACTCCATAGAAACAAGAATAAAGAACAACACGCAATATCTGATGGACTTTTGTTTTAAAATGAATTATAACGCCATCTATTAAGCGAATTTGAACAATGACAATCGTACCTCACATATCATTTAGCGCCCCCTGACACGTGTTCAACCAAGATCCGTTCTTACCGTTTTCACACTTCCAATCGATTTCGTCTGATCCCGTTTCAATATAAGACAATCTAATTACCCAACAGTGAGCTCATATATGTTTACCCAGTATAAAAACCAAATATATGATATGATCTTAGTAATATAATAAATACTAGGTTGTGGACCCTGTGTTACACAGATTGAATAAAGAATATATCTCACGTAAATAAAGATGATAAATATCATAAAAATTGCTTAAGATCACTCATAATCAGAAAAATGACAGTTTCTTTGAAATTTGAGGAAAATCAAAATAAATTAACAATTTAAGATGCTAATATATCATATATAATTATTGCTATTTATCAGTATATACATAAGTTAAAACTTACAATTTAGACAACTTGAATTATGAATAATTTGAAATGGAAAACTATACATGATAAATCTGCTAGTACACCTAAATCTTAATATTAACTATAGCACATATTTCATTAATGAGTTTCACTTTGATATCATATTTTTTTTTTGTACAAATAATAGTATTTTTTAAGTTACCGCAATATGTTTATACTAATGTTTAGATTTTTATTCCATTTGTTATTTCTTTAGGCTGCTATACCGAATGATGGTATCATAACAAATCAAACTAATACCGATCGAAGTTGAATTCATGGCAAATTGTGCGAAGATTCCACTATTTATAACTTCAAATTATATATTTTTTACTGTTAATAACTAAAAAAACTAAACTCATCCCATAACTTATTCCAACAATCAAATATAAACTCAAGTTGCTATGTAAATATTATTTACAATAATGAAAAATACCTTATATATGATTGATATCGTAATAGATTACAACCATAAGTTAAATAGAGTTTAGTAACTATATAAAATTAGTTTAAATTTAAAAGTGTATATTCGTTAATTTTCTAACATTCTATAGTTATATTCAGCAATAATTTATATTTATATTATATATAATATTAATTAATTAAAGTTAAATGGACAAATAGAAAAATAAAAATTAAGATAACTTATAGTAACTAGTAATAATAGTAATGATAACAATAAGGATAATGATAACAAATTATTTTAAATATATTAAAAGTAAAATTGTGAGGTTGTAGGAGAGATTGTCATGTGACATTAAATAATAATAATAATAATATAATAAATAACAAATCATTTTTAAATAAATTAAAAGTAAAATTGAAGGAGAGATTATGATGTAGTATTAATTGGAGTCTTTTATTAATATTTAGATTTTTTCAAGCGGTTAAAACCAAGAATTTTTCATCTATAAATTAAAAACATTTAAGTGCATAGAGGTGTTGTCCTCTATCCTTAGAGAAGTTTTCAAAAAAAAATTTGATATTACACTTTTAGCTGAAAACTACTTTAATTTTTTACTTTTAACCCATAAAGTTTTCATCTCTTCTAATTTAGCTTTATAAGTTTTTTATTATCAACTTTGGTCCCCTGTATTTTTCATATTTCACAAAATTTTCGTTTTACGTTTTTGTTCTAAATTTTGCGAGTTAAACGGCACAACGTTTGTATGTGGTTCAACGTTATTACGTTTTGTTTTACGCTTCGTTTTAAATTTTGCAATTTAACCTCGGGCAACTTGCGTGTCTTGTTCAACGTTGTTATGTCGTCTTTTTTTCCCGTTTAATAGCTTTGTTGCACGTGCGAGTTGTAAATTGGCATAGCTATAATTTTATATGTTTTACATTTAGGTCTAATTTCTCTGCATTAACACGTCACAAGTTCAGTGTTGGTGGTCGTTGACGGTGGTGTAGCATCAGTGTTGTTTGTCACAGTTTTACGCCCTCGCCACAACGCGGAGAGGGGGATTAATACTAGTTATTATAATTTTAGAATTGTTAGAAGTTTGTTTTGTTTTTTGGGTGGATTGATGGGTAATGAGAACCCAACAGGTAATTTTAACCTCGTAATATCATAAACACGTACATTCATTACCCGTGGAAAAATTTCAAACACGACAAGTAATGAGTAATTGGTACAAGCGACCAGGTAAAAGACATGTTTTACAATCTGGTATGAACCTAGATATACAAAAATTCGCCTTAATGCACAACCAATTGCGATTTCTACGATCTAACATATTTAACATGTTCCCCTTTTACCTAAATTTCTACTTTCATCCTTCAGACCGATTATAGGTAGGTCCAAGAACACAAAGTGAGGTATCCATCGCTGTTGTTACAAAAGATATATGGTATACAAAAAACATAATAATCACTTTTCCTTACAAAAACATTGATCAGTTAAGCAAAACAAAGCTTGAAATTAAAAAACAGAATCACTCGGTCGACGCATGGCCCAACCGTATATCAAACACACCCAGAGCTGCAAATTTTAAAAGATTCAACAACTATAGCCTGGGGGTCTATATGAACTTTTCAAAATGAAAGTCCATCTTTTGCAACTTGCAAGTCAAAAATCTGAAATGCTCACTTATAAACAGGCTCATAAAAATTAAAAATAAAAACAACCCTTTCATAAACCTCTATTCACATGTTATAAAATGGTCCTTTTGATAAATCCCTAGAAGAAATATTATGTATAAACAATTAAACATACCTTGAAGCGTCAAACAAAGCTTGGAAGGATGAGTTGGTCTATTTCGGAAAATAGCAAACACTTCTTTGACAAAAGATAAATATCATGTATTGACTAAATTCAACGATCAGAAAAATCCGTAAAAAGTGCTTTAGACAGTAGCACAGCAGATCAACAGTTAGTCTTGTCAAAGAACTTTCCACCATATAAACATACATTCCACCATCACTTGGACTTACCTCTAGAAAACAACATATCCTGATATTGAAGTGTAATCTTGAGTGATTATATGTTTCACAACACCCATCACATAGAATCAATGTATATAACAAGAGGTCAAGAGCAGAACTGAGTTAATTAGAGCTTAGCTTTGATATATTCAAATACCCATCTATAAAATGTGATCACTTTCTTGAATAGTAAAAAGTTCTTGGTAATCTCTACAAACGAGAAAATAGGCAGAAACTCTTATAACCTAAATAGAGAGACAATTTGTAAACTGATGATTTGTACTAGTTTAGAGACAAGCTAGTGAAAAACAACTTCTGGTTGACCAAAGAGTGGAAATTAGGTGGATTAGTTAGCATACACTTGAACCACTATACATCCTCCTATCGAGCCCTTAAATTGTCTATTGTTGTGCAATTTGCAGAAGTTTCCTCATGAAATACTTCACCTACAAGCGAAGAAGTTTTATAAAGTGTTCATCACTTAAAAATAACCTATTCACCCCTCTAAGTTCTTGATAAACAGCATGAAGGACCCATCACCCACTGGTAGGGATGAGTTCGGTACCAACCGGTACCGAAAATCCCAAAAAATGGGTACTTACCGAAAACACCCAGTACAGTGCAGTTCGGTAACGATACGGACCGGTATTTGAGATTTAAAACCAGTAAATATCGATACCGAACCGGTACCGGAAAACGCTAAATGTCAGTACCGAATCGGTACAGAAAATCGAGTCGCTTTGGGAAATTCGGTACCGGTTTCCAATCGGTACCCGGTACCATTTGCTCATCCCTGACCACTAGTTGTACCTATAAGTGATTATATGGAAAAGCAGAAAAATACCTTCGTTAAATACTACTCATCAGTTGGAGATCTTAAGAACTACTTTCACTGTGTGTGTAAGCTCACGACACCTACAACGTTGCACAAGTATAAATGCATCTAACATGAATCTTAAAACAGTTAACAAACAAACAAACATACCCAGTAAAATCCCACATATAGCAAGGTGTTGGTAGGGTCTAGGGAGGGTAGAATGGGGGTAAACCTTTCATCTACGAAAGATAGACACTGCTCTTGCTGAGACCCCCAGCTCCCATTGAATCTTATAACAATCGCAGTTTGTATATACAGTATACACGCATTTCACTTGCATCCCAACATGGAAATCATAGAGACTACCAAACTAAATCTATACACTACTATTTGAATACTATGTTTGATGTTGTCGTTCAAATGGAGTTCTTATACATCTAAATTCGAAGCTAAACCATGGCAAACAAACGAACCAATTACACTATAAAACTATTTCACAACAGTATTCAATCAGTAACTTTAGCCAACATTTAATCTTTATACTACAATATAAAATATATACCATCAGCAACCCTGACAATCAGCCCACAATAGTAGCTGCCCTAACCTGACTAAGTAGATGTAGCCTTGGATATCATCGGAACTCCATGATGTGAAGCAAGCAGTAATTCGTTCATTCGCGCAACCTGATGCAGTAACTGATGAATTCTCTGCAAAGCCAAAATTAAAAATTATCAGACATATAAAAACTCTCTATTACATTAAACTACAATGCACCTAATATACCCATAAAATCTAGTTAACATTTCATCAAACACTTGGTACGCAACTTATAAACCAACTCAAAAACCAAAAAACTTTACCTCATCTTTGTCCTTAATAACCCCAAGAAGTTCATCCACCGCCTCTCCCCGCGACCGCCGCCGCCGCCGGAGCCAGTAACACAGCACCACCACCACCGTCGATCCAATCATCGGAAAATTCATCAACCGATTCCAAACACTCAAAACAATGCCGGTCAACTTAAACCGTAAAAAACCACCACTTAAGCGCAACGGGTCCCGTACTGGGTCCCACAATTGCCGCCGTTTTAACCTCACTTGAAACAACAGGAACTGACGGTTTGACTGTTTCGACATGTGTCTCTTGAACATGATGGTGGAGATTGAGGCCTTCGTGATTGGTGGGTGGGAAGACGACGGCAGTGTGGTGGTCTTTGTGCGGCGGAGGTGGCGTTGACCATCGTGTGTCGCCACCATGTGGATCTTGTAATGCGATGATAGGTTGTTGAGATTGAAATTGGGTGGGGAGAGAAGGCAGGTGGATTCTTTCCCAAGCGATCAGAGTGTTTGGGGGTAAAGTGTCGTGTTTTAGGGCTTCTTCCTCCGCCATTGTTGGCCGGGTGGAGGAAGGTTGAGATTGTAGTTGTATGACTGTAATCTCAACTCTAGAAGCCATCTTAGGTTGAAATTTTATTATGGTGTCTTAGCTATTGGTCAATTACATTCTCGGTCCTTTGAACTTTTGAAACTTCATAGTTATCGATTTTTAACTACTAATGTTCCTATCATCTTGAAATTGTAATGTTTTGTTTTTAGATGTTTGATTATTTGTCTAAGAGTAAGCGGTTTTTTTTGGAGCATTAGTAAGTGCTGAGTAAATAGGAGGGTGTACTGGGTAAGAGACTTTCAGCCAGTAATTGTGTAGTTCGTAGTCTTTTTGAGTTGAACTTCTAAAAAACTGTGTACATATTGATTATTTTACCGCTCTAAACTATAATCAACTAGATCAACAACACACAGTAAAGAATAATTATCTTTCAAAACTACAACACGTTATGCAAGAAAAGTACAATACATTATGAAAGCTAAACTAGTTTGAATCTGCAATTCAAGTTTGAAAAGACTTGAAAAGATAATTACCATCAACAAAATCATATCACTAGTTTAAATCTGCAAATTATCACTTTTAAACCTTCTTAAAGTCAATCATCGATGGTAAAGTGCCTAGTCCATTTCAAGTCAAAATTATATCATATCATTCAAGTTGCAATCATAGGTTCTATTGTTCTGATGGTTATCAACACATGTGAAGGGACAAAGTGGTAACCAATAACTGACAAAACCAAACCGAATTAACTAAAAGTTAATTCTTTTAATCGTCGATTAACCGAAATTAACCAAAACGAATCATTCATATTTCTATATATTTATAGCTTTTATACCTTCATTTTTATGTATTTCATGTTTTAAATCATCATTTCATGTAATTACACTTCCATTTCATTTATTTATACATTTATTTAATGTATTTAGACATCTATTTCATGTGCTTATATCTTCATTACATCTATTTTTAAGCAATAAAATAAGCCCAAGTTTGGTTTTGGATTATTAACTTAAAATAACCGAACCTAAAACCGACAGAATCACCTTATAAATGGAACCGATTAACCCAAAACTAAACGATTAACAAAATAGATTAACTGATGAATTTCGATTTCGTTTAGTGCTAATAACTGAACCAAACCGAACCGTGCACACCCCTACTTAATAGGAAAGAGGTTTGTTGACCGGTTCTAAGGTATCCTTGTAGTGAACCAAACACACTCAATGCTTATTGATTACTTCATCATCTTCATCAGTCTAATTCGAAAGATAATCGTTGATGCTTGATGAAGATGATGAAGATAATCGCTGATTGGTGAGATAACTTTGGGCCGGCCCGACCACTGGCCCAATGTTAGAATGGCCTAATAACGTGAACCGGCCCAGTAAACCTTTCGAATCCCGACTCGACCAGTCCGGCCGGCCAAGATGATGTCTGAAAATGTTGGTTTAACTTTTAAGGGGAGAGATGCATGCCATTAGTTAGAGACTACTTTTGAAAGAAAAGATTATAACCTCTTATTTCGTATAATCAACTTTAAAGATAAAAAAAGTATAACCTCTTATTTCGTAATCAACTTTAACGATAGAAAAATATATTTTTACAAAAACCATGCATGAGGTTTTAGAAATTTGCACTGTAATCTATTTTAAAACCTAATTTACCATTATCAACCACAAAATCCACAATACATCCTTTTGTAATAAACAATGCAACTAATTGTCCAAAAATAAAAGTGACCCCTACCACAAATACATCAGTATCCTTAATCTGACATATTCTCAGCTATAGAACCATGAGTACATGATATCGATCTCTACAAAATTTGAAACTATTTCCAAATTGTTAAAATTAAACATGTATATGTTAGTCTTTTATTTATATTTGTTGTTTTTGTTTCTTTTGTGAGAAACTAGTTTTTTGCCCCCGTTGCAAGGCAATAAACCGAATATTTCTCTCTCATAATGTGTATGCCTGTGTTTCGGTTACTTGTAAATACTACTCATAACACGATCTAAAAAAAATTATATCGAGTAAACAAATTAAAACAAAACACTACCATACTTTAGCTAAAAAAAACTAAGACGATAGTAAAACTATAATTTTAAACTGTGAGCAAAATTGTATTTTTTTCAGGACAAAATAGTTCTTCAAAGTGTTTCTAAAAGACGCCGTTAGTCGATTTAATGGGTTAATAACATATGGTTTTTGTAGAACTTGTATTGATCTTGATTTTCTGACACAAATCTACTTATTTCTTAACATCGTTGATCTAATGAGCTAAAGTTCTTATCAGGTAGTAAGGTTAAAAAAATTATCAGGTAGTAAGGTTAAAAAATATCTGAAAATTATGTTTAACATGGATTATAATTATAATGAATGGTTTATTGTTTATTGGCATAAACATATTTGTAACATTATATTAATTATATTATACTATATATATAAACACAAGATGGGGAGTAGTGTCAGGCAACTGACTGACGCTTCCCAATTAGTTCAGCTAAATTATGATTTTGTCTCGTTTAAATTTACAGTTTGTTATTGGTTTTGTTTTTTTCCTCCCAGTTAAATTATGATTTTGCCCTCAGTTCTAATTTACGATTTTGCATTATTTTTGTTTTTTTGTCAATTACAATTGCCCTGAGTGTAAACTTACACTCATTGCCTTCCTTTTTTTTTTCTTTTGACATAGCTATATTAGTGTTTTGTTTTAATTGGTTGACTCGGTGTAATTTTTATTCATGTCAGGCGACTGGCTGACTCACGCTTATTTGTCCTAAAAAATTACAATTCTGCTCCCAATTTAAAATTATAGTCTTTCTATCATTTTGGTGTTTTTTAGCAAAAGTATGGTAATGTTTAGTTATAATTGGTTGACTCGATATAATTTTTTTTGAGATCGTTTTATAAGTACTATGTACAAGTAATCGAAACACAGACATAAATGTTATAAGAGAAAAAAAAATATTCAGCTTATTAGCCCGCAACACGGGCAGGACAAAACTAGTTTAAAAAGTTATTAAGATTTATTTAATTATTATTAATAAAACTATAAAAAGTACCTTTAGTTAGTAATCTATTAATAAAACTATAAAAGGTACCTTTAGTTAGTAATCTAATATCCTCATTTGAGTTAGTGCTGAGTATTATAATCAGACCATCCCCCAAATATAAGCTAAACTATTTCCACAAGGAATGAAGACCAAATCATGATTAAAACAAATATATCAAGACAAATTATAATAATAATAATAATAATAATAATAATAATAATAATAATAATATATTATTATTATTATTTTATTATTAAATATTATATTGCTATACTTTGAGTTGAGCATTCTTATTGCTATTATATACTTTACAGTTTACATAGGATGCTACTTACATACATCACTTTCAATATGAAACCCACAATTAAAATGACCAAAAAAGACCCACTGAAATTCTAAGAAACAAATTAAATTAAACTTGATTGAAATCACTATATTGTAGGTTCATCTTGAATTTGATTCAATAACTCCACAACTCTATTCATATGCGGTCGTTCTTTATGTACTTCCTTAGTACATAACGTAGCAATCCTGAAAAACTCTAAAACCTCTTTCTCTTTCAAATCCTCTTTCGATATACTAGCATCCAACATTTTTATTTCTCGATTTTGTGACACCATTCTCTTCGCCCATTCAACAAGCCGAATCTCTTCTCCATTTTCGCCCTTTACTGGCAAGTTTGGACGCCTACATGTAACAATCTCAAACATCAGTATCCCAAAACTATACACGTCTCCCATAACAGTAGCCGCAGGCGCTCCATGAATATACTCCGGAGGCATATACCCCATAGTCCCCGCTACTTGTGTCGAGACATGCAAATGTTGCCCCTTGATAGTCCGCGCCAACCCAAAATCTGCAATATGAGCTTTAAAATCTGCGTCCAACAAAACATTACTCGCTTTAATATCCCTATGAATTATCGGCTCGCTCAAATTATGCATAAACGCCAGCCCTTTCGCCACCCCTATTATTATTTTAATTCTCGTACTCCAAGACAAGGGTATCCTCAACCCTGACGCGTCATTGTTAATTGATGACGTGTCGTATAGCCATTGGTCAAGGCTCCCTTTCTCGATAAACTCATAAATCAAAATCCGGTCCGACCCCGTGGCACAATACCCGAAAAACTTAACGATATTATCGTGTTGAATCTTGCCAAGAGTATCCATCTCCGCCTTAAACTCCCGGTTCCCTTGAAACGCATCCGCAGAGAGCTTCTTAACCGCGACGGTGATGCCAGAGGGGAGATTTGCTTTGTAAACGAGCCCGAAACTTCCGTCTCCGACGATCAAGTCCGGCGAGAAGTTGCGGGTGGCGTTGACCAGGTCAGCCATGTCAATTTCGTTCAAATTGGGATCAAACATCTGGCTTTCGGCTACGCTGATGAAGGAGGTGGAGGTGGGGAGATCGGGTGGGCGGCGAATTGAACGGGTGCGGCGGCGATGGGAGGAGTCGCGGCGGCGTTTGATGGCGGTGCGGCAGACGTAGTAGGTGAAGGTGAAGATGAGGGAGAGGAGGAAGAAGCTGGCGACGGCGGAGAGGATGGCTTGGAGGTTAGAATTCATTGCCATTTGGGGTGGGGTCTAGAGAGAGAAAGTGAGGAAATTGGGGGGTTTTAGAGAGAGAAAGTTAGGGGGTTTGAGTGGGAAGAAGATGAAACAGAAAGTGGGGGGGCCGCCGTTGACGGGTAAAGGGGAAGGAGAATGGGTCAACGGGGTGGATGACAAAAGGACGATAATTTGTGATTGCTTCGATTGGTTGGTGATTGACTAGTTTGGGGTTGTAAACATCTTTTAAAACATATAGTTTCTAAATACTTTTAAATTTTTCTTGTTGCATCATGATTCACCCCTTAGGGTGTGCGTGTGGGTTCGCTAAACTAATGATCGGTTTATTGAGGGTTTGATTAATTGAAAAGTGTTAATTATAAATGATGGTTAGTTAATCTTCGTTGTGGGTCGGTTTTTATTAGTTATCTAATGTAATTTTAATCATCTTTCCTTGTTTTGTTATAGCTAAAAATAGTTTGGTTATGGTGTTCCAAGCTCGATTCTTGTTAATTAACCTGGAATAATGCATCACGAGAGCTATGGTAACCATGAATTAATTGATGAAGATATTAATTTCGAGAAGTTAAAGGTATTTCGTTTTTATGAGCAAACTACACAAAATAAACACAAAATTATACTTTTTTCCAAATTACTACTGCTTCAAATAGATCCAATTTACATTATAAAAACTAGAAAATCATAAACATAGGAGATTTTGTTAGGTTTGGTTAAAATTGGTTAACGAAGACATATTAACCGTAACCATAACTGAATGTCAGTTAATTAGATTTACTTAATGATAACCGTTCGGTTTTGTCGGTTATGGTTAATTTCGGTTAATTTTTTCGGTGAACGGTTCGTTTTTTGTCATTGTTCAATTTTTGTTCACCCCTACATCATGGTACAGTTTATCTTTGGGCTAAGGCTGTAAGGAATTGAACGAACCTAAACAAGGACTTGCTCAGTACACTAAGCTCTACCACATGTCTTAACTACTAGCAAGAATTCTATGAATAAACAACATCCCACCTAATCTACGGAATAACAATTTCTCGCTAGGAAAAAACTCTTTGTTCATTGAATACTCTAAAAGTACACTAAGCTCTACCACACCACACATGCCAACCCTAATGAAAGTTGTCGTTTGAAAAATCACATGACCCTAGATAAACCATTAGCTTTTAATTTGCTTGTTAATCAATCCATATATGTATACATAAAGCCAAATTTGGCACAAAGTTTTCATTTGTTGCTAATGTTCTTGTTTCTAGCATGACAAAGGTAACGTATTTAATATTTGAACAAAATGTCGTTTTATCCACCTTTGACTATTCAATCGGGAGTCTATAAAATTTGGGTTTGGTTGCCAATAGTAGACAAACAAAAGCCCCAAAATCCTTTTTATCCTCATTCTTAATTTCTTACAATGTTTCTATCACTTGTCCTTCAAAGATAATGAATATACTCAAGCATAAGAGTCCTAAAAACCATGTAGTTCTTATAAAAATGTGCTTGATTCAGTTCATGATATATTTTACATTACTCTTTTTCTCCATAGCAAAATTCGACGTGTTTGAGAGGTTGTGCGCTTATACAAAGTTCAAACCGTATTTCACAATGCTATTAGCTTGTAAATCGAAAATATCATTTTATATGGAAGATTTTTCATTTCTCTTTTCTCTTGTTGATATAGGGGTGGGTAAGGACTTCGACAAAACTATACCAAAAATGACTATCTAGAGGACTTGTCCTTATTGAAGAAGTGTTCTATGAAGTGACATGAGCAAACATATAATGGCAGTGTAGATAGTGACAAAGACATGCTCTAAATATGAATTATATCGATCAAATGAAAAGTCACATCGATCAACAATGACTTATCTATTAAACTGTATTTTATATAATCATCGTAACATTCTTTGTTGTAGTCAATTTTTATCATATAAATTACACACAACCACGAACCAAATACTGAACAATCGCAAACTACATCAAAATTATAAGGAATCACATGTAAAATAAACAAGTGTTAATTGACTTCAAATTTCTTTAAGCAATACAAGAAACTATTAAACCCATTGTAGGATGAACTATAATAATTGTCATTTAATACTTTTGGCTAGTCGTGTTCTACCATCGTTTGTCAAGTAGACAAAGATGAATCTGGAGATTTGTTTAGACTAAACAACGTTGTTAAATATACAATATACTTTAGACCTTCCGAATCGTTTGTCTTATTCGAAACATCAAATCAGAAGAAACCCTTATTTTGATTGCATCAAAGTAACAATCTCATTTAACTTTGTACCCACCATCCAAAACCGAGTCCCACATCATGTTCCAAAGATATAAATGTAGCGTGGGGGTTTATTTCCTAGTTTGATATGTTCAAATCAATGTCACTCGTGTTATAAACTCTATCATGAACCATGTCACGACCCATATTGAACTTTATCATGAGTAATTGTTAAATTTATCACGCATTGTCGTAAAACTTCTATTAAGCCCAATCAGGTTTCATTTTTTTTTTTTTATTAAATTCCCTCTAAAAAAGAAAATTTTAGTAAATACATGGTTTACCTAATGTTTTATAGAATTTATATCAATTCAATAAAGCATAAAGTACAAACTTATTAATATTTATTTTGTTATGCTTCATATTGAAGACATACCACCATTGTCATGCAATTACGTTTTGGTGGTCTAAGCAATTTGTCAGAAATGTCCAACTACATGTGTAACTATACAAACAGTTTTAGAAGAAAAAAAACATAAGAAATGAGGGAAATACCGACCAATTTCTTTTTTTTTTTTTTGAAATCCGATGGTTACAACATGTTTTTCTTAAAACCGTAGAATTTGGTAAAACAAACCAACTAGTCAATACTAAACTGTTTGTAAGTGTGTTCTAAACATGTTACGTCTATTAATTGAAAACTTGGGTCTTGTAAACAGGTTTTTAAGGATAGACCGAAGTAAATAAAGGATACTTTAGAGACATCTAAGCTTGGAAAAACAGGCGGGTTTAGGTTGCATGGCTACCAGGTCAAATTGTGTTCAAGTCATACTCGTTTCATGTTAAAACAAGTTATAAGCAAAAAGGGTTCATGTTGAAAGGGCCATAAAAATGTATCAATTTGGGTTAGGTCAAAACGAGTTATGATCAAAACGGACTCGGTTTGAAATGAGGTGTTATAAAAAATAATATTAAAATAAGTTCACCTTCTATATTTTTTGTTATCACGCCTAGTGGCGATGGGTGGAGGTGGTGTCCACAGAGGCATAGGTGGTGGTGTTGCGTCGATGCCAATGGTGGCAGCGGCAATCACAAGGTGGTGTCAGTGGTAGAGGCGATGACGAGTGGTGGTAGTGTTGGAGGTGGAGGTGGTTTCAGTAGTGGTTATGTCGGTGGAGTAATTTGAATAGATAAATGTGTACCCGTTTTATGGTAGTATATTTTTTAAGAGCTATTTGTTTTAACCACTTATACATTAACTGTTTTTTAATTTGAGTTCACATAATCTTTTAACCAAATCAACTCATTCTTTAATAGCGTGTCATGATTGTCACATGTACATATATCAACTTATGTACATGTACATAAAATCTTTATGTTGTGGATAAACGACCATTGATAAAGAGACTATAACACAACAAAAAGAAGTGTTATTATATTAGTGTAAAATACAAGTCAACCGAAAATCTTTTGGTTAGTTACTTAGTTCGGAATTTTTTTAACATAAGTGCTATGTTGTAAATTTTTCTAAAAATATGAATTTTCAACTATAATATTATTTTTTTATCCAAAACAATGTGTATGAAAGTTTAAGATTTTGATTTTTGAACATGTGAAGTTTGAATAAAAGATTGAATTGACGCATATAATTTAGGGGATAGACGCTAGACACGGAGTGGACTAATAATATATTCGATTTAGTCAAATACGGCGACAAAGCAATCACTAGTCCACCACAAGAAAACATCATCTAAAGTTTTGTAGGGGTAGTAAATTAATTAAGAACTTTCTTTTTTATATCAAAAACTGCCTTTAAAAATATTTTCAATCATTTTCTTTTAAATATTCTTAGATAGAAGTTACGTGGGTACTCATGTTTTTTTAGTAATGGATGTGAGTCCCCTTCCTATTTTAATATACATTTTAATCACAAGAGTCAATTTCTATCATGCGATTAGATTCTTAACTTTACAAGAGGAATTCGTTTTCATCATACTTATACCATTAGAGTACATATATAGTTAACTTTAAAATGATCAAAATAATAACTAATAACAATAAAAAGTTAACTGCCCGATGTCTTCTCATTTGCCCGCGACAACCCATGGCCCCATTTGTCACACCCCAACCGATGACGGAATCATTAGGGCGAACGTAAATAGATTGCTCGAGACTTCATAACACTAAATGTGACAAGTATTTAATAAATAATATTTCATTTCATTGCTAATGGTCAAGTACGTAAGTTGGAAAACAAAGACACGACAAATATTACATGATAAATCTATAAACATGAATTTAAAGTTTGGTGCGTTTCTAGTCCTTCCTATCCAGTTCCATTCGTCGTCATCATCATAGAATTCTTGCAACACGTTTTAAAGTATAGTTCAATACAAAAGTATTGACGAGCATACAAGTTTGAGTACTAGCATATATGTAAAGAAGGTTTGAACAATCCAAATGACAAAAATGGTTAACTAGATTAATGTACCAAGGCATGCAATTACACAAGTCAATCCTTTCGTGTTACCGCAAAATAGAATAAACTTAACATGACCTCAAGAATAGGGGTGGTGCGTTACTCCTATAGCGATATACATGTTAAGAGAGAGGCTCGTACGTAGTTAATGACAAGCGAATCACATAAGAATTTTCCAAGAATACAAATCAAGTATCACGTATTTAAGTATGTATGATTGGATTGTTTGTGTTTGCATAAAGTATAAGTGATTGCGTGTGTTTAATAGTATAATGTATTACACCCAAAAGTGTAAAAGCAAAAAGGGTCATGTATACTCACAATTTTGCAAAGCTTTCCGATTATCCGTGAGTGATGAGTTGTTTGAGTATGGAGAATCGAGGGTATAAGGTCATTCGGGGTTTATGGAGTGGTTGAATTCGGAATCTAGAATTTAAGTACAAAAAGTATGTATACACAAAGTAATTATCTAGTCTTAAAATACTCGTTTTTGACACTATAAATCCCGTATGGGTTGTTGTGATTTCATGGGTTAAGTGCCCATTAGAATCGTAATGAGGGGGTTAAATCCGCGATAATATAACCTAATGTTAGGACAAGTAACCATATGATCATTGTCAAAAGTCTGGTTATGTATAAGTCTATTTACTATCACACCCCCTGTAATTCCTTCTCATCAGAGCGGGGCGTGAACTAAACTGGTATCTTCATTGCACAGCGGAAGTAAACGTGAGTGCTAAGACTTTTAGTAAATGAACGCTTGCTAAGTACTCGAACCCCCATGGGTTCCCCTATCCCAACCGTGCCATACTTGTAATCATAACCTGAGAAAGAACATGCGAAAAGTCAACATAAAGTTGGCGAGTTCATAGTTTGTCTGTTTTGTTTCAAATGAGTCATAAAACATTTGAGCATTTTGCATTCGAAAACCGGTTTGTGGGATCATAGTATCCCAAAGCATTTGAAATGTCATGTCTGTGTAACAGTATTGAAATGTTTTCCATGTTGTTTGCAAATCCATGCATATAACTGTTATGTTTATAAACCGGTGATAAAATGTTTTCAATCGTATCTATAAATCGGTATTGAAATGTTTTCTGTTATGTCTGTAAACCGATATGTTATGTTTGTAAACCAGTATTGAAATGTTCTTTGTCATAATTGTAAACTGGTATTGAAATCGTAGTATGTAGTATGCCTATGGGATCTAAGGATCTGTCAATGTGTAGCTAATACACTGACATATGTGCCATAAGTAAGTAACTAACCCGAGACAACTCTGACATCATTGGGATCACAAAAGCACTCCTAACCAGTTAACATACCAGGAGTGGAGCGTGTCTCAAACTCGATAGATACCTTTTGCATCTTGGTCACTACGTGATTAATGGTTACTATTGTCATCATCCTACTTACGCACAGTGATATGTTATCATCTAATCTCATAGCTACATACCCATTGTTATAAATCTGTTATCCGTGTTATTGGGCCTAACCCATGTTTTCTTGTCATTGGGCCTAGCTCATGTTTTCTTGTCATCGGGCCTCGCCCATGTTATAAATAAAATTGGGGCCTCGCCCCCTAGTTGTGACTATGACAATCCCATCATTAGTCATAAAACTCATGCATGTTTCAAAAAGCTTTGTATAGCTGTGAAAACCGGTAAGTTTAGCATAAACCTTTCGTAAACCATTTGAGTTCATTGAAGTCTGTTTGTAACATGGTTTAGAAATATATGATTTTCGTTCATCGAAACATTGTATGCTTTTGCAAAACTTGCATGCCTTTCCACCCCTGAAAACATTTATAAAAATGTAAAACGGTAAAAAGTGGGGGTTATGAACTCACCTTGATTTCCTTGTGCAAAGCTAGCTTAATGTGATTTCCATAGTGTTGTCTCCATAACTTGACTTGCTAGCATGCAATCTAAGGTATTCCTAAAACAGAATAACTTGTAAGTTTCTAGATATAACGTAGCTAAACTACGTGTCACCGAGCTCTACCGAATCGTTACTCATACGATTCTATGAAATTGTAATTGTCTTAACTCGGTTAACCAACCTATGGTTTTCTTAGAAACGATTCTGTTTTCGAGCGACTTGAAATATATGTTTACATATAAACACAACTATATTTCATGAAATCATATTTAGTCGCCATGTACGTCAATGGATAATGGTATGACCCTTAGTAGTTTTCGTAAGATATAATGTATATATACTCGAAAATATATCCGTATAGGTAACACATTAGTATCCGAGCAAAAGTCTAGCGTTTCGTATATAATAAATAAATAACAATGTCATCGTACGCTTGTTATAGTCTTGCGGAGTTGCGTCGTACTTCGTTTGGCGTTTGAATCGAATATAACAAATAGCATTTGGAGTTCCCGAATCGTCGACGTTTGAAATAAATATAACTATATTTATTTTATAAAAGTATTCAATGTCTCAACATTCGTATATATATAATTATATTTGTGTTATACGATTTCCGAATTCTAAACGCCTTTAGTATATGATTTCCGAATTCTGTCATTTGAAATAATACGCGCATTGTACTTATCTTGTAAAAGCGTTCGGAAATCTTGGCGTTCGAAACAAATATAAACAATATACTTATTTTTATATCATCGTTCGAATAAATTATCGATGTTTGAAATCTAGTTTCTGAGTCTCGACTTTGAATTAAACATAAAAAAATATTATTTATTTTATAGTCGATTACCGAATCTTGTTATCTTGTAATCGCGCTCATTGAAATGTTATCGGCTCGATGTTGAAAGTTTTAATAGCGTCGACAAAACAAATATATCTATGTTTATTTTATACAATCGTTTGAATTCGGACGTTTTATCTTTGAAATGTAACGCGTTTCGTATTGCGTATTCTACGAAAATCAAGCAGAGTTTCCTCTGTTTTCGGACGATCCCAACAATACTAGTTGTCGATATATTTATCAAACACAATATTCAATATACCAATAACGATACACATAACTTCTCGTCGTATTTCAACTATAATTTTTCACCGATTATAATTCCGATTTATATTATAACGTCGGTTTGACTTTAACTATTAGTTTATACGCGAATATTGTAGTCGGATCGATTGTTATTTTTATAATTTTGGCGATATGTAATCGTTAATGGGTCGGTTTGAGCTCGGTTTTTGCTATAATGAATATTATTATTTATATAAACTAATATAAATAGATTTCGCGTCGTAATTAAATTTTTACTGAGTCTTAGTTGACCCATTGACCCGATAGTTGCCCGGGTTTGACCAGTTGACTGCGTTGACTAACGTTGACCAGGTTTGACCGAGTTGACCATAGGTTGACCGAGTTTTGACCCAAACCAAAACTGAACCGAGTCGAGCGAAGACTGATCCGAGTGAACCGAGTGAGCTGTAACTCGAAGCGAGACACGCATCCGAACCTGAAACAAACACTTAGACATTTTAACTGAACCGAAACTGATTCGAACTTGAACGAGATCCGAGACCCGGGTGACCATCTTGACCGAACCTGAAACTTGACCCGAAACACGAGTCGTGACGCGAGCCAAAACTGAACTGAACTAGGTTTGAACTGTGTGAATCTGAATCGAGACCCGAGCCGTTGACTGTTGACTGGTTGAACCGAGACCCAAAACACCACCGCCGCCATCGCCAGTCGAGCCGGAAAACCGCCACCGCTGAAACCCCCAACTCGACAACCCAACCCGAAACAACCCCCACGCAGCTGATGACACTCGAGCCAGAACCCGCGGTCGCACCGCCGCTACCGTCGTCGCTGCTCTCTCTCTCGTCCGATCTCTCTCTCTCTCTAGATGTATGTATGCGGGTGTGCGTATGGCTGCTGGGAAGACGACTGGAGTCGGCCAGTGGTCCCGCCGGATTCCGGCGACCGGGAAAGAGAGAGCGGAGGGTTGGCTTGTAGTGTGCTAGGGTTTGGTCTTATAAGAAAATGAGGGAATTAGGGTGTTAAGTTTGTACTTGTACTTAGGGTTTGTTAGTGGGTCGGGCCTAAAGCCCGCTAACGTGTCGGAGCCTAAAACTTCTCTCCACGACCCGTTTTCAAATCCGAGTTTTTGTAAAATGTCATTATACGTTAATTTGGAGTTGAAACATCTAAAATTTATGTCGGTGTTTGACGTGTTAACCCATTCGTCGCGTTAAAATCGTGTAAATGATTCAGTGGTCGTTTCTAGTCCGTTGCTTCCGTTTCGTTGTCGGTGCGTTCCGGTTTTCCGCGTAACTTTCGCGTTGTGCTTTGCAATGTCCGACGATCCAAATATATCGCATAATCATAACTGTATGATAATTAAAAGTATAAAATTTATGTTTTTAGGCGTTGTCAGTTGTAACATTTGTGTAAAACGGGTATCAAAAACCCGCTTCGTTTAATAATCGAATAATTCGGTTAAAAATTCGTGCGTATTTATTGTGTTAATTATTTTATTAATATTCATAATTAATAAATAACTCATAATTAAAAAGATAACCAATAAATAAAAATAATACAAATCAATAAAAGTTAAATAAAATAATATATATAAATAAATAAATAAATCATCAAAAAAAGGGGGTAACCGGGAGTTGGACCCGGGTACCCACCGAATCCACAAACTCTACACACACCATATTCACCGCTGAGCTACACGCACTACTTGGTTTAAAACCCATAACGATTAACTTTTATATATTCATTGAATGTAAACCTGCAAATCAGTTGACCAAATCAGTAACTGGCAAAAATCAACAACCATTAAACTCGCGATTATTCTTGTTGAAAACGTTTAACCGTTTACAAAAATGCAACCGAAAATTCAAGTTCAAAATGCGAAATCAACTAAGGTCAACTGGAAATTTAAAAACTCATAAATTTGGGTCTTGAAACCGAAATCCCATGATTGAATATCCACACTATATATATTGATGCTTCCTACCTCAATATCTCGCTCATTTCTTTCGAAGTTCCACTCAAAACTCTCTGCTTTTCTTTTCTGCACTTCGCCAGAGTTGACCTCAGCCGTCGGAGTCTCGCCGGAAACATTCAAGACCACCGCCCTCGGTATTATCCTTCGACTTACTTTCATTTTCTATCTATTATTTTGTTAATCAGTAAGAAACATTTTGATTTAACAAACCAAATCACTGAGCGGGTGATCTGCAATTTAAATGTATGAAGAAGACGAATTGAGATAGCATTTAAATATAAATAAAAACGAATATTTAACCGGGTTAGACACACAGTCCAGCGGTGGACTGTGTGCAATTACAAAGCATACGTCCCGGGTTCGAGCCACACCTGTTTCGACTTTCTGAAATAAAACCAATCTTTTTAAAACCTATTCAGATCATCTTTCAACATGTATATAAATATAGTATAATTCCGGATATTGATGGGTTAGACACCCAGCCCAGTTGGTCGGGCTGGGTGCAAGTTAAGTCGATGGTCACGGGTTCGAAACATGTTATGCGTGTCCGGTTCAGGCCAGTATAAACCTTTTTAATTAATTAAATTCCAGATTTAAACCAGTAAGTATATAAATATAATTAAAATCAGAAATATTTCGGGTTAGACACGTAGCTCAGTTGGTAGAGCTGCGTGCACGTATACGAGAGGTCACGAGTTCGAACCTCACTCAGCGCATAGAATAAACACAGTCCGACCGGTCAACGGTCAAAAAGTCAACCTTTTTATTTTTATTTTTTTTATTTATTTAATTGGAAAATTATTTAAAAATACTTAAAAATAAGATTATTAAAGTTAGAAAATTTCCTTAAACTCACAAAAATAAATCTAACAATTCCATTAAGAGCACTAGCTAAAAATATTAATCTCAAATAAAAGTTTATTTATTTACCGAATCATTTCGTTATTATTTAGGTTAGTTTTTCCCTCGTCGGTTGAATCATAATATTCGTGCGCATTCATCGTCATCAAGGAACGCACCCACTGTGAGTGAATCCTTACAAATTCCCCTTTTTATTCACGTTTTGGGGTGTATCATGTGTCGCTTTAATTATTTCGTTTATTCAAACTTGTGCTATTACCATTATATGACCTAAACTTATGATGTAAATATTGTTTGTTGTGATGCGTGTTTACATTTTGTCAAGTTGCGTGCAAATCATTCATTAGGCCCATCAGTTCCTCGTGGGAGACGAGTTGAACATCGCGTGCCTCATTAGATCGGCTCCGTTTGATTGAGCCTTGATCTCATTGTTCATCATTTGGTGTGTGTGCTTGTGCATTATTTGATATTATGTGTTTTGTGATTAAATTTACATTTACGTTTACTCATATGTGGTTATGCACCTTTTTATAACCAATATAATAAATGCGTTCAAATGTTTTCATAAGATTCACTCGCCAACTTTTGTTGACCCAAAAAAAACCTATTTTTACACATGATACAGGTGATCCAGTTTAGAAAAGATACACGTAGGATGGCCTAGAAGAATAAACAAGTTAATGCCTTGGAATGGACATTTAGTTTTGTTTTCCTTTGTAATTGTACTTTAGTTTGTAACTTGAATGAAAATGTATTTGAACATGTTGTGTTTGTATGTTTATTGTAACTTCTTCTTTAAAGAGAAATAATAAACATGAAACTTTATAGTAAATGTCATGAGCTTTGATGAAAACCCAATCATGCCTCGACTACCATTTCCGCTGCGGGTCAGGGTGTGACATCAGTATTCGTTCGGCATCCGTTCGCTTATCGTTCAAATTCGCGTTAGAGTTCTCGATTATTGCCATCTCGCGTAACGTGAATCAAGTAGACGTTCCTAGGCTTTCCAAAGGCCTGATCGAGTTAATTTATGTCTAATTACGTTAATTATCATGGTATTACTGTTTGTTATGCGCTTGATTACAACCGGAAAACGCCGGTTGTCACATTTACGTACGTATTGTGTAATATATATTAAGTTCATCATATATGTCATAGATTATCATAGAAGTCATGCATGGAGGTAGGATGATAACCGTCCTTTAACCAATTTCGTAAGATTCACCAATACACAAATTGTTACAAGGACAATTCGGATAGTCATGAATGGAATAAAAAGGAATACTTAACTAAACTATGTATCGACCAGGTAAGCAAGCTAGGTGCGTGCATCCCGAACATGGTAACGTTTGGGGACGTGTCGTAGCCTTGTTACTCAATTGAAGGTTGAACATAATTTAGTGGTTACACATAGAAATCATCAAGTGAGGTGGTCGATTGAAAGTAGGATAGCCAAGGCTTCTAAGTAATCACACCTTTACCAAAACACAAGCTTTGTCAAGCTTGGATGGTTCCAACACTTGTGGGTTAAAACTGTCACACCCTCAATTTCCACTTACGGAGTTTTACCGCGAGACGTGTGAACAAACCAGAATCTAAGACACTAGTACGTCGAACGACTCTATATGATTTGATAATACGTTTTCCAAAATCATTTGTTGTCAATTTTAGATTACCAATATTTAGCATGAGCATCAGTTTTAAATTTTTAGCGGAAGCATAAATAAGTAATGATGCGGGCGCCAACACAAACGCCAAAACAAATGAAAAATCCCCAAACAGTATTAATAAATGAGACTCTATAATGATGTCTTGTTCAATGCGTGTGCGTGCACCTAGAGCTCCTAGCGTCCTGAGAAACATGTAAAGAAACAAGTGTCAACATTAAAGATGAGTGAGTTCACAAGTTTTCATAAAATCGTTTGTTCGTTTATAGTTTGTTACTCGGTTATCCCCAACCCGGGATAACTAATCAGTTCCATTATTCCAATCCCGGAATAATAAGTTGTTGCTTCCAATATTCCCAAACCGGAATCCCCAACCCGGGATAATAAGTTGATGTTCCAATATTCCAAACCCGGAATATTAAGTTGTTCCGTAATTAAGTTCAATATTAATGTATATAGGTAGCTAGCCTAAAGTCATGTCACTAAGTGTTCGCGATCGAAGCTGACTGTTGTGCCTCCGTTTTGCCAGGCCTATCACATGACCATGGCGGTGTTAGGCCAATTATACACCCGTTGACCATACCCGGTCGGCTAGCGCAACTAGCTCGGATGGGGCTCGTCAGACCCAGTAGTACTACTTATAATTCCCCCGCTATTTAACCCAAATACTAACGATCCGAGGAGATTGTCGAGGACTTAAGTGATAAAGCTGCTTAGTGCCCACAACATTACATTAACATTAACTTAGTTACCGTATAGTTATGTGACGTTATATTCGTATAACGTAAAGAGTTTGAGTTTGAGAGTGTATACATGTTTCTCCCCCTGTTGTTTAAAAACCGGATAAAGTTAGGGGCCGTGAACTCACCTTTATTTGCTCGGTTAGTGTGGCAAAGATGTTATAAGAGATGGGACCGCTAGTTGCGTCCTAACAAACCAATTAATTCCACGTCAGTGTGTAATCACACCAATACAAATTTCACACGCAATTCACTCACAAGGTGATACACACAAACAACATAACTAACACTCAAACATGCATGCAAGTATTCTCATATAATCATAGTGATCAAACAACTTATCATGAACACATTCCAATTCCATGCAACACTTTAATGCATAAAATCACAAGTTAATAACTTTCTGCTTAACACTCAATTATTCAGCTGTTTTCTAGGATTTTTATAAAATAGTTCCAGCATTCTAAAAATTCCCTTATTTTTACAGTAGGTGACATTTATACCATAGAAATTTATATAATTTTCCAAGTCCTAAATCTTTACCAATTAACCATAAATTTTAATTCACTAAGCTGCAGTCAGATTTACCGCTTTCTGACTGCAGTCCACGGAAGAATTTATTTAAAAATCACTGATTGTCCGATTAACAAAATTCCCATTGGAGTTGCCCGGAAATTTCTATACCTAGTTGCTGTACAAAAATCATGACTCGACTCTCTACTGATTTTAAAATCTAGCTTGATAAACAACCAACAAAATTCCAGAATTTTAACAGCTTTACCTACTGAACTTGTTTAGCCCTTTAAAAATATCAAACGATTTCAGAAAATTATGAATCCAGCGCCATTGGATTCCTTATTCAAATCTCTACGTTCTAGACATCAGAAAATCCGTTTTTCGACAACTAACGACCAAGTTACAGCCAGATGAAATCGGCTGCAACTTTCACTCAGCTTCCTGTTTCAGCATGTTATTATTATAAACTCGTGTAATCCCGTTCATGCAATTAATCTAAGCGATCTAGCTCTGATTTCTAGTCCTAGATTAATACTAATAACCTATCCATGCAACACTAGTTCTTACCTCTAGTTATTATAAACAAAACACACTTGCAACCTTATGGGATCCGCAAACAAGTATACATGCATATCAACAATGATCAATTCAGCCGATTACATATGATACATCTAATATCCGAAAACAATCATGCGTATACACACAGTCAATTCAGCAGGCTACTTGTAAGCACATATAGTCCGAAAACAAGCTGATCAATTCGTTCAAGCAGATATATATATATATACACCTGAAACAATACAATCAAAACACATGTATTCCGAACATAATACGACCAATTCAAATCTTTTATCGGTAGAGTAAACGAACCGTGAGTATGTTAAGGAAACCAATGATCAACAAAACTCGCTGCCGAGGACTGAGATGGCTAAGGCTGTTGCGACCGGACTGAAGATGTCGATGTTTACTGCTGCGACCGGAAGAAAAGAACAGAAAAAACTGTTGCTTGTTGCGACCGAGATGATGATGAGGGTAAGGCAGTTTGTTTGCAACTGAAAAGATGAACAAAGAGTTGATCTCGATCGGTTAGGAGGAGCAAGGGAGCTGCCGACGGCAGGTTTCTTTTAGGGTTTTGGAGTTGTGAAAGAAGTCATGCAAGAGATGATATATATAAGCGCAAAAGAGGTAGGGTTGCGGTTTGGTTTAGTATACGGCCGCAAGGGACTTGGGTTGGGTTGGTTTGGGTTTGGGTCTTGCGGCCAAAGATTAGAGTATTAGAGTTTAGGTTTGATCTATGATTCTTGTTCTCTTATGGCCGAAGACTAAAGTTGCATGCTATTGGTTTCGGTTTGGTTAGTGTTTGTGGCCGAGACATGTTTGGTTTAGGGTTTAGGTTTTCGATGTGTGTTGGATTTGATCTTGGCCGAGGGCTTGACTCGAACTAGAGTTTAAAACTTGTTACTCCTAGAGTCGCAATGAACCAAGGTTGGAACGTGTCGCGGTTCGGTTTAGTTTGTGCACATATCAAATCTAATTATTCAATCACTAAGACAATCACACAACACACAACACGTCTTTAATCCATGCACGTTTAATACTTAGCACACATCTTATTCGACAAGTGTCACGTGTAAGTTATCTGAAAAACCCGGGATATCACAAAAACCCTTTACAAAACTGAAAGTTTGAGGTATTTTACACCTCCTAATTTGTATGAGACAACTCTAGCTAGCTCACTAACCATGGGCTTGATTATAGGCACAAGTAGCACAAGTTTGTCTAGAGAAAGCATGTTTAAATGAAGTTTATAAGTTCATCTTCCAAAACAGAAAGTTTATCCTTAAAAATGGTATTGTTCCACCTTGGTTTTCCATAGAAAACCTATGGTAACATCTTTAAAGGCATTACAACCATCGTGGAGGAAGAAAATGTGAAGAAAACATGAAACTAATAAAGTTATAAAAAGATAAAATCAAACAGAAAGTTTGTGGCACTTTGAACCTCAAAGTGGTGAGGTTTCACCTTAGTTTGCCCAAGCAAACTTGTGAAAACCTTCCTAGAGGTTATCCAAGTGTTTTAGAAGAAGAAACAAGGAAGAAATAGTAGGAGAAGTGAGTTAAAACTACTTTTAATTGCTGAAAGTTTTCCGTGATGTTGCTGAAAACTCAGCTGAATTTGAGTAGGTTTTGAGAGTGTTAGAGGGTTGTAAAGATGGGATAAGGGATGGAGAAGTGTTTATTATATAGGCAGGGATTAGGGTTTCGGTGGGTTGGGCTTAGCGGCTAACTATCCCTGAAACCAGACAACTAACCCGGCCCAAAGCCGCATTGAAATCTGCCAGCCCGTGTATATATATATATATATATATATATATTATAAGGTGTATATTTGTTGTGCTACATGTTATTTAATAAATGACCAATATGTAAAAAGAGGTTTAATATGCAAAGGGAACATGGAAATGTATGTAAACATAAGTTTTGTGTGGTAATAATAAAAGAAGTATTATAAGGATTTAACGAGTAAAGCTCTGCTGAGAACTAAATGTACAAGGTTTGCTAGAGCTAAGCTCTGTTGAAGGCAAAACTCTGCTGGAGTCTAAGTGTATAAGGTCTGCTAAAGTAAACCTCTGCTGAGATCAAAGCTAAAGGTCTGTCAAGCAAACCTCTGCTGAAGACCAACAGTGGTTGTCTATTAGTTTAGTTATACAACAGTGGTTAGCTTAGCAGTGGTTGTTATCAGTGTTTCTATCAGTTTAGTGTATAGCAGTGGTTGGCTTAGCAGTGGTTGTCATCAGTGTTTTCTATCAGAATAGTGTATAGCACTAGTTGTCATCAGTATTTTCTATAAATAGACTGCGAATACGAATTTTCTAAAAATAGGAATACGGAAATACGAGACGTTACACCGCTCACCCGTCTTCTTTCCAAACTACACACCCTCCTCTTCATGTTGACTCCTGCGACCTCATTATTCCGACGACCCCCCGAAAATCAGTCTCAAACTCGTAACAGGCTTGAAATCAAACATCATTTGGCAAAATTTCAACGAACTTGGAATGATTTCCTAAACACCAAAATGACCTATCAAGCCACCATTTCCACCTCATATCCACCCCACAACAACTTCCCGCGTAAAAGAGGTAGAGGAGATGGTGGGGTTAAAGAAGGAAATGGAGAAGGGTTGGCCTTTTTAAATAAGAACGTACTTTATAATTAACAACAATTTGAATGTACACCCACTCCATGAGCTAAGAGTGTTACTCGCAAGTGAACAGTAGTGAGAACCCAGAAATATAATAAATAAGCTTTAGTAGGCAAAACCGTAATATGAAATACCAAATAAATAATTTCATATCCACACCCACTTTAAATTTATAAAAAAAGTAATCTATAACAATGACAATTTATGATTATTTAGCATTATGTTGGAATAACACTTCACAAGTGTTAACTGTTTACATGATTAAACTCAAAACTGGCATGGTTTTGTAAACACTAATTTGTAAACATTGCTCTCACACATGAGATGTTAGCGATACTAGTTTCATCAAGTCATTTTAGTTCACATTCGTTCAAGATGAAATCGACAAACCCAGAAGTTCCAAGGGGATCACACCTAGTTGAGCCCATGGCGGGGGTTACGCTGACCAGAAAATTCAATTTCCATAGTTAAAGCCTATGTAAACTTTTACAAAATGGGCGGGTCGTGTCTGTCAGATAGCAAGTATCAAGCTAACATTTATTAAATACAAATTAAAGAATCCCCAAAAGTTTTAATGTTCAACAACAGCTTAACTTAAAACTGAAAGCAAATCAATCTAAAAGTAGAAAGAAAAATCTGCTCTGAAAATTATTTAGTTACAAAAAAGTTTCCAAACAACACATAATCAGTGGTCCAAGTATCCAAGTATGTAGAACCAACACCAAGCAAAAAAATCAAGTGTACATCATAAAGACCTATAAAAAAGCTAAGAAAATTAGCGGAAAACAAGGATTTGTTGATCATTTGTAACAAGAAAACAGAGCACTAGAAAAAAAAAGAGTATTTACAAGCAGTTATGTGCTTTAGAAGATGCTAGTCTCTAGCTGCAGTATCAAAGCAGCGCAGAAATCCAGGAATAGCAACTGCGGACCGTTGATCCTCTGGACATCGAACAAGTAGCTATCCTCTGGAGTCTTGTAAAGCTGTTGAATCCAGATGAGATGATTGATTATTTGATTTACATAAAAGTGGCAATTTCAACCCATTTAGTTATGACTTATGAGTTGCTTGATTCAGATTGTGCTTAATTTCTAAAGGGTCAAACATGAAGAACAAATTATTGCTTAAAAGGTTATAATGTGTATTTTTATTCCATAAAACATCCTAAATATGAAAAACTAGATTATTATTGAAATGTGTTTAACTGAAGTAATCATATATGACATATTAATTGATTATATAAAATTCAAAGAGTATAGACAAAGATGAAATGACAGGTTCTACCTGAATTTCAAACTTTACAACATTTTGTGATCGAATATCGTTGGTTGTAATCGCAGAATTGATGTAATGGTTCTTGTACAAATGGTGGGCTGCCATTGGTTCAGCATTTGGGATGCTTGAAACCCATCTACACTTAATGTTATAAAGCCCGATCTTTTTCCAGCAGACATTTAGGTCTCTCAGAACTTCGAGAACACGCGTCATTATCTCACGCGGATTCGCTGGAATCTTCAAAACCAAAACAAAAGAATCATATAAATCATATTAATCAACGAGTGTGTGTATATATATATAAAGCTCTGGTCGTCAAACAAGCACCTTCAAAGTCAAAAGGACTAATCTTTAACTTTGAAATCAATAGAAATACCTTGAATTTTCAAAAAGATAAAACTTAAAGAATTTACTCAAATTGATACCAATTGTGTAAGAGATGACATACGAGTTAAACTTAAAAGAGATCCCACATCAATTTCAATCAGAGAAGTCACAAGTTTGACCGCAGAATTCAAACTGCATACCTTTTCTCCTATAATTTAGTAAATCTTGCTTATAACTGGGTTCGAATTTGGACAACATGCTACAAGTGGAACTGCTTTGATGTTAAACTTATGAGGAAAAAACCATACCGAATTGGGTTTGATAAATCACAAGTTTGACCTCCAAAGTCAAAGTGTAACTCTTTACTCTAATATCCTAATTACGGAAATTAGATGAAGTTAAAACAAACCTGCATCCCGACTTTCCATTTTCTTTCACCAGGCATATTGGCTCTCAAAGAGTTCTCCCGCGTAAGCCTGCTCATTTGGGAGACATTGTCTAGATGCATAGTAGCAAGATCACCCTCCTACACCACATAATATCAAAATGTCACACCCAAATTATCAAACTTTACGTAATATAATAATGTGAATGTCTAATGGTTGAATTAATATATACACCAAATTTTTGTAAGATAATAGTTTTCCATACATTTATAAGTAAACAAGTCGAAACTATTTACAAGCCACCTCTAAGGTAAAATTAATCGTATTTTGAGTCCACAATATCCTTTTTTCTTTGGAACATCAAAAATTTTGTAAATAAAAATAACGCACCAGGGACTCGGATATTTCAGCTCCAAGATACCCACCAACCACACGAGTTTGGTTATCGAACATCAAATAATATGCAACCGTAGCCTGGTATAAGACAAATTTAAGATGTAAAACCAGCAAAAGATTTCAACTTAACGCAAAACAAAAGAAATGAGATTGTTACATCATCTTGTGCTCGGCTTTGAAGTGATTGTATCAGACGGTTCCGTTCAAAACCCATGTTGATCACTTTTTTGATAATATCTTCATCAAGCTGACAGGTAAAAGAAGCATAAAGTTAGATGACTCGAAAATAACAGAAAAACAAGAACCAGTTATGACCCGTACATACCTTTTTTAAGTGCTCTGTTGCATCTGGGGCAGGAACGGCTAAGTAACGAGGAAGTTGACTTTTGAACCAATGATGCTGACGAAGCTCGGCGATTGTTATTCTTTTCATAGGATCGACCACAAGCATTCTCGGAATTAGATCCCGAGCCCCGGGTGATAGATGGCTAGGAAGAGTATATATTCCTGCCTAAAAATATAAATAAAGGGGAAATAAAAAATGTGACACTTTGTAGCATTTTCTTCCAAAAAGTTTCCAATTTGCACTATCTTAGGTAGATTTTTTGGAAGAGTTTCATAATCTTGTCATTTACTAAGAGCTGTTTAAAATATCTATGACTCAACAGTGACAATTTTCACTGATGGTAAATAAAATTAAAGGTGGAAAGATGGGCGACTGGGAAGGTTGCGTAATTCGGTCAAAAAGGTTCGGGCCAAAATGAGTCGAGTCTTTGTTCGTCTGATAACATTTCTTGAAAATGATTAACGTGTTAAATATGATCACAATAATGACGTAAATCTTCAAACAAAGAGGTCTAGGATGTCGCATGCATGTAAAAAACATTTTGGATGACTTTCACTCTGTTTGAATGACGTAAATCTTCAAACAAAGAGGTCTAAGATGTTGCGTGCATGTAAGATACATTTTGGATGACTTTCACTCTGTTTGACCCGTTCCCCTTTTTACTAAAAGAATTTAGTAAAATGCACGGGTCATCGGGTCGAAATCGCCACTTCTAAATAAAATGCAAAACAATACCTTAATTTTCTTGAACAGATTGGGAATATTTTCATCATCAAAAGGAAGAGTGCCACATAGAAGGGCGTACAAGATGACTCCACAACTCCACACGTCTACCTCGGACCTGCATAAAGTTTACCGGAAACAACCTGCATATCAAGTACGAATCTTTTTAAATTATGTTGTATAACCAATATGATTAATTAAAAATGCGTAACTGACCTCTGGAGCAGCATAATTTGGACTTCCACAGCTTGTTTTAAGAAAATGTCCATCTCTCATAATATTACTCAACCCAAAGTCCGCTACCTTAACGTTACCTCTTGAATCCAACAGAATATTTTCCGGCTTAAGGTCCCGGTGGACTACCATATTCCGGTGGCAATATTCTACTCCTGAGATTATCTGTTTTGATAATAATAATAATAATAAAGTTGAAAACATCATACATAGTGAAATTGATATGGTATCTTCATATCATTGCAGCCAAGAATTTTCAGACTGCTGAAAATATGATAAAATGAGGTTTTAGCAATGACCTTATACGTTTGAAAATTGCTGAATTACACACATAAGATATGTGATTGATTTTTCATTGTCTGAAACTAAAAGCAATCTCATTTGAATCTTTAACATCAAGAAAAATTTGGTATTCCTGGATCGTACTTCCTTTTTCTAAATATAGGATAAAATAGTTCACTTCTTTATTTGAATTTAATTATGCATAAAATTGCCTATTATGTTAGCCTTTAAATTGCTTATAAGCAGAGGTGGCAATTTCAACCAATTTATCGATGAACAGTTCAATCCTTGTTAAGTCTAGTCTATAACGGGTCAAATGGGTATAATTTATAAGCTATAGCTAGAAAGGAATCGGGTCAAATGTGTTGAAAGTTGCCCAGAGCGTATTTTAAATTTAAATTCAAAAAATCATATTATTCTTGTAGTATGTAGGTTTTGTAACGTAAAACTGGATAAAAGGTGTTCCATATAATAAGGTCAATCTGACATGTACCAAAAAGTCACCCGCCATGACACTTTACCGGATCCTCCCATTTTACCGCTTCTATTTGAAATTCTTTAAATATTTTTTCTTACAATTGTCGGATCAAAAACAAACCTGCTGAAAAATTTTGCGGGCTTCATTTTCATTTAGCCTCCCTTTTTCTACAATATAATCAAAAAGCTCTCCGGACTTCACATACTCCATAACAACATATATATCAAGGGGTGTCTCTATCACCTCATAAAGTCTTATAATATGAGGATGCACAAATAATCTACAGATTTTGATTTCCCGTCTCACTGCAAACACATAAAAGAATGATTCTTAGATGCAATATCTAACCGATGAAATAAAAAAAAATGTAATGAAATATGATCATAATACCTTTCTCCTCCATTTCGGGATTCTTAAGTTTACGGCGGTTAAGAATCTTGACCGCCACTTTGTAGCCGGTCAACGTATGTTCAGCGATTTTGACTTTACCGAAAGAACCATGGCCGAGAGTTTTCCCGAGCTTGTAGTTATGTAATAATGCATCAGTGGTAGTACCTCTATTTGTTCTGTCCATTTTTCTGTAAATTACCAAAATATATAACTCGTCACCGCAGCAATTAGGTTCAGAAGAATCAATGATGGGTACTTCTCGGTACGGGCTGCAAGGTTGCAAGGGTTCGGGGTTGGTTAATTTGGGTTAACCCGAAACACATTTTCTCCAAAATTTCCTATCTTTTTATGATTAATTAGTGTGACAAACCATGGTTATGCTAGGATCAGTATTATCTTACCGAAACACTTTTTGATACATGTTGACACGGGTCATGTCTCCGGTCTCCTGATTAGAAACCCGAATAACTGAATTTTATTAATTGCTTAATCCCAAACATGTTTTGTTCATTATACCATTTAATTAAAAACCCATCACAACAAAAAAAAAACAAGATAACTGAAATTCATATTTCATTCAGCAAATTAAAAGATCCTTAAAGACTACTAAACTCTCTAATACTTATTGACAACAGTTGACCATAAACAGTCAAAATTCCATATAAATTAGCTAACCATGGATGAATGCATCATAGTAACTACAAACTGCTCCTAAATTTGGGGAAAACAATAAAGAATCCGGATCCTATATCGGGTCATCTTTATTTTAACCCGGATTAACATAACTTTAAAAAAAAAAATACCCAGATTAAAACCCTAATTATACACACAATAAAAAGATCTAAGAAGCTGAATCAATCAATTAAAAGATTCAAACTTTAAGCAGAACACACCAATTATGATCTCATAAACAATTTATGAAAAGAAAAAAAGTTAAAAATACATAAAAAATACCTAACAATAGGGTAAGATCACATCCGAAGAAGAGTTCAAGGTGCAAATGATGGAAAGGTTTCAACTTTAATTCTCAAGATTTATTAATTTTCAACTCTGAGTCAGCATCACTCAACTCTGAGTCAGCATCACAAACGGATATGCATACGCCGCGATCCAGAGTTTCTGTAACAGCCCCTGAAGTTTAGAGGAAGAAGCAATATGTGCCCTGAGTTTTTGGTGATGACGATTTTGGTCCCTAGTGTTATTATACTTTTATGAATCTTAATTTATTGGAACGTGGTGGGGGTAAACAAATGAATAAAAAGCTCGAATAAAAAAATCTTAAATTTTAAATGTCTGAAAAAAAAATCTTTAGACCCTATATGATTTATGTTAAGCAATAAATATAATAAGATTGTAGTATTATAACGATATATTATAATAGCTAATTGATAATTCATAAAACTCATATAAATTTCTTGATAATTATTAATTGCTATTATAAAATTACTTCATTTAAACCCAATAAGTTAGGTAGTTTTATTTTCTTTTTTAGATAAAGTGTTCAATAACTTTTGAGGTTTTCTTTGTTTTATATACCCAATAAGCTTTTCTATATTTATATTTTAAATGCAAGTTAAAACAGAACTTTTTATCAGAAGGTTCATAATAAAAATAAATTAAGTTTGTTAGTGTACATCAATTTCTTCCTTTTCTAATCACTAACTGTTAATTGGTATACTGTTAGACCGTGTCGTCGCATTTTCTAATAGTTCAACTTCTCCGCACTTTTTTTTTATTTCTATTGGATTTGACTAATGTTGAATAACTGGTTTAAATTTTATATTTATTTTAACTTTTATATCTGAGTAACAAAAAACATGATAATGAAATATGATTTAGTTAGTATATTTTAGAAAATTACATTACAGAAACATTATATAAGAACATTCACATCCAAGTTCTTATTCATGTTCATATAACTTAACTAAAAAACAAATTTACTTTATCAATTTAAAGATTTTCAAAACAGAAAAAAAAACCTTCACATCTGATTTCTTGTATTTATCTCTATTCAATTACATAATACAATTTTAATCATTTTTTGAGTTAGTCTAAGAGTGTTACTAAATACGCTCCCTCTTTTTATTAATCATACCAACCTATAAAAAATATCTTATCATTACATTATAAATCAATATTTTATTGTTTTTTGTCTTTTTATTTTATTTTTTTAAAAGACAAATTTCTTTTATTCCTGCTGTATATGAGAATTTAACCAAGCCCCCCCTTCTCAAAGTTTTTAAAGCCTTTGTCTTTCTCAATGGACCACCAACTCATTGGTGTCTTTCTATTATTATTATTATTATTACAACTTTGTCACAAACATTTTTTACTTTTTACCCCCTAACACTATTTAATTTTCTTACACTTTTAACGGCTTTGTTTTAATGCATTACTAATTATTTTTTTATATATTTTACGTTTCAATCTAACTTTTACGAGTTAAATGCTGCAATATGCATTCGTGGTTCAACGTTATTATGTTTACTTTTTGTTCGGTTCAACAGTTCCATCATAAAGCACATGTCCTAGATACTAATATTTATATAACATGAAATACATTCCACTACATATATGAGTTAGATACTATGTTATAAAGCACACTCATTGAATTTTTCAAATACATATTTTAACCATGATCAAAACAAGATATTCATTAAGAGTGTAACTATTATTATTATTACTATATTTTTGTGCATCACATGTTTAAAAATCATTCAAAGAAATGATTATATTCCTTTGATGGCAATGACCTTATAGTGTAACTACTTTGCTTGTGACTGACTATATTATTCATTTCATTCAAATGAAGCTTCTCAAAGAAACCATTGTCATCAACATATTATTCTCTATTCACAAACTACATCATGGTTTTTGAAATACTCATACATGAGCTGCATCGTGATTGTTGAGTGTTCATAAATTTACTTGTTCAACCAGTGATTTATATATGATTCGTCATATCATTCAGAAAAGCTAGATGGATGTCTGAATTTTAAAGAATCTTGTATAGTTTTTAATCTCTATGTTTTAAGTTGTAACTTAGTTGTATAAGCTAGCTTGGTTGAGGGTCTTGTTTTAATTTAAATGAGTTAGTTTGAAAAATAATTATATTGTATTAGTTATACAAGTTATAAATATTCTTTAATATAAGATTTATACACCACTAAAAATACATACGAAACATTCATATATTTATGTTTTTATTTGTAACACCTATCTAGCTTACCATTGCCCCAAGTGTCCTTGACTTCATGCTGAAAATCTTTAATTCTTCACACCAGTGGCGGAACTGGAACTACAGGAGGGTCAAGGGGTTCGTTGACCCGACCAAACTTTGTGTTTCGACGGTGAAGACGGAAGAAGCGTTTGTGCCTTTTGACCCTTTAGATTGTCTTTCTAGAGTCTTTAGAGTTTAAAAAAGAAGAGTAAGGTTGTACTTTCTTAGTTATTCCAGCCATGGCAGAAGAAAAGGAAGGAGGGTGATGAATAATTGTTGTAAATATTTTAATAGATGGTCAATATTGGTCCTTTTTACTTATCAAGTTTCAAAGCACACTACAGTGTTGTATGTGTGTTCACCACCTGCCTCAACCTATTTAATTTTATTTATAATATATTAAATATTATTTGAAGTCAAGTAATATTTTTGTTCGAGAATCATAAACAAATTTGATCTTGATTGTTATATGTATTATTAAAGTATTATATATACAAGGGTTAGTGAACATACATTTGGCCTGAACGTACTATGCGTACGTGATTTGTGTTCCGCATTTTTAATCCGTCAAATTATAAACCCGCATGTTATACAAACATAAAACCGAATGTTATACAAACCCGAAAGGATCCCAAACCCGGAAATATCACAAACTCGGAAGCATTTATACCATGCGGGTTTATGTTTTTGTAATATGGAGGCTTATAATTTATAACATGCGGTTTTCGTTTGGCGGATTATAACATTCGAAACTCAAATCGCATACGCATTATACGTTAAGGCCAATTGTACACTACACTTTCTCTATTTCTCTCTCTCTCTCTATGTATATATATATATACATATACATAAATATTAATTAAAATTTTATTTAATCATTCATCAAAATTTTTTATTTTTTATAAGTAAAACTGACTTTTTTTTTAAAAAAGTACCATGGTAGAAAGGAAAAGGCTAAGCATTAATAGTTAAATAAATATGTTTATTACGGGGATATGTAAGTATATAATAAGTCAAGAAGTTAAATTATTAGAAAATGAAGTTGTTAGTGACATAGTCTTGCATAAGTTAATTATTAACGTACATCGATAATTATAAAACGTTTATGGTACGATTCACAGTCTATAACTCCTGGTTTCGCCACTTCTTCACACAAAAGTATATTGTGACTTCTTTCATTACATTGAAACTACTAATATTTGTAGAGTTATTTCGAATCAAGTTAACATACAAGTTTCATAGTATCCATATAGTAATAAATGAAGTTATTTTACTCTCAAAAATCCATTTTTAGTTGTTTACAAGTATAAACATTCATAGGACTAAAACCCATATCCTCACGTACTTCATCTTTCATTGAGTTTTACTCTTTGATTTTGATGGGGTCTCACCATAAAACACACACACATACCATCAATGGTTCTAGAGAAAACTATCAGATTCCATATATTTTTATTATGACTAGAAATAACTTAATATATCAGATAACATAACTAGCCTTCAAACTTATGAAGTTTTTATTTTTATTTTATAACTACCCAAGTACCCACATTTTGTACTTTAACTTATGCCTTGAATCCAAACTTAACCCCACTTTATCATTATTAATAACTTATCTCACATATAGAGTTATAAGCCTCACTAAGCTTGTTCACCTATAAGGATCAAACTTTTTAATAAAGTTACTATTTTACCCTAAAATAATTAATATTTCACAACTAATGTTAGTTCACTTTTTGGTGTTCAAGTCTCGTGAGGAGTTGATGGAATGGATTAGAAACACCGGACATAGCCTTGGTTACGCTATTGTCACTAAAAGATCGAAAACAAAAGGTGCCTACGTGTCTAAAGTTGTACTTATGTGAGATCGTGGTGGTGTGTATAAATCAGTTGAAGATTCAAGTAAAGCATCCGACACCAGAAGATTAACTGCCCGTTTGAAATGGTAAGGAAATATTCAAAAGAGAATAGTTCTTGGACGTTAAAAGTAAAACCTGCTGAATATAATCATCCACCCGGGGACTATATGGAGGGTCACCCAATCTTAAAACTGTTGACTCCTAATGAACACCAACTGGTGGCAGAGTTGGCAGATTTCTTTCTCCAACCCTATAAGTGCGCCGGTCTATGATTTCATGGGGTTGAACCAAGATCAAACATCACAAGTGATACGTATACATTGATCTAATTCCAAAAATCTTCCCGGCCCTGACCAATACAAGAACGTAAACACATTTTTAAATGAGCCACAGAAAGCCCTAGTATACTTGTTTCTAAACTCTAATAGCTCTTCCATTAATTGTATCTGAATTGATAGCCATTGGTCTTCACCGTACCCGAGAGTAGAAGTTCTCGCCCAAAACCCACAATTTCCATCACCCAACACATTTTATATATACGTGTAACATACGGGCGAAAGTTTTTAGGAATTTGAGAAAGATATTCGGCATCTTGGTTTAATCCTATGAAATTATAGAACGGTGCGAAAGAGCTTTGTTTGTCATTATCTTGGTTCAACATCATGAAATCATATTCATGCACGCTTAAAGGAATAGAGAAAGAACTTTGTCCGTCAATATCTTGGTTCATGAACGGAGGAGGCTTTTGGGAGTAACTTCACTGAAGGGGAGTTTAAGTAATCGGATGCGGCTTTTGTATTTGATATTCTCTTGAATGTGAAATCTACAAAGTAATCAAGTTGCCTATGCAAAGACATATCGGCATGCCTCTATAAGAGCCAACTCTCTATATGTGACTCTAACTCGTGGTAGCATGTGGCAGTCTATTGTTGGTTTCAAACAGTTTAAAGCCCACTTAAAATTCTTTGTTTTTTCATTTTGTATGAGTGCAAAATCGATACAAAATGTATTGTTCGTTGAAGTTAATCCAACAATTAGAAGAAAAGGGAGGTGATACATGTTCGTCTTGTATGTGGCATCCAAAAGAAGCACATGTGGGAATGCACGCCATATTTCTATTGAAGTTGGATTCATGAAAAATAAATCTTGTACTTGATTGGAATGATTACTTGTACGAATATAATGAACATATTCACTTGTGTGTAAAGATTTTAACAAAGCTTGCATAAGGGTGTTTCCAACTTTTTGGGCCATCTGTATCTTCTTTTGTGCATCGTATATGGTTTCAGTTGTGGAGACATTTTGCTTATTATTTTCCTTTATTGAAGTGAGAATATGACATGACTGAACGCCTATTATTCTCATGTATTCCACCATTGCGAACTCTTTTAGATAATTTGTTTTTGCATAGCATGCCCCTCAAAAAATTGCGCATGTTCATGGTTATGTTGGTCACATTTTACTTCTATTTTCCAACCTCTAAGTTCTTTGTTGTGTTTTGCTATAAGCTGAAATGGACATCCAATCTTCTATGTACATGAATGCTTAGTTGACTTTGCTATTTCTTTGTATACACAACAACGATTGCACATAAGATATGTAACATTTCTATTTTTTTATATTAAAATAAAGTATATAAAACTTATATTATTAAACGAGTATGAGTAAGTTGACTGTTAGAAATATGAGGTATCTAAACGAACATAGGAATCATTTAATAATTAATAATAAAATATATTATAATTGATCTTACTCTGTTTTTAATGAAACTTAAGTCAAAATGTAGATAAAAGTATGCTCGTTCTAATGACATATTCATCGTTTTATAAAACGTTATATTTTAGAAGTTATACACAATAAACGAGTGAAACAGCTGAATTAATTACAATATATAAAATAATAATAATAATCATCTTAACATGAATTGTGTAAGTCTTGTTAAATGGATCAAACAGGTATCGCTAGCCTAATAAATCGGAAATTATGATCAGGATGAAGAACAACTTGAATAAAATAACTTGCATACATCAGAGGATGTCAGATACAAGTTTTTGTGATCAACTCTCTAACCCCTACCAAATGACCTAACCTCACTATTTATAAACATGACAAAGCCCAAAAGTACAACCCTAGGCCCACTAGGCACTAGGAAGCCCAAACTAACCCAAAAGCCCAAAATACAATATAAATGAATAAACCTTTAAGCTCCAAGCCCAACATTCTCCCCCTAGGTTTCTTCATTTTTTCTTCGATGCCGCATCCACTCCCAAACGTCCAACAATAATTCCAGCAACTGCAGCCGTCTAGTCTTTGGCACATACCTCATATAACTCAGCAGTACGTATTTGATGAGAAGCCAGAACTTGTAAATCTTCATCATGGAAGCTAACCAGATCCACCACATCATTCACCCTGAAAGCCTTCTCTTTCGTCACAATCGCAACACTTCCGACCTTTGGATCGTATAGCCAGAAGTTAAAGTTCTTCAAAATACCCTTTGGAAAAGTAGGAGCAACAGTAATCACCAACTCTTTATCCGTAGGAGGCCACATCACAGATTTGAAACGTTTGCCTGTCTGTGCATCACGAACTCCTTTGGCTACTCTCAGATACGGTTCAGCAGTCTTCATACTCTTAAAACCAGTCTTAACCTCCCGTTCAAGCTTCTTAAAGAACCTCCAACCTGGTCCACGCTCTGTCGTATCATCGTCAGTGTATGGAGCTCTTAATAGATCTGTCAGTGCGACTTTAGTCCAAGTCTCAAACTGCGACTCTTTCGAATAATACTCTCTCGTTCCATCTTGGCGTACAATGATCCACATGTTCTTGATATGATCATACATCCAACTCAGCATTTTCGAATTGTTGCCCACCTTACTGTAATAACTCGAATCCAACTCCATTACGTATCTATCAGATTGATTGGTTGGATATTTCAGTTGGAAATTTTCGTCCAGAGGATTCACGTTCACATTCTTCATCAATACCATCTGCTTCTTCTTCCTCTGCTCTGCAGTGCGTTTCTGTCTAGCAATGAACTTCTTGCATGGATCATTCAAGTAATCATCGAGACTGGCTTGACGTTCGGCTGCTAACTGCTCAGCCGCCAACCTCTGCTCTTTTGTTTCTTCAGCCATATGCTTCTGAGCTGCACGATGTCGGGTTTCAACATTCATGGGATCATTGTCGAATCGCTAAACTCTCTGCCAAACTTGTTCTCTAACTTGCCCCTTAAATCAAAACCAATAGTCATCAGCATCGTCACATCCCCCTGCAGCTGTTCGATAGTTTGATCTCGAACATCCAAACGATTCTGCAGGGGAGGCAATCTGAGCATCCTTTAACATAGCATCCTGTTCCAGTACAACGACCCGTTTCTTTAACTCAACAACATCCACCTCTGTATCATCATCATCACTGTCTAATCCCCCAAACTCAAATGCTCGCTTCTCAGACTTGCGCATATAATCGTCAGCAATTTCATCTGAATGACCAGCACCACTACCACCCGCTTCTGAACCACCGGCACCAGACGAACTTCCTCCAAATTCCATCATTTGCAACGCTGTGGTAGCAGGTATGGATACAACTGTGGATTGTGTAATGATAGGAACAGTTGGCTGCGTAGAAATAATAGGAGTGTCAATCACCGATGTACAAGCAACAGATTCAGCAATAATAACCTCAGCAGCAGTGATCTCGGCAGCAGTAGAAGTAATCAACTCAGAAGCAGAAACAGTAACAACAACAGGAACCTCAAATGTACTAACTGTAACGCTCGGCCCAGTTCTGCGCCTCTTAATCAATGGTACTTCATCTTCTTCGTCGTCCTCATCTTCTTCATGCTGAACAGTTGGAGCAACAACAGACGGAATGTCAAGCGGGGGATCACCTTGTTTCTCTTGAATGTCCTTCAATTGAGCAATCAGGGCAGCTAGATTCTCAGATGATAGCTCTGGTAGAACAGGAGTCAACGTAGCATTGAACGCATCAAGATCATCCAGAAAGGCTTGTTCAACATCATCCTCATCATTTGTAACCAAGTCCTCGACTTCTATCTCTTTTTCCTTTGCCTGTATATCATGCTCCTCGGCTACAATCGCATTTACTGGAGGAGGAGGTGGTGGAGCATGTAGACCGATAACTTCAGAAAACTTGCCAAACTTCTTCAGAGGGAACCTACCTACAAATACCGTCTTCGAGGTAGAATGGTTCTTCTTCATAGTTGCAAAAATGGTAGGCCCCATTGGCTTCATATTCAGTAAATTCGCGTCTGTAGCATCCTTTGCTAAATCTGGGTAACGACCATCAAGAACCAGCTGGATAAACCGTGGATACAACAGAAACATCCGCTTCTTGGACTACTCTAATATTTTCCTCATATTTTAGAAGACATCACCAGAGTAGTTATACTTCCAGTCCATAACTAGTGAAACGATCGCAGAAGTCTGTGCCTGATTAGGCTAATCCAGTCCACCTTTGTTTTCCGAAACACATTGCATAAACATGTGTATAAGTAATCTTCGTATGCCGGAAACATCTTCTTTTGCAATGGCGGATAAGAACCTTCACAGCCCATCTCCATGAGTACCGGCAGTACCTTTTCCTTGACATATGTGGTTGGATCACTGTAGGTATCTATCAGCTGCAGCACCTCCCTCACACAAGCCTCATTAACCACAATCTCCTTCCCCTGAATCTGTGATCGAATGAAAGGTCTACCTTCTTCACCTCTCAGCTGTATCCGCGCTCTTTTCCAAAATGAGTGAACCAAATATCTGTATATCACGGGATTTGCGCGAAGGGTGTAGGCAATCCGGCAAGTGTTAAGACCCACAATCATCGCCTGAAACTCCTGAAAATACTCAGCCGGTGGATCTGAAAGATATCCAGCCTGATTGTGAAACTGTTTTTCAACCAGCATCACGACATCGAAAGCTTCTTCCACCATGTCTGTAAAAAAAATCAACAGAGTTAAAGGCCAACTAACGGAAGTAAACTGAGCAAACTGAGTTAACTGAGTTAACTAAGTTGATCAGAGTCAAAACTAACTGGACAGGTCAACAGAAGTCAAGGTTCAAATTACAGCCAGTTCAAATTAGTTAGGGGGTTCAACAATTGAAAAGGTCCAAACTTCCTATCCGGATTATAGACGGTTCAGATTGAATCCGGATCACTCTTATCAATCCGGATTAGGTATCTCGGATAGATATACATCCTGGATGAAGATTCAATCCAAAATGATATCCGAGTTCATCATTTCGGATGAATATCCATCCAGAATGCAATCCGAAATGCTTAGTCTTTGAAGATCTATCCGGAATGCAATCCGAAATTCATAAAATATTCATTAAGTTAATCCGGAATACATATGTACCTAATCCGGAATGCGGTCTGAAATGCTAAGTTCGAGAGAGAATCAGTGAAGACAAATAGTAATTCGGATTTTGAATAATCCGAAATGAGAACAGAGATGCCAATATAGATTTTCCGAAATTGGCTTTGGCCTGAAATTCGAATCCGGAATGGGCTTGTGACAGGCCCAATCCAGAACAGTTGGGCTTGTTTGGAAAGATTTAAATGGGCCTTTCCGGACGAGTCCAATCTGGAACAGTAATCTTTGGCCCAATTGAGCCCAATTCGGAACAGTAACCTTAATTTCAATTTTTTTCAGACTTAAAAACCAATTTCATCAGGCTGGCACAAATCCCAAAGCACACTGGGCCAGTCCAATATCTCTTGACAGAAAACCATCCCACCAAAATTCATCAAGTAAACTAACCAAGCATCCAACCATCACAAGGAGAACTTATTAAAACAGACATAAACAATTAACACAGCATTGCTAAGGGATCAAATCGTTTCAAACGCTGACCAAGGAACATTTTTCAATATGAGTAGGTTCGGTTGGTCTAAGTGATTGTCAGTATACTTGTCCACTTAAATCCAAAACTCAACCTTGTAGTTCAGGCACCATGATATGCTTAAGGTAATATTATACTAAGATACTCGTGTGTCCCATACCATGACATACCCCGCCATCAAGGTAAGCACAACAGTTCATCGTAGCAAGTGAGTATACCATGATCATCCTTTATTGTACAACATTAGGCTATTGGTGAACAGGTCAGTACTTCCGTACAACAGAGAGACCAATAGTGACCGACGAGGGTTAGGCAAATACCTTAGGAGGTACGTAAGAACTTAGAAAGAAACTTTTGTTCTTTTAGGTTTTGGCCTTTCCATTTTGGCTCTTTTATAAAGATATCCTGACTGTGCCTAGGTCTGCATATAATCTGGACGCAACAGAAGGGCAGTCAAGATATACCCGGATGACTCAGCAGCATAAAGACCCGAAACCTCAGATGTTGGCTATCTATCAACGCAAGATTTAAGACCATAAAATCATATGCCTATAGTAAGTGACCCACTGAGTACAAAGTTCGTTATGTTTATATCATTTGACTTTTCCCATCCGGTTGAGTTTTAGACCTACCGACACATCACTTTCGATCCAAATCTTTTTCCGCTTCTATACCTTACATGTGTTAGTGAAACATTTTATCGCGAATATTCATTTCATTTCCCTATCATTGAAAATATATATTTTTTGAAGTTGAACTTTTTCTCCCCTTAAATTTGTGCATAGAGATATGAACAAATTTATGAAGCAACGAAAAGAAATGAAAAAACAGTAAATAAACATGAAGATGGTAGATGCCAAGGAAGAAAACCAAATCATTTTGAGAAGATCCACAAGCACTTGAAAACGTGCGTTGCTAACGGGTTTCGTGAACAAATCCGCCACATTTGCATCAGTGTGGATTTGCTCAAGCTTTACGAGACCCTTTTCATAGCAATCGCGTATAAAATGAACTTTAATGTTAATGTGCTTAGTTTTGGAGTGGAAAACAGGGTTTTTAACTATTTGGATTGCGGCATCATTATCACAGTAAATCATGGTGTTTAGATAAGTCAAACCGTAATCCGCAAGCTGATGTTGCATCCATAAAATCTGGGAGCAGCAAGCAGATGCTGCAACATATTCTGCCTCTACAGTGGAAAGTGAAACCGTCTGTTGCTTCTTGCATTGCCACGAAATTAGGCGATCTCCCAGAAATTGGCAACCAACCGACGTTGAGCGCATGTCCCTATCTGTACCTCCTAGATTACTGTCAGAGAAAGCAAACAGTTCAAATTCAGAATTTTTAGGATACCAGAGGCCCAGAGATGGAGCCCCTTTGAGGTACCTAAAAATTCGTTTAACAACATGTAAATGAGAAAGTTTAGGAGTAGCCTGATAACAAGCACACTGGCAGACGACAAACATGATATCTGGCCGACCAGCAGTGAGATACATGAGTGATCCAATCATAGAGCGATACATGGTAGGATTAACATGCGTTCCTTCAGCATCTTCATTTAGCAGAGGCCATTTCTGCAATAGGTGAAGCCATTGGCTTGGAATCTGTAAGCTTGAATTTGGCAAGAACATCGTGAACGTATTTTCCTTGATGAATGAGTATACCCTGTGGGCTCTGACGAACTTGAAGTCCTAAAAACATGGTCATCTCTCCCAATGAGCTCATCTCAAATTTTTTCTTCATGATTTCTTCGAACTCGCGGCACAAACCATCGTTGGTGGAACCAAAAATAATATCATCAACGTAGATTTGGATGAGAATAATGTCCTTATCAACGCGTTTGATAAACAGAGTTTGGTCAATAGTTCCACGTGTGTAGTCATGAGCAAGCAGATGCTCCGTAAGAGTAGCGTACCATGCGATAGGTGCTTGATGCAACCCGTACAAAGCTTTGTCTAATTTATAAGCATAATCTGGCTTGTCAGGATCAGTAAAGCTCGGTGGTTGTGCCACGTATATTTCCTCTTTCACCTTGCGTATAGAAACGCAGTCTTGACATCCATTTGATAGACAGTAAAGTCCATATAAGATGCGTATGCCAAGAAGATACGTATAGCTTCCAAACGTGCGACAGGTGCATAGACCTCATCATAATCCAGTCCTTCAATCTGTCGAAACCCTTGGACCACCAGTCTAGCTTTATTTCGAACAATAACTCTAGTGTCATCCTGCTTGTTGCGGAAAACCCAGTGAGCTCCAAGAGCGTGCTTTCCCTGAGGTAGCTTCAACAATTGCCAAATGCCAAGTTTTTCAAATTGATTGAGTTCTTCGTGCATGGCATCCACCCAGCCTGGTTCCTGCAAGGAACATCAATACTTTTGGGTTCAATTTGGGAAATAAAGCAAGAATAGAGACATGTATTGATATCCCAGATTGACTGCGTGTGCGAACAACATCGTTTACAGGAGCAATGATATTCTCAATGGGGTGATCACGCTGTACACGTTGTGGTATTGGTGTAGCAGGAACCAAAACATCAGTTGGCAAGTTGGTGACACTAGCTGAAGCAACTCCAGATGCCTCCCCCTCAACCGAGGCACCTGTAGAGGTATGTGGTGAAGAATCCACCGCACAATCGAGGGGAGTAGGCTCGGGAAACAAGGAGAAGCCCAAAACATCAGGAGGGAGGCCTTCATCTGCCGTAGGTGGCTTTGGAGGAGAAACCACATCCTCAGTAGGATTAGGCTGAACATGCAAAGAGATAGATGGGGCTTGAGATTGTGAAGCTGTGGAGGATGGCAAGACAGTGTCATTGAATCCAGGAGGATCCACACTTAGCTGCTTTAGAGTCTCATTTAGCGTGGCAGCGTCAGCGTCATCGTCGGAAGGAATGGGCACCATTGGAGGGAGAGACGTCGAACTATTTCCTGTAGACATATTAGAAGACACATCAAAATGATTAAATAAGGTAGAGTAGTCATACAACCAGTCAGGACCAATGCGTTTGTCCTTGGGATTTTCTTCCAGCCAACCCGCATTGTAGGTTTCAACCACCATCTTCTTGATCTTGTTATAAACCCGATATGTCATAGTTTTAGACTAGCCAACGAAAATGCAAGGATCTTCGCGTGCTTCAAACTTTCCTTTAGCATGCATGAGCAGGAGTACACAAGGACATCCAAATTTGCGGAAATGCTTGACCGAAGGCTTACGGCCTTCAACCACTTCGTATGGATTCTTCATGTTGCGTTTGTTGATCAGGGCATGATTCTGAATGTAGCATGCAGTGTTAATTGCTTCTGCGCAGAAGATGAGAGGTAGCTCGGATTCAACAAGCATAGTTCGTGCCGCCTCGATGAGTGTGCGATTTTTACGTTCTGCAACCCCGTTTTGTTATGGGGTTCTGGCTGCACCGAACTGTCGGTCAATTCCCTTGGAGGAGCAGAAAGAGTTTAAGGTAAGATTCTTAAACTCTGCCCCATTATCACACCGAATAGCCTTTACCTTCGAATCTATCTGGTTTTCCATAAGCGTGACAAATTGTTTGACTATCTCAGTGGTTTCACTTTTATGTGTAAGAAAGAAGACCAGGTGAATCGAGAGTAGTCATCAATAATAACCAGACAGTAAGCCTTCCCTTCAATGCTGCGGATGTCTGTAGGACCGAAGAGATCCATATGGAGTAGTTCTAAGACCTGAGAAGTGGAGGGTATTGCTTTGGTTTTATGCGGCTGACGGTGTTGTTTCCCACGAGCACATGATTCACATTTTTCCATCTGCATGAAGTCACGAACTGGTAGATCTCTGACTAAACCACCTTTAGCGAGACGATTTAAATTCTTCATGTTGATGTGACCCAGTCTGCAATGCCATAGCATGGCGTCATGTTCGGCTGTCGAAGAAAAGAGGCATGTGAGCTTGTCAGAAGGAGCCTGGTTCATATCAATGACGTAGGTGTTTCCTTTCCTTGCAGCTTTCAGAAGAATCTAATCATCTGGAATGATCAAACCTGGTTTTAGCACATAGCATCCTTTCTTTGTGAAGAGAACATCCAGATGATTATCGCAGAGTTGAGACACACTCAACAGACTGTGCTTCAATTCTGGTACATAGTTGACATTCTTAAAACTCAGGGCTCCATTGCAAATAGTTCCTCTCTTCGTGATTTTCCCGGTTTCTCCACCTGTGAAGGAACAAACCTGCCATAGAAAAACTGAATGTCATTCAACTGCGAGATGTCTCCTGTCATGTGCCTGGAACAGCCGCTATCAATATACCATAATCGAACAAGAGCGCGCCAGAGCTGTTCCTGCACATTTCAACAGGTTTAGTTAGAAACGGGAACCCAGGCCATGGAAGATCTGGGTTTGCCTTTTGCATCAACATAAGTAACTTCATGAAAGATCAAATTAGTTGAGGATGAGGTTGATGATGCTTTCGATTACTAGACAAGGGGTTAGCAGACTGATTCTTGGCCACTAACTTAGGCCTCCAGGTTACTGAGTCAGATCTCTGCATATTCCTAGGAGTGCTAGAGGGATTCTGGGAAACCGAAGGTCTCAAGGGTTTAACAGTTTGTTTCTTGGCCAAGTTCCAGTCTTGATCAGAAGACTTAGCCATAAATCGAGCCTTAAATTGGCAATAGGCATAGCCTTCTGATGTCTGGAGTACAAAGTATGGAAAGAGGTAAAGATCTTTTAACAGTTTCGAGCAATTTTCCTGGGAGATCCACAATTGAAACAGATTTGCCTCTTCTGAAAGAAAACAGTCTGTTCAGCTTGGGAAATTTTGGGCAATTTGTCGGTCAGTTTCTTGCTGGCGTTTACTGACGGCTGTTGCACGGTCTTGGGCTTGGCGGTGTCCTGCGCACAACCATCAGCACACTTGTTAGATTTGATATTTGAATTGCAAGATTTTGAACATGAAGATTGTTTGAAAACAGATGAAATGGGCGACTGCTGAGTTAATTCCTCAGTTTGATAAGAGGACTTAGCAATTGCCTTTGTAGTGTTTGAAGACGCTTTTTTGGTTTTCTTCTTTTTAGATCGGCGTGTTCTTTTCTTTTTAGGCTTATTCTTCAAATCACACTTTGTGACAGAGTCTGTAGAGGACACGAGTGACTCTACAAGAACATCATGTTCAGAAATTTTAGCAGATGATGATGGAACCCCGCAATTTAGAGAAATTTGAGGTTCCGATTCACTATCAGGTTTAATAGTTTCATTTGAATCAAATTTAGATTTTGTTCATCTGCTTTCATTTCCGAATCAGTCCCTTGTATTGAGTCACCCAAATCTTCTAGAATAATGACACCATCAACATTGACAGAAACAGTTGGTTGGTCATCGTTAACACTGTCATTCCTAGGAGATGCATCAAAAGATGCGGCCTCTGAAGGTGAACATTCGGTATCATCTGCTGAAGATGATGAGGCCGAGTCATCTGTTGATGCAGATCCTGCAACTAAATTCATTTTCTTATCACACAAGTTATTACAGCTATCATCATCATTCAAAACATCAGTATCAGAATTTAAACTGTCTAAATGTTCAACACCACCAACACTGTTTGAGCATGTAAATTGTTCAGCAAGAAAGTGATTAAAATGTCAAAGGCAGGTTTATAAAAAGCATAATCATCAGCTAAATTGTCTGAATGTATATTCAGACATTCCTCCTCATCATCCTGTGTCATGTCCTCAACTAAAATTTCTTCTGCACATGAATTAGACACATTAGTATCGTTCACAAATTTAGTTTGAGCATCAGAAGATTTCTTTTCATTAAGTTTTGTAGAGGATGTGGAGGGTTCTGCCTCAGGCACTTCTGTCTCCAATTCCACCGTACTCTCAGATGGACGATTACTAGTTTCACTAGGAAGTGATGTAGAATACACAAACACATCATCCTTCTTGAGTTCAGTGGGTTTCGAGAACTTAGGGTAATAGGGCGTCCATGATTTAGATAAATAATCTAACGGTTTACCATACATCATTTTTTCAGCATTTTCGGTTTCTTCCTCAGTTTCAGGCATTCTAGTAGTTATGATTATATGGTAGAGGTTCCCTATTGTACCCAAGGCCCTTAGTGAAATTCTTTTGATAATTAAGCTGGAGGTCACATAAGTCCTTGACTAATTTGCTGCAAGTTTCAAATTTCTTAATAGTTATTTTATTTTCATGAAGCTTCCCTGTCAAGGAATTTAGCTTGGCTAAGGCTGCTTGAAGTTCTACGTCCTTTTCAGCTAATTTTAGCTTGTAGTCGTAGACCCAACATTGCTGTTGGTTTAAGTCTAGCTTTAGCTGAGCCATATCTTGTTTCTACGCTTCGACCTTCTCCATAAGAAGCTTGTTCTTATGTTTAAGGGCGATGTTCTGTGACGCATCTTGTTGATATTCAGCCACAAGAGTTGAATTGTGGGCGCGCATTGAGATAATTTAAAATGACAACTATCAGAACAAAGTATTCGATTTACCATTTCCGAAAGATCGGGTGTCTCGGTCGTCTGCGCCATCACATAGTGGTTGCTGTTCTTGGATAGATTCAAGGTTTCCATTTGAGCTGCAGCATCTGCCCAGTTGAAGCCCTCATGCTGTTGGGCCATAAGTGCTGTGGACTTCCCGCCTGAGCTGCCAGATGGACTCGTAGTTGACTTGGAAGGAGAGACAGGAACCAACTGTCTGTCACTGCTCTGTATATCGGCGACCCTGGATGATACATACCCTGATGATGGCTTCTTGCATTCCCTAGCGAAATGACCTGGTTCATGACATCGGTAGCACATGCGTTTGTCCTTTGTGAGACCAGTCTTCAGGTTGGACAAGGGTTGCCTTCCATACTTTTTCTGAAATTTGTTGACCCGAAAAGCAGCCATAGCTAAATTCTGTGAGACATCGATCTCATCCAGGTCTTCCTCCATGATCTGATCAACTTCTGTTGGAATAATTGATGGAGGGGTCAAATCGCCTGCCAGGAAGGCGTTCAAGCTCTTGATCATTGATGCAGCAATCGCCAGTTTCTCTTCGTTCTCCTTAGTGAGAAACGCAGAGTTGGGCGCGGGTTGAGCAGAGCCAGGGACTGGTGCGGCTATCTAAGGAATAACGCCTTGTTGCACGGTTTGAGGAGTTGCAGGACTGAACACCACGTTAGGATACTGAGCATGGTACTGTGTATGGACTTGAGCCGCTGAGACCGTTGTAGGATTTGGAGATTTAAAACCAGAACATACTGAGTGTTTTGAGGTGTGACAACAGGACTGTACACAACATTTGATCCACCTGGTGCTTGTGCAGTTCCTTGCAAAGGACTATAGACGAGATTCTGTGACATTAAAGCTGCGTTCTGACCTGTCATCCCTGCGGCCATCAAACTGCTCTGATGGTTGACCTCCCTCTGTTTGTTATCAATTTCACATGATTTGATAGTAGCTATCATCTCAGTGAAAGTGACATCATTCAGGTTCTTTGTCTTTTTGATCATCCCCACGTTTGCATCCCAACTTTTGGGCAGTGAATTCAACAACTGTTGGTTCATGGCGCTGTTGGTGAGGGTGATCTCAGCTGAAATCATCTGGGAAACCAGTTTGATATAACGGCATATCTGATTTTCGATGGTTTCCCCATATATGTGATTGAATGAGCTAAACTTCTGATTCAGCTGGTTCACCCTACTCGCTTTCATGTCTTCCTTCATAGAGATTTTGCAATTCACTCCAAACTTCTTTAACATTTTTACAGTTCCTAACCGGATGGAGATATCGGGTCCTAGAGCTATGGTTAGTGTTGCAGAAGCCTTCTCATCTTCCTCTATGATTTTGACGTCCTCTGGAGTCCATAAGTGCATAGGCTTGGGAATTTTCGTTTCGGGATCTTGCTCTGTGCTATACACTATGGTTCTTGGACCATTCATGATGCATCTCCACACGCATGGTTCCTTTGCCTTGCAATATTGTTCAAAGAGGAACTTCCACTCGTAATATTCATCTCCGTATAACAAACGAGGCACTTTGGCGGATGTGCCAATCACCTGATCCAGCTCTTGGTGGAGGGCTAAAGTTTGCGATTGCAGGGCTGCCAGTGTGGCATTGGTCAGGTCCTCTGCGGTCATGAATCCAGCCATTGAAACTAAATTAATTAAAATTTACCACATTTGAATTAAAGTTTAATTAATTTAAGTGATTCTAATGAACAGTGCTCAATCCGAAACAGTCAGTCAATGTGGTCAACCTGGAAGATTTTTCCGAAATGGCCATCCGGAAGTCAAAGATGGTCAACCTGGATGACTATCCGAAATAAGTAATCCGGAATTAGGAATCCGGAACGAAGAATCCGGATTTAAGAATCCGATTTGAAGATCCGAAAAGAAAAATCCGAGAAGAAATCCGAAACAAAAGACCGAAATGCAGATCTGAAATAAAAATCCGAAATACAGATCCGGAATAAACAGCTCTGAAATGAAATCCGAAATCAAGAATCCGGAACGAAAAATCTGAAATGCCTGACTTATCTTCTAAAAATCCGGAACAGTGACCCAATCCGTAACAGTGTCTCCGCCTTTCCTACAACCAAATTCCGGAAATCAGGAAATTCAAAAACGGCAACAGTAACTCGGATCATAATCTGGAATAAAGCAAGAGTCAGGGATCAATCCGGAATGGACGATCTCCTTCTTGTTCTTCGGAATCCGGAACAGTATCAAATCCGAATTATGAGAACCTCCTTCGTGTTCTTCGGGATTTGGAACAGTGTCAAATCCGAAATTTGCAGAGTCTCTTCGAGTTCTTCGGAACAGTACCCTTCGTCGATGAACAGCAATCTGGAATGTCAGAAATCGATCCAAACAACAGCAATAAACTTCAAAAACTTCTTCAAGCAGCAATACCCAGAGCCTGTATTAGAACATCAGGCTCTGATACCAATTGTAAGTCCCGTTAAACAGATCAAACAGGTATCGCTAGCCTAATCAATTGTGGAAATTATGATTAGGATGAAGAACAACTTGAATAACTTGAATAAAATAACTTGCATATATCATAGGATGTCAGATACAAGTTTTTGTGATCAACTCTCTAACCCCTACCAAATAACCTAACCTCACTATTTATAAACATGACAAAGCCCAAAAGTACAACCCTAGGCCCACTAGGCACTGGAAGCCAAACTAACCCAAAAGCCCAAATTACAATATAAATGATTAAACCTTTAAGCTCCAAGCCCAACAAATTGTTATTGTTGTGTGTACGTGTCTCAGTTTAGAAGACCAAGAACTGATAAAATTGAAGTGGCTTTCATGCCTTCAAATATAAATAGGGCATATATATCCTTCTAAAATTTGCTTATACTTTTATTTCTCTTTTTGCTCTTTTGCTTTTATACCCGATACTCTGAAATTCTAAAACTCTGCTCCGTAGTAAGTGTTTTTAATCCTGATCACTAGTACGATATCCTGTCCGATCGATCTATAAATAAAGCAACGTAAAGAAGCACCGGTTGAACCTAGGGATATCCGGGGAAATAAGTTACAACCAGGGTGGTTCTGCATGAAAGGTTTCCCGTTCACTCCACTCTACGAGGTTACTCACTTTAGCTGACCTGCAAAACTAGTAATGCCGTTAGTCTCGCCACGGGGAAAATGGTTTTTTTCTCCGTGACCACACTCCGGCGTGAGAATAAGTATCTGAGGATAATAGTTTGCAAGTGTGTAAGTCTTAATGTAGGTATGAGAATATATATCTTTTACCTGGAGATCCGATACTTATTTATAGCCGAAAAGGTATGTTCAGGAGATATGCTGGTGGGCCTTGGGCCCAACCATACAACCAGAGACATGTGTTTTGTCCTGTGTGTCAGACATTAAATGCTCCCTGTAGGAGGATTAATGTCTACCGTTAGGAGGCGTGTCTTCTCGGATGTTCAGTGGTGCCACGTGTGAAGGCATACGTCTTTGGTGTCAGGTCTGTTGCCAGCCGAAAGTGGAGCAGGTGGAACAGTCACTGGCAGAGATATGGTTGGTGTGCAGCTTGACGTTTGAGACACTGTCACACGCAACCTGCCGAGCAACCCTTGGTCACAGCCCTGCCACTTTGTACCCTTGGGAATGATCAACACCTCTTAGTGCTTACCCCCACTGCGAGGCTGTCGGTGTTTTTCCCGCCAGCACCGGGTGTCAGGGGTTTATCCTTTTGTTCCAAGACTATGAGATGCTTCTCATGTGTGTCTTGTCTTTGCAAGGTTTTTAGGGTTTATGTCTAAGAGGGTTGGTGTTTTGCACAAGGTCTGATAACCTGCGCGCATAAGTCTAAGCTACCGTTGTGCCAAGTACACAAGGCTCATTGTTTGACTTATGTTGTTTGGTCTAACTTGTCGTTGCGCTGAGTGCGCAAGACTGTTGTTTGACCGAATAGTGTTGGTCTAATTTACCGTTGTGCTGAGTGCACAAGGTTCATTGTTTGACCTGAAGTTATTGGCCTAATTCACCATTACACTGAGTGCACAAGGTTATTGTATGACCTAAAGTTTTTGGCCTAATTCACCGTTGCGCTGAGTATGCAAGGTTCATTGTGTGACCTGAAGTTGTTGGCCTAATTCACCGTTGCGCTGTGTGCGCAAGGTTCATTGTGTGACCTAATATTGTTAGTCTAACTCACCGTTGCGTTGAGTGCTCAAGGTTCGTTGTGTGATCTAATATTGTTAGTCTAACTCACCACTGCGTTGAGTGCACAAGGTTCATTGTGTGACCTAATATTGTTAGTCTAATTCACTGTTTCGCTGAGTGCGCAAGGTTCATTGTATGACCTAATAATTTTGAAGGTCACGCGCCGTTGCATGTTGCATGCAAGGCTTATCCTTGTAAAATGTAGTCAAGGGCATGATCGTTTGGGATCATACCTCCTCAAGTCCCCCAGTCCAGTGCTGCTCCTACGCGCATGGTGTAAAGTGGAAGGAGTGCTGGACTAGAAGAATTGTTTTATGCGCCGTTGAATTAGTGGCGAAAAATATTGTTAAGTGTTGGGAGAAGAACTCTTGTGTGAAGGAAAAATTTTGTCATTATCTCTTTGAAATTTGAAACGCTGCATCTCTAAAATTGCAGGTGAGTTGGTGAGAGAAAATGGGAGGTGAAAAGACATGTGACAGCTGTAGCGTGTACTCAGCCGCTTTGGCTGCCATTCATTAAAAGAATTGGCAGGAAGCGTGGTGGCCACGCGCGCACGTTAATCGTCACTACCAACTTGTTTGCCACGCGTCCCTTTGTGATTCGCTGTTATCACCACGTGTGCGTCAAGTTCTCCAAGCACATTAAATGCTGGCATTATAAATAGAGGCACCCCGGTTAGGGTTTCACTCATTCCTCAAGCGTTCTTTCAATTTTTCTTTCTGCACTTCATAATTTCTTGAGTTTCTTCAAAGTTTCTTGAGAAACCTTTCTCTTTCTTGTTTGTTATGGCGACTCCTCCTTTGCCGGTGTGCAAGCTCACCCAGCAAACTCTTGAGGAGATTGTCACTGGTTTCCGGTTTCCTCCCACTTGGGATGTCCGGTTACCGACTGAGGGTGATACCGCCGCCGATGCTCCAGCGGGGTATATCACCCTATTTTATGATTTTTTCGGTGAGGGTAACTTCCGGTTGCCCGCAACCAAGTTTTTGGTTGAAGTGCTGCAGTTTTACGGCTTCCACCTTTCCCAACTGAGCCCAATGAGGATGGTGCGGATCAAGCACTTCGAGTTTTTGTGCCGGTCATCGGGGTCTGTTCCGACCGTCGTCCGTTTTCGTATATTATATCAACTCCATTGTTGATGGGGTTTTACTCTTTTCAACATCGTGCACAGGCACGGAAGATTTTGGTTTCTCCCCCAAGTCCTTCCATGATTGGAAGGCAAAATTCTTCTTTGTAAAGGCTGGGGTTATCCCTCTGCCTTTGACGTTCCGGGGGCTGGATGAGATTCCGGCGGAGACCCTACCAATACCAGTGCTGGACGTCTGGTATTGTGATCTGAAAGAGATACCGGCGATCCAGTTGCCGAAGAAAGTACTGGTGGCGGCTGGGATGAGCCTCCTGTGGGGACCTGAACGCCGGTCTCGGCCGGTGTATGTTGAGGGCAATCGGAGTATGTATTCTCCTGTCATTGTATTTTCTTGAATTATGAGTTGCATGTTCGCTAACTGTCATGTGTTCTTTGCAGGAGCCCCACTGTTTTTGGCCGCCTTCCAGAGGAAGGAAGGGCGGATTGAAAGGCTCAGCTTGGAGCCGGATGAGCCCACTTGGTACGCACAGGTCCTGGTTAATTTTGCCCTAGTCAAGGATTCGGACCTGGAGGTTCCCGCGCCATCGAATGGTAAGTCTTGATTATTTGATTGTGCATCTTGCGGATGACTAACGTATTGGTGTTATTGTAATGCAGGCGTGCTGAGAGATTTGGGCGTCGGTCCAGATCCCAAAAAGAAGCGACGCGCAGGGTCAAGAGCGGTGGTAGAGGGAGAGGCAAGTCACCCCGGGGCAGGCCCTCCCAAAGGTAAGGCGTTGTTGCTAACTTGCTGGATTCTTATGCGGTCGTTTCTGACTCATGGGAGGGTCTTGGACCTGCAGGTGCCAAGAAGGTTGCACCCCAGCAGGCAGTTATCCCTACCACCAGACCTGCTAGCCCGGAGGAAGCTGAGGAGGTCCCAGAAGTGCCTCTGAAGCGAAAGAGGCGCCTGAAGGAGGACCTCTCTGTGCAACCGCCTAAGAAGGTTGTGCGAAAACATATTGGGAAGCGGGCGGATCTGGAGTCATTAACTTCTAAGATATCCCTTGGTAAGTTCCTGTATCCTTTGATACATCCTTCCAGTTGTCATGTTGTACCTGACCAACTTTTGTTGATGTATAGTGGGTGATAAGCCGATGTTTGTGGACTCTGGTACATGCGCCGGGGACACTGATTCCCCCATGACTCTGGCTGGTGGTCATGGGGTGCGCTTTACTGCTGGAGCTGAAGGACCAACCCATGTGAGGGAGGGGCCTCACGTGGAGGTGGAAGGTTTTGGTATGGGTACTATTGCGGGTTCTCCGGTTGTGGGTAGCCTGGTGGTTCCATTGACGCAACCACAACAGGATCTTGAAGAACATGTGGTTGTTTATAAGGGATCACGGGTGGTGGGGGAAGTCACCGCTGCTGATGTAGAGGGGACGGGGTCGGTTCAGGATGACCCCATCGTGGGGGAGGAAGAACGGTGCTGACTGGTGGTGTGGTTTTAGCTGGTAGGGCGGATACATTTTGAACGGCGTTCGACGCAGGATGAACAGACCGGTGCTCCACAAGGGGAGCACGCGGAAACGACACCTGGGGGTGGAGCTCAGGGTTCTGGTGGAGGTCCTTACAATGAAGAGACTCCGCTCCGCCCGGATGAGACCCCGGGTGATTATTACTATAGGTCTTACTCCTCCACGCGAGCTGGTGAGATCCACACTCCTGTGTGGAAACTAGAGAAAGGAGAAGACTTTTCTCACTGGCCGGCGTGCCGTGAGTGGTTTGAGGGAGCTTTCCATCCAGCGAAGGTACGTTTGCTTTTAAATCATGAAGAGGAGGCGTCATATCAGACGTACCTCCAGGCAGCTGCCATGTCCGCCTCTGTTTCTTACAAAATTGCTCATGAATGGCGGGGCCTGGTGAAGCAAAAGAAAGATCTTGAAGCTGGTGGACCTTGAGAAAGAGCGAACCTAAGTGGCTGCGCGTGAAGCTGCGGTGTTGGCAAAGGAAACTGCCATCACCGATAACCAGCGGATTAAAGAATGGTCCGCAATGGGGTGGAGAAAGTGGGCCGAAACCTTGGAAGGCAAACTTGATGATGAGTGCAAGTTGTGGAAAGAGGCATGTGAAAAGAATAACAGGTAGAGCAAGTCCCTAAGGGATGAAGTGGCCCGGTTGCACGCTGATATGGCACTCGAGAAGAAAGAAACGAAGGCGGAAACTGCCGCGGCTGCACAAGCTAGAGTGCAGCGTGAGCACAGTGAACAAAGAGAGGTATTACCTTGTCTCCGTATTCATTCTTTTATGTTTATATGACTAAGTTATGATGCTAACCTTGTTATGAACAATCAGGTCGAAGCTTGCGCTGCTTTAGAGAGCGCGAAAAAGGACCTCCAAGCAGCCTCAGTGGAGAAGGCTGAGCTTTTGCGCAGATTGCGGCTGGTGGAGTCGAAGATGGAGGCGGGCGAGAAAAAATTGGAGGATTCTGAAGCCTCCCGCGCCATCTCCGAGTAATTGTTGACTCTATGGCCAACAACTTGTTGTGGCTTCAACAACATGGGATTGTTAATGTAAGTGCTTCGCTTGTTTTGTTATATATTTTTCCTTCGTGAAATGGCTCTAATGTTTCTTTAACTTTGCAGATAGCCCGTTCCATTGTGAACTATGCGGAGTTGGATGGCGCAGTAGCCAAGCTAGTGGTTGCTGCATACCATGATGGGCAGGCGCAAGGCTATGCGGAGTGTGTGCAGCAAGTTACCCATGTTTTGGACACTCCATGGGATTCCAACCATGCTTCTACTTCCGGGGTTAATACGGGGGCTGCTTTTGAAAAGGCGCAACAGGGGTACAATTGTCTGGATATCTCGGCGTTGGAGTTGGTGAGTGAGGCACTCACTCATGATGACTTCGTCGACTGCTTGAAGGATATCTTTCCTGCGGAAGCTGAGCCTGCTGCTGACGAAGAGGAGCAGTTGTAGGATCTTTAATGTAATAGCTTTGTAAGATTGTTGACTGTGCTGCGCGCAGCTTTGTAAATATTTCTATCTTTAATGAAATATTTCTTCCTTGTTACAATATTTGAGTGAAGTAGACCATCTTTGTATAGGTATAGCGAATGAGACTGGTAATGAACTCGTGTATGGGCCCATCAGCTCCTAGGCGTGCTCGCATAGGTAGTGACTTAGGATTCGCGAGTCATTGTGCACCAAGGTGTTTTCACGTATACCCAAAGTGGTTTTGCGCATTTGTAACAGAACATTGAGATAAAAATGAATCAAGTACTGTTGTCTTTATTACATAGTTTGGCGTAAGATCCGTAGTATGAAATAGACAAAAGATGATGAACTTGTAAGTTACATGTAGCATTGTCTTAGCTGTTGCGCATTCTATGTCCTAGGTATGCTTGTCCCATCTAGGAGCTTAAGTGTATATGCGCCCTTCCCAAGGACTTCATGAATAACATAGGGACTTTCCCATCTGGGTGCCAATTTTCCAGGACGTACGGCGTTGGGCGCCTCGTTGTCGCGTAGAACAAAGTCACCAGGTAGTAAGGTACAAATGCGGACTCGCACGTTGTAATTCTTTTCGAGCTTGGACTTGTATTTTGCCTTGTTGATCGCGGCATTTTCGCGCCTTTCTTCTAGTAAGTCCAAGTCGAGTCTGCGCTTTTCTTCATTGTTTTGTCTTTGCCAGCTAGCATGCGCAGTGATGGGAGGCCTATCTCTGCAGGAATCACTGCCTCCGACCCATACACAAGGCTAAAAGGTGTTTCGCCCGTACTGGTTTTAGGCATGGTTCGAGAGCCCATAGGATGCTTGGCAACTAATCTACCCGGCCTCTGCGCGCTGTACCCAATCTTGCCTTGATCCCTTCGACTATGCTTTTGTTGATTCTTTCCACTTAGCCGTTCCCTTGGGGATGCGCGACCTAAGTGAAGACGTGTTCAATATGCATTTCCTTCATCCACTACTGTAGTTCTTCAGCTGCGAAATTGGGCACGTTGTCACTGATTATGCGCAGGGGTAACCCAAAACGGCATATGATGTGTTCCCAGATGAACTTTCGCGCTATAGTTGCCGTGGTGGATGCTAGGGGTTTGGCCTCTACCCATTTGATGAAATAATCGAATGCGACGGTTATGAATTTCACCGCTCCTGGGACGTCTAGGAAAGGTCCCACCATGTCGATTGCCATTATTGAAAAGGCCATGCTGTCGTTACTGGTATAAGAGGATTCTTGGGGCGCAATGTCTTCGGAGCATGGCGCTGGCATGATTGGCACTTTCGTAATGTTTCGACCGCATCAAGGTGCATGCCAGGCTAGTAGTAGCCGGCGTTCATGATCTTTGCCACGACTATGTATGGATCGGCGTGAATTCCGCATAACCCTTCGTGTATCTCGCGGATCAAGTATTGTGTGTATTGCGGATCGACACAACGGAGGAGTGGTCCAAGTATGACTTTCGGTATAGGATACCGTCCGCCATTTCATAGTTGAGGGCCTTGTTTTGGACCTTCCATGCTTCCGCTTTGTTCTCGGGAAGGCTCCCATGTTGCAAGAACACGATTATGGGAGACATCCAAGACGGATTTCCCAGTTCAACAATGTTGACTTGTCGTAAAGGAACAGAAGGGTTTTTGAGTACCTCAATGCGCACCTCGCGCGCAAGGTGCTTGAAGCTTATAGCGGCTAATTTGCTGAGAGCGTCGGCGTGTTTGTTTTCGCTTCGGTTGACATGAGTTATCTTGAAATGTTGGAATTTGGTGATCAAGGCTTGCGCCTGTTCTAGATACAAGGCCATTACTTCACCTTTTGTGTCGTACAGGCCGTTGACCTGTCGGCGACCAAAAGTGAGTCGACGTGGGCCACCAAATTCTGCGCGCCCATTTTGATTGCTAACTGAAGGCCTGCCAGGAACGCTTCATATTCAGCTTCATTATTTGTACTTTTAAAATCCAATCTGATGGCATAGGTGAATTCTTGACCGTCGGGGCTTATTAAACAAAGACCTACCCCTGCACCATCATCGTTGGATGCGCCATCGGTGTGAACTATCCATTCGCGGTTGTCGGTAACCGGCAATGGATTCTGTACAGCTTCACATTCTTGCGCTTTATTTTGCAGGACTTCCGCGATAAAATCAGCTAGTATCTGGCCTTTTATTGCTGGGCGTGGTTTATACACAATATTGTGTCCGCCAAGCTCGATCGCCCATTTTGCTAGGCGGCCAGATATGTCTGGTTTCGACAAAATTTGGCCTAGATGATTGTTCGAAAGAACTGTGATTTCGTGGCCTGAAAAATATCAGCGCAACCACCAGGATGCATGGACCAAAGCTAGAGCAAGCTTTTCCATCATGGGATATCGAGTTTCTGGGTCAGTAAGCATTTTGCTGACGTAGTAGATCGGAGTTTGGACTCCTACGCGCTCTATTAGCAGGACTGCTCCCAGTGCGATATCTGATGCGGAAAGGTAAAGTATCATTGGCTCGTTTTTCTTTGGTGCGGTGAGCGTTGGTAGTTGAATTAAGCATTCCTTCATTTGGGTGAAGGCCTTTTCCGCGTACGGAGTCCACTGAAACTTTTTCTACATTACACAATTCCGCAGAGTGCTAATGAATGGGAAGGATGTCATTGCGTGGTTGGCCAAGAACCTGTTCAGCGCAGCCAGCCTCCCCGCCAACTGTTGCATTTCTTTGATAGTTGAGGGTGATGGCATACGCTGAATCGCTTCCACTTTATCTGGATTAACTTTGAAACAATCCCAAGTAACGACGAATCCTGAAAACTTGCCTTCCTCCATTCAAAAAGAGCACTTGCTAGGGTTCAGCTTCAGGTTTGCCTTGCGCAAAGAGGCAAAGGTTTTTTGGATGTTTGCCAACATCTTCTCCTCATCCGAGCTCATGATGACTAGGTCATCAATGTATACTTCCACAGTCTCACTGATATCGTCCCCGAAAACATGGTCCATTAATCGTTGGTAGGTGGCTCCTCGTTGCGCAATCCGAAGGGCATCTTTGTGCAACAAAAAATACCCTTGTCTGTTCGGAAGGCCGTCTTGTCTTCGTCTTCCTTTTTCATTTGGATCTGGTGGTAGCCCTTGTAGCAATCAAGGAAGCATTTCCATCGGAATGAAGCAAGAGAATCCACCTTTTTGTCGATTTATGGTAAAGCGTAGCAGTCCTTAGGACACGCCTTGTTGAGATCTTTGAAATCGACGCACATGCGCCAACTGCGGTTGGACTTTTGGACGATGACTGGGTTGGCTACCATGTCTGGTATCGTACCTCTCGGATGATTCCTGCTTGGAGAAGCTCTACAACTTGCTCGTTCAGTGCACGGGTCTTTTCAAGCTCGAAGCTGCGCTTTTTCTGAACGATAGACTGGACCGAAGGGAATGTGTGCAAAGCATGCTCAGAGATTTCCCTTGGCACCCCAGTCATGTCAACTGGTGACCAGGCGAAAATGTCCAAATTTCGGAACAACAACTGTTTCAACCGCGCCTTAACTGCGGGAGTCATGGCGGGTCCTAGGAGCACGGTTTGTTTCGGGTACTTGTTGTTGAGTACCCACTTTTCTGGCTCACCGCTGGGCAAAGACTTGGGTTGCTTTATTGGCAGTTCCTTGTCGACATACATGATTTCCTTATTTGCATATAGTATGGCCACTCCGGTTTCCGTGGGAAAACTGCAAGCGACATGGTGGATAGAATTAACCATGCTGAAGTCCCGTTGGGCGCGCCGTCCTAACAGTACGTCATGGCGCGAAGCGGCGGGCATGACCATGAAATTTACCTGGATGGTGCGAGTGTGGCACCCGTCAGAAAGAGTCACCGGAAAGGAGATCTGGCCCAAAGGAAAAACAGCCTCGTTGCAGAAACCAGTGAGTGGGAAACCCACTGGCCCTAGACGTGCTTTGTCCTCTGGGTCAAGTTGATGGAAGCACTGTTCGTAAATGATGTCCATAGAGCTCCCAGGGTCTATGAACATGTAGTCGGTTCGGTAGTGACCAAAAATGCCAGTTATCACCACTGGTCGATCTTCCTGAGGGCCACCAGGGACCACAGGGAAGATGACTTGTTTTTTCACACCAATGAGACGTGCAGCTCCTATGGTGGCTCCGCATGCACGAAGGCCCATTCTGAATCATGCGAACAGACTTCATTTTTTGTTACTCGGGCCCTCGCCGCCTCGAGTGATTTGGCCCAACTCTTTGCGCACTTCCCACTTTTCAGTGGTTTTTCAATCTCCATGCGCAAGGATATGCAATTATCGGTTGTATGCCCGTGTCTTTATGGTAATCGTAAAAAAGGTTGGGGTCTTGAACTTTTTTATTCCGCATCGGTGGCGGCTGCTTGAACTGATGGTCCTCCATGCTGAGAACCTCCGCCCGATGTCTTCATTAGTGGGGTCCACTGACGGTCGCGATTATCTTGTTTCGTTGATCGCTGGGTGGCGAGCTTATTGATGGTCGCTCGGGCGTCGACCGGTGTATGTGGAGGGTTCTGGCTATGGTCCCTCCACCCTTTATTCTTCTTCCTAAAACTCCTGCTCAAGTCTTGGGGGCGGTGATAAGGTAGGGGAGGCCTACTATTGTTGAGGTTGCGCTTTGTCTGCGCGTAGACCTTAGCCGCAGCCATAAGTTTCTCCTAGCTCTTGGGGAGGCCCGTTGTTCCTGAGAATACTTTGATCATCTCGTCACAGCGTACGACGTACTTGAACTGTGTGCGAATCAGGTCTTCGTGCACGTCCTCTATCTCTAGCACCTCTTTATTGTAGCGGGTGATGAATCCTTCAAGGCTTTGTTCATCACGCCGCCAAATGTTCATTACGTCAGAGGAATCTTTGACGTAGGTCTTTGCTGACTAAAGTGTGTTAGGAACTTGTCTTTCAAGTCGTTCCATGACGCCAGCTTGCCCGTGGGTAGATTATCAAACCACAGGCGTGCGAGACCTGTGAGGGTTTGAACAAACAGGTGACACAACATGGGTAGTGTCCATCCACCAATCAGACGTGTGCCGGTGAACAGACGCAGGTGGTCATCCGGGTCTGTCAACCCGTTGTACTTCCCGACGTTAGAGGGAAATTTCGCTCGCTCCAACGGTGCGAGCGCAATCTCCTTGATAAATTTGGAGTGTTTGGCCGCATCTATCGGCCGGTAGATCAAGTTGTAGTCATGCTCCGCCTCTGGATACCCTGAGGTGCAGAGCGATTAGCGGCCTGACTCTTCGACAGCCGCTGGAAAAAGCTGGCGCTGTCGCCTTCGTCGTAGATTTTGTCGTCTTCACGTTGGGTGTACCGCTCCCTTGGGACGCGGGCCCAACCGTGAGTGGAGGAAACTCGTCTTAGAGAGCGAGTCTTCGGTTTGGGCGGAGGTTGTGTGAACTCCGTCTCTTGGGGGTGGAGACTATGTGGCACGCTCGCTCTAGTTGGCGAGTTGTAACTCAGTATCCTAGGCGAGGCGTGTACTTGAACATCGGGCTGCACTGGGGCAGTGGGAGTGGGCGCATAGCGGCACGTTGACGACATTGAGGGCCGTCTGGAACTTATTGTACCTAGGACATCGGGGTCTCGCCCGGGGGCAGGACTGAAGTGATTGGTACAAAGGGAGTTTCTAGATGAGCCCCGGGAGTGACGGGGATGTTTACATGGCCATAGCCATGTTTGGTTCCGACATCCTCGGAAGAGTCCTCTCTCACTTGTCTGTCGATTCGAGAGGTTTGAACTGGGTTCTTACCTTCGCCTCGAGGACCATGTGGGGTATTTGATGTGAAATCAACCATATGGAAGTGAAGTTTGTGAAAGTGGAATGTAAGGGAGTGTTTGTAGGAAAAAAAGAGCGTAGCGGATGGCGCCAATGAAGAAGCACTGGTTGAACCTAGGGATATCCAAGGATATATAAGTTACAACCTGGGTGGTTCTGCATAAAAGGTTTCCCGTTCACTCCACTCTACGGGGTTACTCACTTTAGCTGACCTGCAAAACTAGCAATGCCGTTAGACTCGCCACGGGGAAAAGGGTGGTTTTCTCCGTGACCACACTCCGGCGTGAGAATAAGTATATGAGGATCATAGTTTGCAAGTGTGTAAGTCTTAATGTAGGTATGAGAATACATATCTTTTACCTAAAGATCCGATACTTAATTATAGCCGAAAAGGTATGTTCAGGAGATATGCTGGTGGGCCTTGGGCCCCGACCCATACAGCCAGAGACATCCGTTTTGTCCTGCGTGTCAGACATTAAATGCTCCATGTAGGAGGATTAATGTCTACTGTTAGAAGGCGTGGCTTCTCGGATGTTCAATGGTGCCACGTGTAAAGGCATACGTCTCTGGTGTCAAGTATGTTGCCAGCCGAAAGTGGAGCAGGTGGAACAGTCACTGGCAGAGATATGGTTGGTGTGCAGCTTGAGTTTTTTTTTTTTTTTCCGTCTAAGACACTGTCACACGCAACCTGCCGAGCAACCCTTGGTCACAACCCTGCCACTTTGTACCCTTGGTGTCACACCCTGACCCGCAGCGGATATGGTAGTCAGGGCATGATTGAGTTTTCATAAAAGCTTATGACATTTACTATTATAAAAGTTTCATATTTATTATTTTAAATTAAAAAGAAATATTCCAACCAACATATAATCCATACAAACACAAAATGTTCTAAACAAGACATTCAAGTACGCTTTATTTTTCTTCTAAGGCCCAAGTCCTATGTGTTCCTTGCTTTAACCTGATCACCTGTATCATGTGTAACGATAAAGATTTGGGTCAACATAAGTTGGCGAGTGAATCCCGTTTAATTGTTAGAAAGAATTTGTATGTTTAATATTTTAATAAAACCAAATATGAGCAACGTATATATAATCTAAACCACAAACCACACAATCATCTAGCAATGTACATGTAAGCACGATAAGCGATGTGCTGTGAGATCAAGGCTCAATCAAACAGAGCCGATCTAATTAGGCAATGCGACACTCTACCCATATGAAACAGGGAACAAGTGGGCCTAATGTGAGAGCTTGACTGAAATGAGAAAGTACAACCACAAATAACAATAAACAAAAATATCACATAACATGTTAGATCATATAATGGTAATAGCACGAGAGTTGAATAAGTAATATAAATAAAACGACACATGATACACCCAAAAAACATGAATAAAAAGGGGACGTTGTAGGAATTCACTCATAGTGGGTGCGTTTTTGATTTGTTGAAGGGTGCGCACGATTTAGCGTTAGAGATACCAACCGACGAGAAAAGCTACCCTAAATAATCAAGTAATGATTCGGTAAATATATATACTTTAGTTAAACTTATTATTTCTACCTTTATTAACTTTTTAGATGTTTTTATTGTATTTCTTACTATTTTTAGATGCTTAAAAAAATATTATTTGATTATATTTTATTATAGTTTTTGGAAAAAAAATAAAAAAAAGTTTAATAAAAAATATGCATCTTTTCCGGATCGAACCAGCCAGTTATTCGCAACGTGTGAGGATCGAATTCGAGACCTCCCGTTTATGTGCACGCAACTCTATTAACTGAGCTACGTGTCTAACTCGGAATATATCCGATTTTAATTACATATATACACATACTGAGACAAAGCATAACCTTATTATATTAAAAGGTTTAATAATTTATAAGGATCGTGCAACGAACCGGTCTCGAACCCGCGCGCTTGCTTTGTGTTGCACACAGCCCGACCAATTGGGCTGTGTGTCTAACCGAAGAATATAGGATTTTTATTAATTTTATACACTAACTGAAACATTTTATATATAGGTTATAAAAAGGTTTGCAATGTTTAGGGAAATCGGCAACGTGTTTAAGACTCGAACCCGTGACCGTATGTTTCAAATGCACACAGTCCACCACTGGACTGTGTGTCTAACCCGGTGTACTTACGGTTTTAAATTCTTTTAAACACATACTCGCACCGTCTTCTAGATTTCAAAAAAATACAGGTTTGCCAATCTGATCAAATCTTTGATTTAGTTGAATCCTGTGAACTCCTATTTAACTTTCAAGACATTTAATATAAAAGATGATTACAATAGTGGCATACCACACAGGAATTTAGATTCAGATCTCATACCAAATTTCCAGCGATTGAACAGAATCCCAGCGAAGTATTATTGTTATCCAAGAGTTTGCAGAGAGTTTGGAGAATATGTATGTGTATACTAAATGAGACTAGGCTCTGAATTTATAGATGGAGAAGGTTGCAACTATCGGCTTCGGTTTTGGTCAGCTAATTATGGGCGAGAAGGATTTTAAGATGAAAATGAATGCATCAGATTGGTTTTTGGTCAACTTGAATGATTGAGAGACGGTTATCTTCCGTTGATTGACAAAGAAAACGGTTTAATTGATGATTGCTTGATTCAAGCGGTTGTTACAGGGCGGTTGATTCAGGAAGGTGACTTGAATAAGATAGGTTTAGTAGATCAAACGATGGGTTTAAATCAATGTTGTGCGGGTGTTGTAGTGGTGAGTTGTGTGTGCGATTAGGGTGGAGACCCGGGTTCGATCCCGCGGCCCACCCATTACTATTTAATTTTTTTAGTATTAATTATATATATTTCATTTATTATTATATATATGTTATTTATGTTTATTATTATTATTTATATTATTAATAATATATATAACAAATTCCTAAATGTTTATCATAAATGCGTACCAATAATCATAACACAAACTTGAATTACAAAACGGAGCGGGTTTTAAAACCCGTTTTTCATCAGATGTTACAATATCCCCTACTTTTAAAATTTTGTCCCGAAATTTAAGTGGTAGTAGGTTTATCTTGAAAGAGTTGGCGGTATTTTTCGCGCATCGAGTCTTCACGTTCCCAAGTGAACTAAGGTCCTCGTTTTGACTCCCATCGTACCCTGACTATCGGAATTCGACTTCGTCTTAAACATTTCTCGCTGAAGTCCATAATTTCAACATGTCGTTCTACGAAATGCATTGATTCATCAATGTGAATGTCTTCCAACGGTGTATGGAGGTTTTTGTCGGTAAGGCACTTTTTCAAGTTGGATACATGAAACATGGGATGAATCTTGCTGAGTTCTTCATGTAGGTCAAGCTTGTATGCTACAGGACCCACTCTTTCGAGTATTTTAAATGGTCTGATATAGCAAGGTGCTAGCTTGCCTTTTTGTCCAAACCGAACAACTTTCTTCCATGGTGATACTTTCAAAAGTACTTGATCGCCAACACAAAACTGGAGCGGCTTTTGTCGTTTATCTGCATAACTCTTTTGACGACTCTAAGCTGCTAGAAGATTATTGCAGATTTGGAGAATTTTATCGGTTGTTTCTTGAATTAATTTCGGTCCGATGATTTGTGCTTCACCGATTTAGTGCCAACATATAGGTGATTGGCACTTACGACCATATAGTGCTTCAAAAGGATCCATACAGATGCTAGAGTGATAGTTGTTGTTGTATGAGAATTCGACCAATGGTAGATGAGCATCCCAATTGCCCGTGAAGTAGATAACGCATGATCGTAACATGTCTTCAAGAGTCTGAATTGTGCGCTCAGTTGACCATCAGTTTAGGGATGAAAAGCGGTACTGAGGTCTAATCGAGTGCCTAACACTGATTGCACAGCTTGCTATGTGCGTGAAGTAAAACGCCCATCTCGATCCGAGATGATGCTAAGGATATACACAGCTAGGTGAGTGTGAAGTTTGGATTTTGATTGAGGCGGTAACGTTCCTAGTAAGGGTTGAATACCCTACTACATGAATCGCTTTTGATGCCCGAGGTGTAGAAGTGAAAAGCGTTGTAACACGGAGATGGTTAACTGGATATGGTCTCATATTAAGGGGTTTTAAGAAAATCAAAGTGTTAAAATGATAAAGTTTCATCACAAAACGAAGTCATCAACCACATCGTTATCCAAATTGAGATTGACACTATTTACACGGAACTTCCCATAACCGTTTAACAATGCTTTTGATCACCTGACAAGAACACTTATATATAGGAAGTACCTTCAGTGTATCCACCATATTCTTGTCAAATTTTCATCAACCTTGTTATTAAGTTATGATTAGCTCTATGTGACTCGTCCTAAAATCTACCAAACATAAACAAACACAACTGCTAATGCTCTGAGTCTCGGATCCAAGGAAAGCAAGACTGAATGATGGCGGTACCTCTCTCGTGTGTTATGAGGAAGTGCGCAAGTGAGACACGACCCAACTTCTTTAAATGATGAGATGAGGTTCGTTGTGATGTACGATGACATGAATTTTAGTAGATGAATAGAGACATGTAATGAAACAACTTGGCATAGCGTGATATAAATTGCGTTAATGGCATTAATAATAAAATTTTGATACATTATTACCCAGATTGAAAACAATGGTAACTTGAATAACCAAATAAGGAATGGAATTGATAGAAACATTAAGAATAAACAACTGGAGCGGAGCCTTATTTCTTGGTGGTGGAAGGCTAGTTGGGTTGTTCGTTCACACCGTTGTCGTTGACTTCAGCTGGGATCGCGTTGATGTTGTAGGCCCTACCCCTTGCTGGTGGGGGTGCTGGGTTTGCCTGTTCACTTGGTTAACTGGGTTTGCTTGATTAATTGGGTTTGCTTGGGCTTGAGTGTTAATGATGTTAACTAGTCTAGGGCACGTGTCTGAAATGGGTAGGGTCGCCACAATTAAAGTAAGCTCGAACATATGGAACCATAGGATATTGAGGTTGTTGATAGGGTTGGATCATGTTTTAGGCAGGGAGTGGAGCTTGGTTTAAGGAGTACGACAAGTGTTACTCAAATGACCATAATGCCCACAATTGGCACATGATGTTCTAAAAGTAGTTAATTAAAAACAACTCAAATTACCCTAATTCTAGACTCTAATTATACTCTAGACTCCTAAACTATACTAAACTACTAACCGGCAACCGATCAATTGGAGAATAGCATTAAGCAAGTCCGGATTATCGAATCCACAGGACTCTCTAATTACTATGACTACTAATTTAGACTCGATTACACACTATGTATATTTTAAGGGGGGGGGGGTTTACTAATAAATCTAAATTATCAATTTAACTAAAACTACTAAATTGGAATGACCAAACTATGAACTTCTAGGGACTTTTTAGGATTTTAACCAAGAGATAATTAACTAGTTACCTAGGTTGGATTTTTAGACTACTACTCCTTCAATTTAATAATAATTAATCAGGTTGAGTATTTTACCGGGATCTTAACATATTAAAGTCTAGGTTTATCAAACAGGACCCCCGACCCTTCTCAGGAAGACACCTATGATAACCTATCCTTTTTATTTGTTTACTGGGCCTAAAGATTTCTTTTTAGTTATCTTTTTAAATCAGTAAAGTGTCTAACTATTAATTACCTCTCAATAATTAAGTTAGACTAACTACAATTTCTAGTTTATCATAACTGATTTAATTATGACAAGGAAACTAGATTTGAGAATTTCTCAAAACCCTAACCTAACAATTTACCAAATTAATTCAGCCAACTAATTGTTATTTCTTAATAAACAAGTTAGGTATAATGACAAGTTTTATTTCATAATTTACTCAATTGTTTCCCCGGTTTTATTGGCCAATTTTAGAGACAACCTCACGAATTCCTAAGAACATGAAAAATAACATAAACCTATTCTATAGAAGACATCCATCTAAGTTCATGCAAAACAATCAACCAATCACAAAACAAGCAACATCATGCAAATACTTTAAACTAGATAATTAAAGTTGTGACCTTTACTAATTAAACATTCAAACCATAAATTAAATTAAATCAAATCAAAGTTTCATAAAATCCATCATCCAAAACCTAGGCAACTGAATAAAATCTAGCTTAAAAACACGTTTGAAAAGCAAAGTAAACAAAGTTCATAACAAGGTAGCTTGAACAAGCAAAACAAGGAAATCAAAGGTCAAGATTGGTATGATAAAACCATGACAAACTCCTGCCTTGAACTCCCTTGATCACCCACACAATCCTGCAGCTTAGATCCTCCTCTTCTAGCTCCAAATCTCCAGAAAAGTGCTCCCAATCAGCTCTAGTTCGTCCAAGTTTGTTCCCCTATGAGTTTAACTTCAATTATGAGTCTTTCTATAACAAACAAGTCCCAATTTTCTTCTGGTTTCAAAACTTTCTGGATAAAAGGCCCTCTCGCCGGCCGCGAGAGGGTTGGAGCATGTCGGTCGCGCCCCGCTACCGAGAAGAAGACCTGATGATAACTATGAGTCTCTCGCGGGCTGCGAGAGAGATAAGGCGTACCGATCGCGCCCCGCGACCGGGTTGCAAATCCTGTTTCGCGTTTTGTTTTCTCGTTTCCGATCCACTCACGTCCCGGCTCGGTTCTTTTCACCATTTTCGCTCATTTTCCCATCCTTCCAACCGTTTTCACGAACCAAGACCTGCAAAACGCATTTGGATTAAAAGTAGATAAATTCTTGACAAATCGAAACGAAAACACGTTAAAATTATACAAACTCTACAAGATAAATGGATGTATTATTCAATACATCAAATATCCCCACACTTGCTCCTTTTTCGCCCTCGAAAAAGAATTGTGCATAAACGGAATTATAACCAAACAATTACTCCATTTCAAAAATTACGATTATTTTCATTAGGGAACAAGATTTATGTTAACCGCGATTGCAACTATTAGATCCACTTAAACTCAAAGTTCGGTTCAAACTTTTTATCACGTAAATTTAATTTAAGTGCGGTCAATCCACCTAGGGTCTCACACTGGAGTCCACAGTATCCCTAATCCCACCTCAAGCTTATGAAACAAAAGGAACGAATTATTTAAACCCTTTCCTAACCGTTTTATACCAAGATATAAAGAATTTAAAACCAAGCAATTTTCTTTTTTTCTTTTTTTTTATTTGAGCATTTGACTTCTTTTTTGCATATCTAACCTAGAGGCTGTCTCAACCAGAGTCACCATCCCCGAGAGCGACAACGTGGGCTTCGATACTTAAAATTTCAACTAATCCTAGAGGGATTCTCGATCAGAGTCACCATCCCCAAGGGAGATTCCATAGGCCTCGTCTACTTTTCAATCAAGCTCATTTTTTTCTATTTTTTTTCTTCTTTTTACATGATTAAAAATTCTAAATATTTTAGCTTATAACGGCATTCCTTATACTATTTTTGGCGAGTTCAGTTTCCCATTTCTCCTAGATGAGTACCCACTAGTAGACCGACAATTAAGGTATATTAAGCTCAAAGAAAATAAGAACCTAATCGAGCCTACTCACATATCCCAAGTTAGACACAAACTCACCCTTTTTTTCTCATATTATTATTATTATTTGAAACCAAATAAAAATTCAATTTTTATATCATTTTCCATTTAAATTCATGCAAACTTCTTTTTCAAAAGACATTTTCGGATTGTTTTTAAACTACTACACTACTCTAACTATCTCATCCCCACACTTAAAGTTTTGCATTGTCCCCAATGCAAGGACGAGACAACCTACTACTCAAAATAAACCAAAACCAAATAAAGAAAGAAAAACAATTTACAAAAGGGAAGCGACTTAGCTGGTAGTGCAAGACTGTCGATGTGCTAGTCAAACCACTCGTGCTTTCCAAACCGAACGCGCTTAATGTACCACTCTCAAAGCTCTCATGCGAATGGCATAGCATACAACATCGACCTATCACCTGCACTTACAAAACATAATAATGATAAAGCAAAATAAATAAATTGTTTTGCAAGATTGTTCAACACATACCCAAACCAGCCAACACCACCCACCAAAGTAAATTGTTTAAAAGTATAGACCATCAATAAATTAAAACAGCAGAAAAGAAAAATAAAGATAAAGATCCTCAACTGCTTCAATCATCCTCTTCAGACTCTTCAGACGCCTCAAATACCTGGTACGGCTGCACGTCCTCTATCCCCACAATCTGACTTGAACCTGCCTGACCGTCTGGATGCTGAAAGTAGGATTAGATTCCCATATTCAGATTCTGAATCATGTATCTCATCCCATCTTCTAGCCTCCTCTGGCTAGCCTCGTGTATGCGCCTACTCTCTAACATGGTCTGGCGAACTCCGCCAAACTGCTGGTCCGCATAGCCTCGCAAGTCCCCGAACCCAGTCTCCATCCTATCATAAAGAGAATCTAAAGTCAGTGGGTCCGGGCGAGGCTCCCGAAGAGGATACTATCGTCCTGGCAGTTCCTGGCGCGTAACCGGCCGCTGATATCGAGTGGGGTTGCCCGCATGCATAGAAGATGCTGCTTCGGATCCGGGAGGCGGTTGCACTTGAGGTCCCTGGCGGACTGGTAGCCAACTAACAAGCTCTTGGGTCGTCAAAATTCCAGCATCCTGGAGGTCTCTAATGCTCATGACACAGGGGTTAGGACCTTCTCTCATTCTGTCCTGGGGGTATTTGTCGAACACCCCTAGGCTCTCGGCCAAGCACGTAATCAAGGGCCCGCAATAAACCTTTGCCCTAGGGCCCCCCTCCAAAGTCGCTTCATCGACCATGCAAATATTGTGGCCAGGTTTGCCGGCCGTCCCTCCCCCATACACATCAGACAAAACAAACTCACCTGGTTAACCTTGTTGTCCCCCTGCCCTCTTCCAACCAGCGCAGCGGCAAGAATCTTATGGAGAAACCGGTGAATTGGATCAGTAATATCACTCGCCACCATGTTGTTTGAGTACGGGGCAGAAGAGATTGTACCCCAAAAGCTGGCGAGCTCGTCTGTCTGGACACTATGGGGGTGCCTCCTTTTGAAAACCCCTTAAGGCTTGTGGCGAAGTCCGGTGCCTGAACCTCCTCTTCCAAGTATGTTTGCGAGGCCACCGCAAACTGTGGGATTGCCATCTCAAAAACTTGCCTCCCCAAGGCAAACGAGACAGAATTACTCTCGTTGAACTTACCCTGTTGGTATTCGAATGTGGAGTGAAACTCATAAGTGATCTCTTTATATTGTCTCGCTCCGCAGTCCAACACCCTTCGGAACTTGTCCCCTAACAACTGCTCAATCCGACCCCTTTGACCCAAATTATCAATCAAATCCCAATTGATTCTCCTGTAGGGTAGCAACTCACAAGTGACCAGATTAGAAAGCCTCTCCCACTCATGGGAGTCTAGATCAAACTGCAAAAGAGGACTGTCCACAATTCTCGTACTCGCCTGTGGGGAACACCGTCCCCCCGTATCTGATTCTACGTCGGCCGAAGTATGAAGGTTGCTGTGACGCATCGGCGGGGTCACCTCTCTGACGAGGCGTTGGTCCCCTCCTCTTTCGTCCAGCCTTGCTCGCACTACCCTCTCCTGACAACTGCATAAAGCACAAGTAAGACAAGCACGACATTAGAAAAAGGAAGTCATATGAAATAAATGACCGTATAGCATTTCATTCGCGGTCATGGTCTACAAAAGATAAGCAATTTACCACATAATTTAAGATACATTTGAAAAGGGTGTAACATTATTAACTTAATGAAAATTGAATCTCGCCCGAATGGAGATTGAGTACGGGCGAGACCGAATCTTATATGCATGACCATTCAAATGTTACTAACCCCCAAAAAACGTATCAAAAACCAAACAACTACCCCCCTCTCGACACTTGAATTGTCCTCAATTAAACCGAAGTGCCGAAACATGAGTCCGCATTGAGTGTAATGCTAAAGATAAAACAGTTGGAACATGGTAGAAATAACGGTTGATGATCTTAAAAATCGGTTTTTTTAGTAACAAAGTTAGCCAACCCTCATCCCCACACTCAATGTTGGACCTCACCAAACCTGCTAAGGAAAACCTTGCTTGTACCTAATCTACCCACAAAGTGTAACAAGTATCACCATCAAAACTCAAGTAAAACCCAGTTTAACCCAACCCGCAATTTAACCGAACATGCAACTGTCATAGTATCAAACACCAAAATAAATGCAACAACTAGATATATGATGAAGATGTAAGCATAAAAGTTGCGGAAAACCATACCTTGGTGTAGATATGTAGGAACTAGTGCACAAAATTGAAAAATTGAAACACCGGTGAAATGCACGGTTGAAAGGGAAAAAACCGGATGGAATCACTTAAAGATGAGTGAGGATTGATGTAATGAAGAAAAGGTGGAAGATTTCAGTGAATTCGGGCTAAAAATGGCGAGTTTTTGTGAAAATTGGTGGTGTAGCCGTAATGAAAATGGTGAAGGAAGTGGGAAAATGTGTGTAAAATGGAGTCTAGGGTTTTTAATGTGTAGATACGGTCTCTCTCGTGCCGCGAGAGAGACCTCTATGTCTCTCGCGCCCCGCGAGCGAGGGATGATTCCGGATTATATTGGCCTTTCGCGGGCCGCGACCGAGGAGGCTTGTGCCTCTCGCGCCCCGTAAGAGGCTTGTTTTCACAGAAAGTTTCAAAATATTTTCAGTTTCATGCCTTAGAAATATTTTTGAACTTTAATGTTGGCTATTTTCGCTTAAGGAACCATCCTCGCTTTACCAAATTTAACAAACGTACCTGCAATTTTCCGCTCTCCATAAGTGATGCGTGATATGACCTGCAAAAACCAACTAAACCAACCCACACACAAACACACAAAATACGAAACATGAATTAAATAAAAAACAAAATGCAATTAACTACCAAACTGTACATACTCTACATTCGAGCCTAAACCCAAGAACCTACGCGGTATGAGGTGGAACTTCGAGAGGAGTTTCCTCCGTCTCTGTGGGATCTAGCGGTCCTCCTAAATAATGTTTCAAGCAATGCCCGTTGACCTTCCATGTCCCTCTGTCTGCTTCATCTTTCAGCTCGATGGTTCCATACGGGAATACCTCATTTACCACATACGGGCCAGACCATTTGGACTTCAGTTTTCCCGCAAACAGTTTCAATCGCGAGTTATATAAAAGCACTTTGTCACTGACTTGAAACTCTTTCACGTTCTTCAATCTCCTATCATGCAGCGCCTTGGTTTTCTCCTTCAAACTCCATGACCACTCATACGCTGCGTCCCGAAGTGCCTCCAACTCGTGGATTTGAAAGAATCGTTGCTTGGCCGCTTCGGTGAGGTCCAAATTCAGGGTCTTCAATGCCCACAGTGCCCTATGCATCATCCAACCTCATTTACCACATACGGACCAGTCCTTCCGACTTTTGCCTACCGTCTTCTCAAGAATCCGTTTCACCCCCCTGTTCGCGTTCTCTACTTGGCCGCTCATCTGAGGTTGATAAGCGGTAGAGAGAAGGTGAGTGACACCGTAGCGCGTCCATGCCTTTTCCATGACGGCATTGCAGAAGTACGTGCCACAGTTACTAGTAATAGCTCGTGGGGTACCAAAACGGGTGAACAATTTCTTCAAGAATTTCACCACCACTCGGGCATCATTTGTGGGTAAAGCTTGAGCTTCAACCCACTTGGAAACATAGTCAATAGCCACAAGGATGTGCCGGTTCCCGCTAGAGACGAGAAACGTCCCATGAAGTCAATCCCCCAAACATCAAAAACTTCAAGAATCTGGATCGGATGTTGGGGCATCTCGTCCTTGGATGAGATGTTGCCGGTGCGCTGGCAACGATCACACGTCTTCACAAACTCTAGAGCGTCTTTCACAACTGATGGCCAATAAAACCGCAATCGAAAACCTTCTGCGCGGTGACGTGCGGACCATGATGACCTCCTGTCAGTCCCTCGTGCATGTACCTCAAAATCTCTGCCCCCTCTTCTCTACTTACGCAACGCCTCAGAATTCTATCTCCCCTACCCGAAATAGAAATGGGTCATCCCACATATAACGCCTGACATCGCGAAAGAATTTCTTCTTCTGCTGCGTGGTCATCCCCTTCATTACCACTCCATTCGCTAGATAATTTGCGAAGTCGGAAAACCACGACATTCCCTCCTTCTCAGTTGTCATAAACTCTACTGACTCGTGGGGAAATCTATCACTGATCTCCTCTTCCCTAATTTCTTCTCTACTAGGATCCTCTAATCGGGACAGATGGTCAGCGGCCACATTCTCTGCTCTATTCTTATCTCTAATCTCTATGTCGAACTCGGAAAGCAAGAGAATCCACCGAATGAGACGAGGCTTTGCGTCCTTCTTTTGGAAAAGAAAGCGCAAAGCCGCATGGTCTGTAAAGACGATGGTCTTGGACAGGACAAGGTAGGAGCGGAATTTATCAAACGCGAATACCACTTCTAAAAGCTCCTTCTCTGTAGTAGTGTAGTTCTCCTGTGCGTCATTGAGGGTTTTACTAGCATAGTAAATAGGGTGGAAATGTTTGTCACGTCGCAGACTGAAAACGGCGCCTACAGCATAATCGCTCGCGTCACACATGAGTTCGAAGGACAAGCTCCAGTCGGGTGAGATGAGGATAGGAGCACTCACCAGTTTCTCCTTAAGGATCCTAAAAGCTTTCAAGCAGTCTTCATCGAAGAAGAAGGGTACATCTTTCTCGAGAAGTCGAGTCATGGGGCGGGTAATCTTTGAAAAATCTCTAATAAACCGTCGGTAGAAGCCCGCATGACCGAGAAAGCTACGGATAGACTTGACGCTAGTCGGCGGCGGAGTCTGACGGGTGGTCCATTGGACAACCCTCAAGTGCTTTAAAATAATCAATATTCCGCACTTAATTAGGTTAATTATTATGATTTGATAACTACGGTGTATATGGCTTTGCAGGTTCAAAGAGCATAAACAAGTGATTTTAACGTGCTTTGATGGAAGCTTGCACTTGACCAAGAGAAGATGAAGACATGGAAAGTTGATAAAAGAACAAAAATGGAAAAACTGCTGACCACCGTAAGCTACGGTGGGCACTGTAGCTTACAGTGGTGTCTGATCCTTCTATGCACCGTAGCTTACGGTGGTGTCTGATCCTTCTATGCACCGTAAGCCATTCTCTTGGGGCCGTAAGGAAATTCTGACCACCGTAGCTTATGGTGACCACCGTAGCTTACGGTGGTCAGCACCATAGCTTATGGTGACCACCGTAGCTTACGGTGGTCAGCAACGAGAAAAGTGTAACTGCCCGTTTTAACTCGTTTTTGACGGGTCTTTTGACATGCCAATCATTGGGAACAAATAGCAGAGCTTGAGAGGCGATTTTAGGGTCTTATTATTGTTTCTAAATTGTTTTGGTGATTTGATTCATATGAACAATCTAAGTGGAGTGATGATGAATTGCAAGAACATGAGAGGCTAGAATTCGTGGTGATCATCTTTTGTTGAAGGTTCGTTGAACAATTGTGTTTCAATTTATGTTTTCTAGAATAATTGCTATATTATGGTGGTTATGGTGTTGATTGATTGTTTGTAAATTGTTGATTGATATTTTACTCATTGCTTGTTTCGTACGTTCTTGGTGTCGTTGACAGTCGAGATATCACGGGAAGGTTTACGGGTTGGGTATCAATCAATTGGTCATCGGGTAACGACCTTGCATTATAATCCGAGTACTTTGTTCCCTTTTATCACAAATAGTTAATCAAACACGAGTCATGTCTATGTGACTCTTTCTAGTAGAATTGAACACATGCGTTTTGAACCGGAAACCCAAGATGATCATTCCCTTATTAATCTGTTAAAAACCAATTTTCGAATCGCTAGTAGTTAAGTCTAAAATCCATCATTCGAAATCTGAAATTAAATTCTTGCAAATTCGGTAATTAGTTATAATAGTTCAACCTTTTGATAACACTAGTTCCACAATTCCTTGTGTTCGATGACCACTTACCGCTAGCTAATAGCAGTTTGGGGATTAAATTTGCGTGTGACAACGACTATACGTCAAATTTTGGCGCCGTTGCCGGGGAATTGTGCGCAACGTGTGTTACTTCGTGTTAGTATTGTTTGTTATTCTTCCCGGTTTACGCTGGTTGTGTTAGTGTGCAGGTTTTTACAGGTGTATACATACTAGAGGCTCTAACAAGCTATCACCATTGGTATTTGATCCGGAGATTGAGCGAACTCTACGACACACTCGGGTTTTGTTACGAGAGACTAAGATTAGTGGTTCCCCAACAACACCATCCACACCTATTTCACCACTCAATACCATGGAATAATTGCCTACCATCACAAACCAAACCTCACCATCTACACCTCCACCAAATTCCACCACTCACCCAACTTCGACACATGAAGTTGACCCATCTAACACCGCATCATTACTACCACCATTCTCATCTTTCTTTCCCACATCCGGTCAATCCTAATCCACCCAATACCCTTTACCAAGTCAACCTTTACCTAGCTCCACCATTATCCATACTTCACCTACATTTCAACCACCAAATCAACCGGGTTACCATAATCCTTCTTCACAGTTTGTGCAAACATCGGGTGTAGGAGGAGACGGGTATGATGATGGTTATGAAGAAGAATTCGGAGGGTATGAAGATGAAGGTTACTATTATGGGGGTGAGGGAGGTAACTTGGGACCGCAAGGGGGAATGGGTTATCCACAAAGGTAACCTACGAGGGTGCAACAAGTTCGTCCTCAAGGGCCATCGTTCCAACAACCAATGCCTCTACGACAAGTCCAAGTTCAACATCAACAACCGCAATTTCAAAGACCGATGCATCAACCTCAACCTAAACAACACTTTGTACCTCAAGGGTTAAGACAAGGTCCAGTGGGCCGACCAAGAGTACCATTGGGTGCCCCGCGTCAACATCATCGAGAGGTAGTGCGGGGGGTTGAAGTGCATTTTCGTCCGGTTATTACTAATAATCCTTCTCCGGTAGTGATACCTCAACGCCCTGACGGGAGGACATTTGAGGTTAGGAGGACTGCATTGCAAAGCTTGCCAAAGCACAAGGGTCTAGCGACAGAGGAACCATCCTTCCATTTGGAGACTTATAATTCTATTTGCAACACTATTGGGGGGCAAGGATTCTCGTCGGATGCTGTTAAATTTGTGTTGTTTCAATTCCCGTTGGAAGACAAAGTGAAGAGGAGGTTTCATACTTTACCGTCCGCATCTATCTATACTTGCGCCGATATGCAGCAAAGATTTCCCGAAGAATTTTTTCGGCTCAAAAGACAAATGAAGCAAGGCGGAGTATAAGGAGTTTCCAACAACAGCCAAGTGAGATGTTTCATGAGACATTTGAAAGATTCAACATGATGTTGAAGAATTGTCCTCATCATGGTATAGCATTGTGGGAGTTGTTGAATGCGTTTCATGAAGGTATGAGCTCGGAGGATGCTCGGGATTTAATGTCCATCACAAATGGTACATTTGGAACAAACTACAAGCAAGATGATTGGGCATTTCTAGAACAAATGGCGGTCACATAAAAAAGGAAAGCACAACCGTCAAGGTGAGCTAGACATGTAATTACAAGGCCTCAAGTGTATGCGGTTGAGGATGGAGAAGCACAAGCATCAAACCAGGTATATAATGTTTGTATAACTGTAATGAACTTGGTCATGCAGCAAAGGTATGCTTGGTGGGAGTAAGTGCAAATCAAGTCGAGGAGGTGAATGCAATTGGAGGGGTTGGTCATAATTTTAAATGAACTCCAACACATACCACACCGGATTAAGGAATCATCCTAATTTTCGTTATGGGAACCCGACGAATCAAGCGAATCCAAATTTCCAAGGAGCTCAACGAAATTTCATTCCACGCCAACAATTCAATCAAGGTGAAACTTCATCAAGTGGGAATGAAGTTAAGGATATGCTCCGGATGATGCAACAAGAGATGCAAAGGAGAAATCAACTGGATAACGCTCGGGCACAAAAGGATGAGATTCGGGACAAAGCCATTCAATCATTAACCACACAGATGGGACAGCTGGCTAGTGAGGTAGCAGCTTTGAAGCAATAGAATGGGAAACTTCCCTGTGATACGCAAACTAATCCGAAGAACACAAACAACACACAGATCAGTGGGGTAAGTTTCGTTCCTAAAAATGATAAATGTTTAACTACTTCTGTTGTTCATGTAATTGCAGGTGTGAATGAAACAAGTGTCGAGAGAAGTAGAAGTGATGTAGGGGAACCAGTTATCCCGATTCAAGTTGGGAAGTTCAAGATACACAAAGCATTGCTGGATTACGGAGCAGGGATGAATGTTCTCCCAGGTAGCCTGTACGACCAGTACGACTTTGGTCCGTTACATGAAATTGATAGCATGGCGGTGTTCGCAGATGCGAGCTGGAAGCAACCCCGAGGGGTTGTAAAAGACGTAGTGATACAATTGGGCGAGTTTTACTACTCGGTGGATTTTATGGTGATTGACTACGTATCATTGAAGACTTATGAGCAGCCGCAGGTAGTGTTGGGTCGTCCGTTCTTGTATACGACAAACGCTCAAATCGATTGCAGAAACGGAATGGTCACCATGAACTATGAGAATCGTAAGTTGTACTTTAATGTGTTTTTAAAAACAATTCATTACGATCTTGTTAATGACTTGAGTCACACAGTTGCTACTAACGAACATGTTTCAGGTGTTAGCACAGTCAGGTCAATTGCAAGTGGTGTTGATGTGTATTGGTCTGAGTTGAAGAATGGTGAAAATCAGGCAAGGAAGAAGGCTAGTGTGAGCAGGAAAGCGGGCAAAGGAAAACCACCCTATGGTGGGATTAGATGGGGTGTTGAGGCTGAATTTGACCCCAATTGGCGTGAAACTGCAAACTTTCCAAGAAATTGGATGGAATATGGAGAGAAATAGGGAAGCAAGGGTTATTTGACCCACCTTGAGTACGTCAGGTGGTGTTCTTTCCTTGTATATTATTGTAGACATTATTTGGTTTTGTTTATGGTTGAGTGGAAAGGTGGCGTATTGTGTTTGATATTCATGTTACGGGTTGGTGGTATATTGGTGGTGTTTACATGTTTCATAAAAATAAAAATAAAAACAAAAAAAATTAGGATTTGAGAGTTGAGCTGTAGGTGAAGTTGAGGTAGCTTTAGTGATCGTTTCCTTCAAAACCATACATTGGGGTCAATGTATCTCAAGTGTGGGGATGGGGGAAATTTTTGGGATTTTGAAAATTTTTAAACCAAGCCAAACAATTGTCAAATTTGAATATGTTACCTTAATCCGCATGACACATCGTTATCCCTTTTTATCCTTTCTTGGTGAGTTTTTGAGCCACATTAATGCTTTCTAGAAATCAATTCTTTGGTTGAGTGGCAATGTGTGATTTGTGTTAATAGAACTTGGATAATATATGCTTGTCAAAACCTAAGTTTACATGCTTGAGAATATGCTGAGGGCATTTAGGTAGCCTCGTCTGGATGTGTGTTGAGTGTGGGTTTGGGGGGTTGGACCTCATAAGTTACAAATATGAGCTTGGTAGTGAGCGATACGGGGGTTTGGACACTAGTAGCCCAATTTAAGCTTTTAACCATTCAATTGTCACCCAAGCCTATGTCCTACAAAATTCTACCTTTTAATCGACCCGGTTTAGATAGTTTGATATTGTTATGATTGTATTTTTTTCAATAGTTGTAATGCGATGGTTGCTATCTTGATGCAATATTGTCTTGCTAAAAAAGAAGAAAAGAAAAAGGAAGAAGAAAATGAAAATGAAATGAAAAAAAAAGAGAGGAAGAAGAAGTTAGTTGTACAAATAGAGTTAGTTATTTATGTTGATTGTAATAATAAATCTGGTCGATTAAACGAGCTACATGAATATATCCCACCAATTCTCACCCTTACACATAGCCTTGTTACAACCCAAAAGTCCTTATGATTCATAAGCATGTTATACAATTTGTTGGCAAAGATTTGATTATTATCTAAGCTTATTGTCGCACAGTTACACATTTGCATTGAGTGATCTAGCACAATCTTGCTAGTGCCATTTTTGTCACCGAGAGGATATGAAGGTGAAGTTGATAACGGGGCAATTTGTTTGTGTTTGGTTTACATGAGGATCACTTGGTCGTTTGAAACTTTTGTGAAAGTGTTGCTTGGGGCAAGCAACGTTTAAGTGTGGGGATGTGATGGTTGGTCCATTGGACAACCCTCAAGTGCTTTAAAATAATCAATATTCCGCACTTAATTAGGTTAATTATTATGATTTGATAACTATGGTGTATATGGCTTTGTAGGTACCGAAGAGCATAAAAAAGTGATTTTAACGTGCTTTGATGGAAGCTTACACTTGACCAAGAGAAGATGAAGACATGAAAAGTTGATAAAAGAACAAAAATGGAAAAACTGCTGACCACCGTAAGCTACGGTGGGCACCGTAGCTTACGGTGGTGTCTGATCCTTCTATGCACCGTAAGCCAGTCTCTTGGGGCCGTAAGGAAATTCTGACCACCGTAGCTTATGGTGACCACCGTAGGTTACGGTGGTCAGCACCATAGCTTATGGTGACCACCGTAGCTTACGGTGGTCAGCAACGAGAAAAGTGTAACTGCCCGTTTTAACTCGTTTTTGACGGGTCTTTTGACATGCCAATCATTGGGAACAAATAGCAGAGCTTGAGAGGCGATTTTAGGGTCTTATTATTGTTTCTAAACATTTCTACCACATTGTTTTGGTGATTTGATTCATATGAACAATCTAAGTGGAGTGATGATGAATTGCAAGAACATGAGAGGCTAGAATTCGTGGTGATCATCTTTTGTTGAAGGTTTGTTGAACAATTGTGTTTCAATTTATGTTTTCTAGAATAATTGCTATATTATGGTGGTTATGGTGTTGACTGATTGTTTGTAAATTGTTGATTGATATTTTACTCATTGCTTGTTTCGTACGTTCTTGGTGTCGTTGACAATCGAGATATCACGGGAAGGTTTACGGGTTGGGTATCAATCAATTGGTCATTGGGTAACGACCTCGCATTATAATCCGAGTACTTTGTTCCCTTTTCTCACAAATAGTTAATCAAACACGAGTCATGACTATGTCACTCTTTCTAGTGGAATTGAACACATACGTTTTGAACCGGAAATCCAAGATGATCATTCCCTTATTAATCTGTTAAAAACAAATTTCTGAGTCGCTAGTAGTTAAGTCTAAAATCCATCATTCGAAATTTGAAATTAAAGTTTTGCATATTAGGTAATTAGTTATAATAGTTCAACCTTTTGATAACACTAGTTCCACAATTCCTTGTGTTCGATACCCACTTACCGCTAGCTAATAGCAGTTTTAGGATTAAATTTGCGTGTGACAACGACTACACTTCAGAGTCTGCTGATAGTATCTATTTTCACCTGATCGACCTCGATACCTGCTCGCGAGATCTTATGCCCTAACACTATGCCCTCTGTCACCATAAAGTGACATTTCTCCCAGTTGAGCATCAGTCTCATCTCGACACACCGTTTCATCATCGCATCTAAGTGAGTAAGACATTGATCGAAGGTGTTTCCATAGACAGAGAAGTCGTCCATAAAAACCTCCATGGAGGTCTCGATCATGTCCTGAAAGATAGCTACCATGCATCGCTGGAAAGTAGCTGGAGCGTTACATAACCCGAACGGCATGCGACGATACGCATAAGTACCATACTGGCATGTGAAGATTGTCTTTTCTTGATCCTCGGGAGCAATCGGGATCTGAAAGTCACCTAAGAATCTGTCAAGAAAGCAATAAAATTGCTGTCCTGTGAATCGCTTCTGATCGATGAACGGGAGCAGGAAGTGGTCTTTGCGGGTGGTGTCGTTTAATTTACGATAGTCTATGCACACCCGCCAGCCCGTGACTGTTTGCGATGGGATAAGCTCCTTCTTTTCGTTCATAAACACTGTCATTCCCCCTACTTGGGAACGACCTGAGTGGGGCTTACCCATACGGAATCAGAGATCGGATAGATGAGACCAGCCTCTATCAGCTTAAGCACCTCTTTCTTTACAACTTCTTTCATATTCGGGTTCAGACGGCGCTGTAGCTGCACTACTGGCTTAAAGACGTCCTCCATGAGGATCCTATGAGTACAGAAGGTAGGGCTAATCCCCTTGATATCAGACAGTTTCCTTGCGATGGCCTCCTTATTTGACTTTAGGAAATAGAACTCATCTTCCAACTTCTTAATTTCGCTTCTTGGGCAGAAACGTTTTGTCATGAGTTCCCTAAGTTGCTCCCAAGTTAGGGCTACTGCGGCTTCGGCACCTCTTCTGCCCTTTTCGGCATTCCACCAAGTGAGTGCTACCCCAACAAGGCGACCAGTAGCATAACGAAACTTACGGTCGTTGGGACAGTCACAATTGAGAAAGGTACTCTCCATCTCTTCAAACCATCGAAGAAGAGCAGTGACCCTTTCAGTTCCCTCATACTTTGGAGGGTCACATGAGTTAAAGTACTTGTAAGTGCACTTGGTGGTGTTTGTGGGAGGGTTGGCAGCGTTTTGTCCCTCTTGGTTGATTGGGTTAACAGGGTTAGCGGCGAGAGCTTGTTGAACTTGAATTACGATATCGGGAATCACGGCGGCCATTGGTTGGGCTATTTGAGCAGCCATGCGCTCGCCGGATTTTCCTGATCTCCTACCTTCACGAGAGTGCCTAGAAGACATCTACAGGAAGTACGTAACGAGATTATGAGTTTGCGTAGGTGTCATGTGTGTCGCCTAAAGTTTAGAAATAAAATTAAATATCCATAAAATAAATCCATTACATCCATAGGATGTCTTGGGCTTTGCTCATGTATGGGCCCCCATATGTCCCCACACTTGGCCTAGGTAGTCATGTGGGCCCCCATGACTACTGGGCTTTGTAGGGTTCACATTGGTTTCGGCCTGTTAACACTCGCACCACCCGAATGAAAATCGTAAAACATGATTGCGAGGTGTAGGGTAGGAAGGTGTCCTGGTGTAGACACAATGACAACTCAAAGTACGGTTAGTTCACACGACGTTTGGTGTGGTATGCTTTGACCTAATAGGTCCTTCGTACTCTCATCATTAGTCCCCAGGTAGGCAAACTGGTCCGTTATTTTGGATTTACACGGATGCCAATCCTAGACAGGACGTTTCGACTACCGGTACTTGTACCCTTCCAGTTACTACATGCTCGTCGTAGAACTCACTTTGATGAGATTGAAAAATGAAAACAACACAAAGAAAACTAATAAAAAATGTTTAAATATGTGAGAATCAAGACGTGCATTATGACGATAATATATATGCGTATATATTCATGCATGTTATATTGACAATATTCCAAACACATTGAATGTCACAAAAAATCATTTAGCAATTAAATGCTTGCATGTAATTGTGTGTGAGAGAAGTGTAAAACAAGTAAATGTCATAAGTTTACATGTAACCAACTTAACACGTAAGCAATTAAATTCTAATTGACTATAATATAGGCTCTAAGGGTCTAATAACCTATCCTATATCCCTATAGTCACTAGCTCTGATACCAATCTATCACACCCTGACCCGCAACGGATATGGTAGTCGGGGCATGATTGGGTTTCCATCAAAACTCATGACATTTACTATTATAAAAGTTTCATATTTTTTATTTCAAATTAAAAAGAAATATTCCAACCAACACAAAATCCATACAAACACAAAATGTTCTAAACATGACATTCAAGTAACGCTTTATTTTTCTTCTAAGGCCCAAGTCCTATGTGTTCCTTGCTTCAACCCGATCACCTGTATCATGTGTAAAAGTAGAGATTTGGGTCAACATAAGTTGGTGAGTGAATCCCGTTTAATCGTTAGAAAGAATTTGTAAGTTTAATATTTTAATATGTGCATAAACCAAATATGAGCAACGTATATGTAATCTAAACCATAAACCACACAATCATCTAGCAATATACACGTGAGCATGATAAGCGATGTGCTGTGAGATCAAGGCTCAATCAAACGGAGCCGATCTAATTAGGCAATGCGACGCCCTACCCGTATGAAACAGGGAACAAGTGGGCCTAATGTGAGAGCTTGACTGAAATGAGAAAGTACAACCACAAATAACAATAAACAAAAATATCACATAGCACGTTAGATCATATAATGGTAATAGCACGAGAGTTGAATAAGTAATATAAATAAAACAACACATGATACACCCCAAAAACATGAATAAAAAGGGGAAGTTGTAGGAATTCACTCATAGAGGGCGAGTTTTTGATTTGTTGAAGGGTGCGCATGATTTAGCGTTAGAGATACCAACCGACGAGAAAAGCTACTCTAAATAATCACGTAATGATTCGGTAAATATATATATTTTAGTTAAACTTATTATTTCTACCTTTATTAACATTTTAGATGTTTTTATTGTATTTCTTACTATTTTTAGATGCTTAAAAAGATATTATTTGATTATATTTTATTATAGTTTTTGGAAAAAAAATAAACAAAAGTTTTATAACAAAATATGCTTCTTTTCCGGATCGAATACGCCAGTTATTCGCAGCGCGTGAGGATCGAACTCGAGACCTCCCGTTTACGTGCATGCAGCTCTACCAACTGAGCTATGTGTCTAACCCGGAATATATCCGATTTTAATTACATATATACACATACTGAGACAAACCATAACCTTATTATATTAAAAAGGTTTGATAATTTATAAGGACCGTGCAGTGAACCGGTCTCGAACCCGCGCCCTTGCTTTGTGTTGCACATAGCCCGACCAATTGGACTGGGTGTCTAACCCGAAGAATATAGGATTTTTTATTAATTTTATACACTAACTGAAATGTTTTATATATAGGTTATAAAAAGGTTTGCAATGTTTAGGGAAATCGGCAACGTGTTTAAGACTCGAACCCGGGACCGTATGTTTCAAATACACACAGTCCACCACTGGACTGTGTGTCTAACCTGGTGTATTTACCGAATTTAAATTCTTTTAAACACATACTCGCATCGTCTTCTAGATTTCAAAAAAATACAGGTTTGCCAATCTAATCGAATCTTTGATTTTGTTGATTCCTGTGAACTCCCTATTTAACTTTCAAGATATTTAATAAAATAAAAGATGATTAGAATAGTGGCATACCACACAGGAATTTCTTTTGATCTCCGACCAAATTTCCGGCGATTGAACAGAATTTCAACGAAGTATTGTTGTTATCTAGGAGTTTGCAGAGAGTTTGGAGAATATGTACGTGTATTCTAAACGAGTCTAGGCTCTGAATTTATAGATGGAGAAGGTTGCAACTATCAGCTTCGGTTTCGGTCAACTAATTATGGGCGAGACAGATTTTAAGATGAAATTGAATGCATCAGATCGGTTTTTGGTCAACTTGAATGATTGAGAGATGGTTATCTTCCGTTGATTGACAAAGAAAACAGTTTAATTGATGATTGCTAGATTCAAGCGGTTGTTACAGGGCGGTTGATTCAGGAAGGTGACTTGAATAAGATAGGTTTAATAGATTAAACGATGGGTTTAAATCAATGTTGTGCGGGTGTTATACTGGTGAGTTGTGTGTGCGATTAAGGTGGTCCGGTTGGTCCCGCGGCCCACCCATTATTATTTACTTTTTTAGTATTAAATTATATATATATATTTCGTTTGTTATATATATATATATATATTTTTATCTTTATTATTATTTATACTATTAATACTACATATAACAAATTCCTTAAACGTTATCATAAATGCGTACGAATAATCATAACACAAACTTGAATTATAAAAGGGAGCGGGTTTTAAAACCCGTTTTTCGTCAGATGTTACATTTGGGAATGGTCAACACCTCTTAGTGCTTACCCCCTCTGTGAGGCTGTCAGTGTTTTTCCCGCCAGCGCCGGGTGTCAGGGGTTTATCCTTTTGTTCCAAGACTATGAGATGCTTCTCATGTGTGTCTTGTCCATGCAAGGTATATAGGATTTATGGCTAAGAGGGTTGGTGTTTTGAGCAGGGTCTGGTAACCTGCGTGTATAAGTCTAACTTACCGTTGTGCCAAGTACACAAGGCTTGTTGTTTGAGTTATGTTGTTTGGTCTAACTTGTCGTTACGCTGAGTGCGCAAGACTCGTTGTTTGACCGAATAGTGTTGGTCTAATTCACCGTTGTGCTGAGTGCGCAAGGTTCATTGTATGACCTGAAGTTATTGGCCTAATTCACCGTTGGGCTGAGTGCGCAAGGTTCATTGTGTGACCTGAAGTTGTTGGCCTAATTCACCGTTGCGCTGAGTGCGCAAGGTTCGTTGTGTGACCTAATATTGTTAGTCTAGCTCACCGTTGCGCTGAGTGCGCAAGGTTCATTGTGTGACCTAATATTATTAGTTTAACTAACCGTTGCATTGAGTGCGCAAGGTTCATTGTGTGACCTAATATTGTTAGTCTAATTCACCATTGCGCTGAGTGCGTAAGGTATGTATGACTTAATATTGTTGAAGGTCACGCGCCGTCGCATGTTGCATGCAAGGCTTATCCTTGTAAAATGTAGTCAAGGGCATGATCATTTGGGATCATACCTCCTCACAACGATGTTTAAGTGCGGCCTTGATCGGAGTGTCGTACCCCGGTCAAAGATAATTTTTATAAGCACTAATTACCCTTAACAATGTGTTAGTGATAGTAAGGGGTTGAACCACGAAGAGTTTGTGGTTTGCACACAGACAAGATTGATTTTAAAGAATGTTGTCACTTTTATGAAGCTTACTAAGAAATTGATTAATTTGTTTGTTTGAAAAAGGTGTCGGAATGTACCGACAATTTATGGTTTTGATTACTAAACTATGAAAACTTGATTGATTGTGGTTACACGGAAACTTGCTTAAAAGATTTTAAACAATAATGTAAAACAAGGTTCATACCCGGATCAACTATTGTTCAGACCTAGGGTTACTACACATTTTCATTTGGTTCAATCGAATTAGTTCTTTAATGGTATTAGAATCACAAGGCTTAGGTGCCAATTGCTATCAACGTCATAGAAAACGGACCATAATGCACTTCGTTGGCTCAGACAAGCAAATCCTATAAAAAGACAAGGCATAAATACGCATATTCATTTATGAAGTCAAATTTCATAACTCACTCGACAATTCTTAAATTCAATCCAAACATAAGACAGTTATCTAATGATTCAAATGTAATTCAATTTGTCACAAACTAAATATTAAACGAATAGCAAACCCTAGAAATCCTTACAAAAGTCTACACCGGGGTGAAACCCATGAGAACTAGCCGCTCATGATGAACGGAACACGATCAATAATTTGTGAACTCTTGACTTTGAACATCTTGAAGCTTTAAATGTGATAGAGATGATGGTTAGGTTTTAGGATGGATGATGATGAACAATGGATTGGTGGAATGATGGAAATGATGATGATTAGGGTTAGGGAATTAAGGATGGATGATGAATTCGGTTGATGATGGACGACAAAGATGGATGGAATTGAGGTTGGTGGTGTTCTTGGCTCCAAGAGAGGTTTCAAAACTGAAAAATCACGCCACTCCCCAAAAAATGGTCAAAACAAATGAAATAAACCGTCCCCAAACAACAAACAAGAAAATTTCGTGTCTGCGAATAGGAGAGGCGTTGCCGACGGCCCTATAGGGCGTTGGCGACGGCCCTTGGATGTTTGGGTTTCCACCGACGCTCTAATCTACTGCCTATGAACAATTATGTCCAACGGACATATCTGAGTGGTGTCACCGACGGTGCCTCCAACTCCTGTTTTCTGTTTTCGCCATTTCTCGCTCCCGGTTGATCCGATTTCCGTCCCGGTGCTCCGTATAGCTCCTTAAACTCCATTAGACCTACAAAACACAATTACAATTAAAAGTAGGCTATTCGAAACTAAAAGTTATGTAAAAATATCAATTTAAACATAAACGAACACCAGTTTTCGACCATGCATCAGGCCTATATAAGGCTATACTTTCTCATATACTTTGTGCTTTTGATCTCGTGATTATCCTTAAACTTTGAATTGGGTTAATACACTAATACGTGTTGCATTATGTGTTTAATTAGGATCCCAATAATTAGACCAGGAGGCTATTACTGTAAAACCTTAAATCTTCAAGATGAGTCATTCTCTTTTTATCAAATGCTTTCAAAACTCTAAATGTTTTTCAGTTGTACTTACATTGATTAAGTTTTTATATTCTTAAATTATTTCCAGTATGTGGGGTTTTGTATACACTACTTGATAAGCTTCGCTATTGGACAATTGAGGGCCATTAGTGATATGACCGTAGTCACAGGAACTACCATCGAGTGACAAATACTGATTTGAGTAATTGAAAGATAGAAACAAATGTAAAAACCCTTAATATTGTAATTATAACAATATGTTTTAGTATAAAATTGAATGAACTCGCCAGTATTTTTGTTCACAAAATGTTTTTAAAACGTGTTTCAGGTAATTTACTGTGAAGAGAAGGAAAACTGTTATGAGACACTCAAGCTTAGATAAGTGGTTATGTAAACCTGAACAACACGTGTTTTGTAATCAAGGGTTTATCCCTTTGAAAATCCTTGATGTAAATATGGGTTTCATCTCACAGTTTATGAAATGAAAACTACAGTGTTTTGAAAACTCTGATAATTTTTCATGACACCTAGTCCTGATGAAAATTCCGCTGCGATAATTTTAATAAACACCAGTACCGTTAGTATTTGCTCACGGCTCCCGCCCAGGGTAGGGTCGTTGGTTGTGACGACAGGTAGTATTAGAGCCACTAGTTTAAGCTAATTAAGTATTGTAAAAAATACTTAAAATTTGTAGTCAAGAAATAAATGAAATAACTTTTGTGATCACTGTGATGCTAATCAAATATTATATATACAATTTTCGGAGTTCGTTGTTCTTATTGTTTTTGGCTAACAGTATGAGCGACAGAGATTTGGGCAAGTGCACTCGTGGATCAAGATTTAAATTTATAAAACACGATACAATACTACCACTCTACACACGTTAGGGCAAGTGCACTTATCGTAGACGTAGTATGGTGATGGTAAGATACCAAGGTCGTCCATGGACACAAGAGCTTTTAGTACCGGCTATCGTTAACGTCTAATCTAACCAAATTTTGATGAAAGTTCTTTGAAAGTTTTAAAAGATAAAAATAAATATAAGAATGTAAAGAAAAATAAAAAACAAATAGACAAGAAAGAATCACTTGGTTCCAACTCCTCTTTTATGTATCCTTTGATGATTTTCAGACTTTGGGCTTTTTAAGAGATTATCTTAGTTATAGTGGCATGCCCCTCTTGTGAAGGTGACGCTACCCTCAACCATATTGGTCTGAGTCAGCAGGGATATACAGTCCCGCAAGGTTAGATTATTGAAAGATAATTAATAAGTTATTAATACGAAAAGGGGTAGGCCCCTCTTGTGAAGGTGACGTTACCTTCGGCCATATTGGTCTGAGTCAGCAGGGATACAGTCCTACAAGGCCGTATAAAGTTTTAATAGTAGTTTATTTATAAGGGGTTCAAGGCTTTCTTACTTCCCCCGATTTGATGCTATCTGCCTCAAGGGAAATCCTAATAAGCTTGAACCTAATAAGCTTGAACCAAGTACTCACAGGATCTATACACTGAACGAGGCAAGAACTTTACCCAAACACCCTTCTAACCCTCTTCCAGGTAGTTAACGTGCTTTATATAGACCGTAAAGACATGCATGAGTGAACCAACGAAACATGAAGGAATGTATAACCAAAGTTCACTTTCAATATAGAAAACTAGTTATTAAAGTCATTAGTACATACCCAATTAAAAAGTTGCAAAAGATTAGAAATCAAAAGTAATACATAAAAAATTGTCTTCACCAAGTGATGTAAGAGATTAGAAAGCATCGCCTTTATTTGACAAGAACTCTTACAATCGATCTTGGATCCCGAGACTACTACACACTCTAAAAGATGAAATATAGATGCTGGTGGTTGGTGTTAGTGTTGTAGTGGTGGTGGACTGATGGCAAGTGTGAGAAAGTAGTTTGCCAAGGGATGGATTGAAATGAAACCTAGCATCCTTATTTATAGCTGGAAACATATTGTTCACACAGCCCCGTGCCTACTTTTTCTCTGTCTTCAATTAGTGATCTTGTCAGTCTGGATGCTCACACGACACGACCCCATGGCCATTGTACTTGCTGTATAATCCAAGATTTTGTGTATTTAGGAGTTGAACACGGCCCCGTATCCATGGGACACGGCCCCTTGTCTCTTGTAAGCTTTTGTTTGTCTTTTTCTTCATGGAATCTGGAGTGAGGCATGACCCCGTCCTCGGTGGCACAACCCCGTGCCTATCTTCGTACATGGATTTGTACCAAGAATTCTTTTTTACAAACTTTAAGAACAACGAAAAGAATGAACAAAAACAAATAACCACACACTAATATTTCTCTCAACTCACACGCAGATCATCAAGTTGATGATCTGCACTCTCTCTGATCTAAAATACGAACAATAGATCTAACACAAGATCATAAGAACAATACAGATCCATGAAACCCTAGGTGAGAGAAAAGAAGAATCCAGAGTTTTCTCTGGATGTGTGTGATTATGACTGTGATATCTCATCTCAACAGGCAAAGAGAATATATATATATATATATACTCGAAATATGTAAGCCTAAAGCCCTACTCTTTAGCACATGCAAGTCTCTGAGTCTAGTCTTCAAGCCCAGTCTCTAAGTCAGACTCCAAGCCCAATAGCCATGAATTGTCTTTAAGACTAGTAGGACTACCCATGTGTCCAGAGTAGCCCACAACCTATAAAATGAATGATACATATTTAAACAATAAACAAAAAATGTATACTGATAGAATGTTAATAAAAGTGACGTTATGTTAACATGTTTTTAGCTCCCCGTCACTTTTATTAACAAAAACATCTAACATACTGAACCAATCACAAATATGATTATGTTGTTCTATTAACAACCCTTTAGTGAAAATATATGCAATTTGTTTATAAGTGTTTGTGTGTTAACAAACCCACTTTAAACCTTTTCTTTAAGAAAAAACAGGCCTAACTCGAAATGCTTAGTCCTGTCATGAAGACAGGATTAGCAACTATTGACAAAGCAGCAATATTCTCACAAAACAAAGATCTAGGTAATTCAATATTCACGGGCAATTCACCAAGCAAATTTACAAGCCACACTAGTTCACATGTTGTAGTGCACATAGCTCGGTACTCAGCTTCCGCTGTAGACCGAGACACTGTTGACTGCTTTTTACTTTTCCAAGCAACTAAAGATGTGCCGAGAAACACACAGTACCCTGACACATATTTTCTAGACACAAGACATTTACCCCAACCTGAATCTGCATATGTAGTCAAATTGATATGCGAATGTTTTGCAAAAAATATACCTTACCAGGGCACCTTTTAGATATCTTAATACTCTCATAGCTAACATCATATGAGCTTTAGTTGGTTTATGCATGAATTGACTTAACACATGTACAACATATGTGATATCTGGACGAGTATGAGTCAAATAAATTAGTCTTCCTACTAATCTTTGGTAACCAGTGACAAACAATATTATCACATTTTTTTCACATAAAGTAGCTACCACATGATTTTGTTCCATAGGATTATTAACAGGCTTACATCCTGTCATACCATACTCGACAAGAAGTTCCAGACAGTACTTTCTTTGAGAAAGACATAAACCACCATTAACATTTAAAACTTGGATACCTTCAAAGTACCTAAATCCTTAATCATAAACTTGGATTGCACAAATTTTTTCACATTTTTAATTTCATTATTACCTGTTATCAATATGTCATCTACATAAACAAGTAACACAATAAACATTGAATTCACAGACTTAATAAACATGGATGATCACACTTGCTTTGAATAAACCGTAACTCAATATGTATAACACATTATATGAAAACATCACAAAATCTTGAATAAGGAAATATGAGAATGCTTTAGATATTAAAACGTGCATGATGAATATATATGTAAGCATGTTATGTTTGACAATATGTATAACACATTATGTATCACACAAAATGATAGTGGAAGTGCTTGCATGCATTTGCGTGTGAAATAAATATAAAACAAGTAAATATCATGAGTTCGCATGTAACCAAATAGCATGTAAGCAATTAAAATCTAACCGACTGTAGTATAGGCTCTAAGGGTCTAATAACCTATCCTATATCCCTATAGTCAAAAGCTCTTATACCAATCTGTCACACCCTGACCCGCAGCGGAAATGGTAGTCGGGGCATGATTGAGTTTTCATCAAAGCTCATGACATTTACTATAATAAAGTTTCATATTTATTATTTTCAATTTAAAGGAAAAATTACAACAATCATACAAGAACAACAATAGTCATGAACTCTTTATATTTCTTCTAAGGCAATTTCCTATGTGATCCTTGCTTCAATCTGTCCACCTGTATCATGTGTAAAAATAGGGTTTTGGGTCAACAAAGGTTGGCGAGTGAATCTCATTTAAGCATTTGAAATAATTAGTTATATTGATTATTTAAATAAAAATTGTGCATAAACCAAATATGAGTATACACATATGTAAATCTAACCACAAACCGCATAATATCAATCAATGCACACACAAGCATGACAAATGATGAACAAATGAGATCAAGGCTCAATCAAACGGAGCCGATCTAATGAGGCACCTGATGCTCAACTCGTATCCCACGAGGAACTAATGGGCCTAATGTGAATGATTACACGCAACTGACAAAAATGTAAACACACAATGCAACTTATAACATTACATAACACGTAAGATCATATATTGGTAATAGCACAAATGTTTGAATAAACGAAATATGTAAACGACACATGATACACCCCAAAACATGAATAAAAAGGGGAATTTGTAAGGATCACTCACAGTGGGTGCGTTTCTTGGAATTGATAGCGAACACGCACGAATTTGGGATTTAACCACGAGAGAAAACTAACCTATAATAATAACTAATAATTCTATAAATAAATAGATTATATTAGAAATTAATATTTTTAATTATGTTTTTTATTTGATTGTTTTAGGTTATTTTTGTAGTATTTAATGGAGTTTTTAAAACTTAAAAAGTCTTGTTTTTTAGTGTTTTAAATTGATTTTTAATTAAAATTTTAAAGAAAAACAATAATATAGAATATATTAAAAAATGGGATATTGGCAGTGAGGTTCGAACTCGTGACCTCCCGTTTACGTGCACGCAGCTCTACCAACTGAGCTACGTGTCTAACCCGAAAGATATCTGATTTTAATTATCTTTATATACTAACTAGAATATTTCAGAAATTAGTTATTTTAAAAAGGTTTAAAATCTGTTGAACCTGTGCGTATATCCGCATCAAACCCGTGACCATCGCTTTGTTTTGCACCCAACGCTACCAACTGGGCTGGGTGTCTAACCCGGTATAATCCGAAATTATATTACATTTATATACATGTTGTAAGGTGATCTGAATAAGTTAAAAAAATGGAATTTTAATCCTGAAAGCCGGAGACATGCACGATTCGAACCCGGGACGTATGTATTGTGTTTGCACACAGTCCACTACTGGACTGTGTGTCTAACCCATTTAAAACAACAAATTTAACTATACATAAATGCTAAATAACTTCATCTTCTTTATGAAATTAGAATACCCAGAACCCGTTCCCAACTGTTAATCACAGATAACAGTTGTGATTAACTGTTTTAAGATTAATACATTATACAGAAGAACTCAAAAAGATTAAGAGAGTTATACCGACTAGAAGCCAAGTTTCGGTTTTTTCCGGTGATGTTTTCCGGCGTGTGCAGACGATTTCCGGCGATAAGAATTCGATTAGAGCGATGTTAGAGTGAAGGTTTGAAGGATTGAGCGAGTTGAATGAAATGAAATGCTTCAATGTTTATAGCCAATCATTGATTTCTAATCATAACCTCCGACATTGATTTCGAATCGGTTACAAAAATTGGTTTCGATTTTAGAGTTGAAACCGCTTTACAAAATCGGTTACACATGATTTCATAAGCGAAAATTGTTAATTGATCTTGATGGAATCGGTTACCAGTTTCCGATTTGAACTTCAACCTTTGCAGGTTGTCGTTTGAGATGCGTATAAAATTTAATGATTTCATTGTTAAACAAATGTGGTGTGTGTGGTTTAGTGGTGTTTTGGTGTGTGAGATTTGTGGGGGAACCCGGGTTCAAATCCCGGCTACCCCTTTTATTCTTTTTATTTTATTTTTTTACATTATTTCAAGGTTTAATTTATTTATTTATTTTTTATTGGTTATTATTTCAATTATGTAACTTATTTATTAATCATGAATAATAACATAATTTTAATAACACTAATAAATGCGTAACGAACTTTTAAAATACTTGATTTTTAAACGGAGCGGATTTTGGAACCCGTTTTACATGAATGTTACACAAATGTTCAATTTCACTAATTGAAACAAACCGAAGCTGAATTGATCGAATTGAATAAAGATTACGTGAATGATTGATTGAATTTCAAGAAGGTCCGATGGATTGAACTGCTCTGAACCATTGATAGCTCGATTTTAAGAGAGAGAGAGAAAGAGATATTCCCAAATCAAGCATAACCTAATTGGTTAACTTTAATTGCCATATAACGACTATTCAAAAAGTATTACAATATGACACAACTCACCCCTCGACTATTACAATTGTACAATTAACTCCCCTAACTTGTCAACTAACTCTTAACAACCTATTGAATCATATCACGTACCAGAAGCGAAGACCTAATCTGCAGAATCGCATTATCCTCTCCACCTATGTTGAAGTCTGGATTAGGGTTACGACCACTGACTACTGAAATCTTGTTGTCCGATAGCAAACGGGTCTTCTCTTGATCAATACTCCAACCACTTATTAGCAACTCTTAAACAATCAAACTCTGCATTCTTATAACCGTCTTCATCATTTTTTATCACACAAACATGCTGATAACGTGCATTTTCTATTTGTTTCCCTGAATCATAAGAAGAAAGTCCAACTCTAGCCTCCTGTGCAACAGAGTCAGTTACTAGAGGTAAGTTTGTATCTAGAAATGATACTAATCCCATAGTGTTCAATACTGTGATGATTTGGTATTTTGGTGCCTTCATGCCAAATAATTATTTAGATTGTTCAGAAATGTATAAAAGCTAATGTAGAAGCTTCAGTATGTTCAGATTTTTCATGTTCAATGTACTTTAAATTCCAATGTAAAGGCACTTGTAGAAGCTTCTTTTAAATTAGTGCCACTTTTATTCTTTCTCACTTACTATACGTTAACATTTTAAATTACTCACTGACTTCAGTATGATGACAAAATGTGTACGTTAGAATTTTAAATTATTCACTGACTTTTAGTATGATAACATAAATGTGTATGAAACAGGATGGTGTGAATAGAAGAGTTTTAGAAGGAACAGATTGCTCGAGCAACCCACACCCTAAATTTCATTATAAAACTGAATTTCAAAGTCATGGCCCAGAGGTAATATTTTCAGGGTGGGTCGCAGCAGGTTGGATCGGGATGATTTGACCTGCAAACATATTCTTTTGTCCATTTTGATGTATAACTAACCTTTAAATGCGATTACAGAAGTTATTATTAGAGTAAATAAGTATCGGGTTAGATATGGTTACAAAACCATATTTTATCACAATAATACTAAATTCTGCACAAAACGATTTAGGATGTTCCATCTCTTAGACGATTTTCAACCTATTCGATCAATATGACATTATGACCACTTCTCGTACAAATATATTCATTGTTGGAACTAATCTTGACATAACACAAAAGTTGGAGGATGCTAAATGTTTAGTTTAATTTTAGGTGGAATATTTAGTATTTATAGTAGTTTTTTTTTTATTTCCTTATAGGAGTAGGTTACTTGTTCTTCAAGGGGGATGCTTAGTATAAATAGAGATCATATGTTTAGGGTTTATATACCTTCAATTTTAATCAAGGTATTCTTTCTTGTTAAATTTATTGTTGATTAAGTAGAAGAAGGCATGGTTTCTAACAATTGGTATTAATGCGGTTAATCAATTTGGGAGGTTTGTAAGTGCAAGAGGGTTTGTTGATCAAATGGCAGCAGCAGGTTGTAGTGACCGAGGTTGTGATCAACAACAACAATACTGTAGCAATCAAGAACAATGATTGTAGACTTGATTAGAGGACAAAACCCATTTGTAGTGTAATTTTAGATTGGTTCAACAGCAGACTTCAAAGGTAGTAAAAAGTAGCCGACTTGATCAAGGTGGAAGAGAAAGGATGTTGCCCTATGTGTGGTTGATGGTTCAAATGTTTGGGATTGTTACAACCTTTCAGGATCCTTATAACAACCTGATATCCCCACTTGGAAACGGGACTTATAACAACCTGATATCCCCACTTGGAAACGGGAACAAATTTCTATGGATTTCATAAATAAATTACCTAGGACCTCTCGTGGTCATGACATGATTAGGGTAATTGTCGACAGATTGACCAAGTCAGCTCACTTCTTGCCGATACGTGAGAAAGACAAGACTAAGAATTTAGCTGAACTCTAACTCAAGGAGATTGTGGCAAGGCATGGAGTGCCTTTGTCGATAATCTCTAACCGAGATGGTCGTTTTGTGTCAAGAATTTGGCAATCTTTTCAAAAGGCCTTTGGATCCCGCTTAGATCTAAGTACGGCCTTTCATCCTCAAACTGACGACCAAAGTGAACGTACGATTCAAAACTTAGAAGACATGCTTCGTGCTTGTGTGATGGACTTAGGCGGAAATTGGGAAACTCACTTGCCTTTAGTGGAGTTCTCATACAATAACAGTTATCACACGAGTATTCAAGCTGCTCCATTCGAAGCGTTATATGGTCGTAAGTGCCGATCTCCGCTATGCTAGGCGGAAATCGGTGACAAACAAACATAAGGTCCAGAGTTAGTCCAAGAGACTACTTATAAGATTTTTCAAATTTAAGACCGTATCAAGGCGGCTCGTGACAGACAAAAGAGCTACGCGGATAAACGCTGCAAACCTTTATCTTTCGAAGTAGGAGATAAAGTCTTACTTAAAGTATCACCTTGGAAAGGCGTAGCCAGATTCGGGAAACAAGGAAAGGTTAGCCAGAGATACTAGGACCTTATGAGATTCTGGAAAAAATTGGAACTGTCGCATACAAGTTGAAATTGCCAGAAGCCCTTATTAGCATTCATAACTCTTTTCATGTGTCTAACCTTAAAAAGTGTCTATTGGACAAATCACTCATCATACCTACTCATAAAATTTGTATCGACGACAAACTTCATTTCATCAAAGAACCTGTTGAGGTTCAAGATTCAAAAACTCAGAAAACGAGGAGAAGTCGTATCAAATTAATCAAGGTTCATTGGAATTCAAAGCGCGGACCCGAGTTCATTGGGAACGCGAAGACGAATGAGGACCAAATACCCGCATATGTTCGACTAACATCCGGTAATGGATAACGCAACTTAAATTTCAGTACGGAATTTTCTTTAACAGGGGGAGATTGTGACACTCGGCAAAATACCAGTAATTCCGTCCAATTTAAACAATTATTAAATTATTTATTTTCGCCTACTTGATTTAATTTTTATTTAATTAAGTCTTAAAAGTCTAGGAATATACAAAATTATATTGTGTAAGGATATCGAGTTTGCTGCATTGTGAAACAATATAAACTATTTACTAGACAAACTAGTAGAAATTCGAACACACTATTCATGCCAGGACTAGTCGCGGTACAGTGCGAAATGGCAAAACGAGACTTGAAAACATGTCCGCAACAAATATTACATAAAAACATTAGTTGGGAACAACTAACAATTAATATTTTTTGGAAAAATTATATAAACACTAAATTGTCTTTTCCGCAGACAAATTCAGCAATTCTGGAGAATTGTACAGCACTCCACAGAACAGTACAACAAACGACCGAAATAAAAAAAATAAATGTTATTTATCATAAACCATATATAGGGTACTGAAAACAACACAAAAATCCTTATATAAAATTTATTGTTTAAAGCTATACAACTTATTCGGTAACTACTCGATAACAAAAACCGGTACAAAAACTATGACCAAAATAACAAATCTGCAAGTCTAAAGAACTAGTTGACAACTTTTGGACATCAAAAATATCTTGAAGATGGATATGTAAACATTTCCGTATAAATGGTATAATTTGCCGGTAATTGACCTGATAACGAAACACAAGCCGAATTCGTTATCCAAACAAGAAAATGACTAGTCTAGTGAACTAGTTAACATGTTTTTGTATACCGAACATTATATATCTTACCATCTATACATTCGTATTATAAAAACGCAATACCCGAAACATCAAAGTTTATAAAATATAACACATTTTATAAAAAAATAATAAAATAAACAAGATCAAGGTGGGCCCTCCCCCACTAACTTACTTTGTGGTGTTGTAAACCATATAAGCTAGCTAATGGATGGCTAACACATGAAGAATTATAACAACACAAATCACTTCTCCTTCCACTCACTTTTCCATAACTCTTTCTTCAACTTCATCCTTCATATCTTCATACCTTTATAATCTTCAAGAACACCATCTTTTTTATCTTTATATACATTTAGTTTTATTACAAGCATGGCTCCTTCATGATGATCAAAGGTGAAGAAACACTGGCTCAACACAAGAATATCCGAGATATCTGGGTTATGGCTCAGAGTCTCTGCATAAAAGGTTATATCTCGTTTGCTTGTCGGAATACTCTTTGAAGAAACACTGGCAGAACACAGAGGGTATCCGAAGATATCTTGGTCTCAGCTTAATGTCTCTGCATAAAAGGTTATCTCTCGTTTTCTCTTTGGGATGATCTCACTTCAAGCTAACTACAAAACTAGCAACGCCGTTAGTCTCGTCACGGGAGAAAAGGGGAGGGTTTTCTCCATGACCACACTCTGGCGTGAGAATAAGTATTTAGGATTACAAGGTAAAAAGCAAGTAGTAATTAGTGACAGTGTGTGATCGTAAGTGTTTTACCTTGTGGTGTAATCCTTATTTTATAGCCGAAGATAGGTGTGTAGGAGATGGGCTGATGGGCCTTGGGCCTGGGCCCGACGACCATGTATATCCATTCTGTCTTCTCTGCATCGACCATTAATGGTCTTTGATAGGAGGTGCGCTTTGGCGCATGGTGAATGGAGCCACGTGACATGGCAGTTGCCCTTGGTGTCGGACCTGTCATCAGCCGATAGTGGAGATCGTGTGACAGTCGCTGGCGTTAGTTTGGTTGGTGCCACGTGTACATCCTTGCATACAGTCTGCCCTCTGCATTACTGTTCATCATGCGACGCAGTCTGACACAACCTGCCGAGCGGTTATTGGGTCACAACTCTTCCATTTTGTACCCTTGTATTTAGTCAACGCCTCTTTTCACTTCTCCCTTTCGCGTGGCTTTATCAGTGCTTTCTGGCCGGTGCGGAGTTGTAGGGATTAAGTCCTTTTGTTCTCAAGACTATGGGTTGCTCTCATGTTGGTCTTGGCCTTGTGCAAGGTTTTAGGACTTCGCGGCTAGAGGGTTGTTTGATCCGCACAGGGTCAAGGGACCTATGCTTCTAGGTCTAACTTGTGGTTGCGCAGTGTGCGCAAGGTTTGTTGTGTGACCTGCTAGTATTAAGGTTGTAGTACCGTTACGCATTGCGCGCAAGGTTTGTTAGGCAACCTGCTGGTTTCAAGAAAGGCGCACCGTTGTGCATTGCACGCAAGGTTATTCTTGTGATCTGTTCATTATGAGGGTACGGTTCCTTGCGCAGGCGTAGAGTTTTTGGGACCATACCCCTCCAAAAGGCATTTTCAAATTGTTGGAAGTTATTTGAAGCATTTCTCAAGACTTGAAGCTTTATATCTTCATCTTTTTTTCATCTTTTTCTTATTCATCATCTTGTTCAAGAGCTAATTATAAGATCTAAATCTTGTACTTAAACTTTTGTGATTTATTTTTAAACACAAATGTACAAGGGATTAAGTCCTTTTGTTCTCAAGACTATGGGTTGCTTTCATGTTGGTCTTGGCCTTGTGCAAGGTTTTAGGACTTCGCGGCTAGAGGGTTGTTTGATCCGCGCAGGGTCAAGGGACCTATGCTTCTAGGTCTAACTTGTGGTTGCGCAGTGTGCGCAAGGTTTGTTGTGTGACCTGCTAGTATTAAGGTTGCAGTACCGTTGCGCGTTGCACGCAAGGTTTGTTAGGCAACCTGTTGGTTTCAAGAAAGGCGCACCGTTGTGCATTGCACGCCATGTTATTCTTGTGATCTGTTCATTATGAGGGTACGGTTTCTTGCGCAAGCGTAGAGTTTTTGGGACCATACCCCTCCAAAAGGCATTTTCAAATTGTTGGAAGTTATTTGAAGCATTTCTCAAGACTTGAAGCTTTGGATCTTCATCTTTTTATCATATTTTTCTTGATTCATCATCTTGTTCAAGAGCTAATTGTAAGATCTAAATCTTGTACTTAAACTTTTGTGATTTATTTTTAAACACAAATGTACAAGTAATCATCTTGAAGCTTATCTAAAAATCATATGAAACTTTAACTAAAACTAAATAAATTAATATGATTATAGGTTGTCCTTGATGATTTTTGATAATTTTTGAAGTTGTTATTATATAGTTACTAAGATCTTGCAAAATCATGTTTAAATATATGGTCTAAACGCATGCATGTTTAGATATAGCAAGATCTATTAACATGAATATTATGAACTTCTAATCTTGTTTAAAAATATTTTTATACAACATGTAATACATAGATTTAAATAAAAATCATGTTACAAAAATAAAGTCTTGAAAATCTGTAAATAAGTTTACATAAGCTTTTGTATAAATTTAAAGTTTACATGAACTTGTTAAAGAAAAGTAAAGATGAACACACTTTAAAACATGATTTTGAACTATACAAGATTACATATAAGTTAATAATACTTCTTGTTGAGATTTCAAGTTTATATTTTTATTTATGGAAGATTGGAAAATTGTTGAGTTGAAAAGTATATAAAATCATGTTTATAAAACATGAGAAAAGTTCATAGTTTAGGGGAAACTATGACAAATTTTTTATAAAATTTAATCATGATTAAAGTATGTTTAACCAAGGATTATTTTGATTAAAATGATTAGAAACTTTAATCATGATTATACAAGTTTTTAGGTGAAAAACTTAAGTCAAAAATCACTAGATGTTCTTAAAACTAAAAATGGTTAAATATATGTTTTAAGATAAAAATATATTTAAAATTACCAAACTTGTGTATATATATTTTGTATATATATTATATGTATTTAGTTACTGTTGGAATACATGCTAAAATACATATTTACACAAAAATACAAAACATAAAGATACTTGAAAACTTGACAAGTATAAATACATATATGTTTAAAACTTGGACTAAACAAACTTATCACACAAAACAGACAATTCGAACAAAATGGACAACACGAACGAAACGGACGACATGAACGAAATGGACGAAACAAACGAAAACGAACATACGAATCGACACGCGAAATACACACACACACACACACACTAGATTTATATAAGTAAGTTATATAAAATTATAAGTAGTTTTTTATACACTTATCTTTTATATAAAAGTATAAGTAACTTTTAAAATTTAGCCTAAACCCACTTACATAATCAAATAGGCTAAGCCTATTCACACAAATCAACTGGGCTAGGCACACTTTTATAATCAATTGGACTAGGTCTACTTTTATAATTCATATGGGCTAGGCCACTTTTATAATTTAATTGGACTAGGCCCACTTTTATAAAATCCACTTAGGCTAGGCCCACACATATAATTCAATTGGGCTAGGCCCACTTATATAATTCGATTGAGCTAGGCCCAAACATAGAATTCAATTGTGCTAGACCCACATATATAAATCAATTGGATTAGGCCATTACACTTTTGGGCTAGGCCCATTCAAATTAAAAGAATACAAAATATATATTAACAAACAAAAATACAAACAAATACAAGTCTAACTAAAATTCAAGATGAAAGACTTGTATAAAACAAATGTAAGCCTAAGTGTCTAATGAGATTAGAACACTTGTAGGTTATGTCACGAACGCGAAACCAGATATTATCTAGAGATTTGCACAAGACGTAAATCAGTGAGTTCATGTTTCCCCTTTTATTTAAATGTTTTATAGTTTTAAACTCTCAGGGAAGGATACATGTTACAATTGGTATGGTTAAGCTAGTTAATGAAACAAACATAAGATCATGTGCGATAGGATTGTATCAAGGGGCCATTAATGTATATCCAAGTATCGAGGAACGAAAGGGATAGATCTATTGGGTTTTGGCGAGCCCCACTTTATCGGCACAATAGAGTTCGTTAGAGTGCTTTTGTGTCCAAAAAGAGTGTCACAGACACAATTTATCGTCTAAGGTTTGGTTGCCTCCTATGTCGGTACACATACTAGTGTCCTTGCAAAACATTAATGATCAATGATTTCATTAAGGCTTTACACACTGATTTTCAATACAATACTTCAAATGTTTTAAAGATTCATTTGATGCAAAACTAAACACATGAATTCACCAACTTTTGTTGACATTTTCAAAATTAACATATATTTCAGGTAACTAGTGGACAACTTTGGAAAACAAGTTTCATGAGACTAAGAAGTCAAGTGATAAGATGTCATCCACTTACCGTAGACTTTGGTTCACATGTCGCGCCCTCGTGCGAAATGTGGAACGCAAAGTCTTAGTTGTTTTAAAAAATTATGTGTTGTAAACTTGTGTTATAAATTTCTAACAATGTAAACAAAGTTGTACTTTGTATTTCCTTTGAAACAATACGTAGTTTGTGAACATGTTTTAAATTAATCATATGATGAACATCTTACTTTTTATATTAGTTGTTTACTTGATTGAATGCAATGATTTCCGCTCTGATCACATCTCGCGCTTCCGCTACGACCGGGTGTGAAAATAAAAACATGGTTATATTACAATATATGTTCAAGAATTGAATATGATGCGCTGGTCATTCATCCACCTGAATGGCATACAGTGCCAGATGAAATGTGGTTTAATAGTCAACAACTTTGTGTTGACTTCCGGATTCAGTGGGTATACTCTTAGTGGCAACTGTCAATGGGTTAGGTCTTGATCTAAATATTACCCATTTATATGACATCACTAATCATAGAGTTGGATACATGGATCCAATAGACCAGACCCATTTAAGGGGGCCAATCCTTGACCCGTCTTGACTACGAATGGGTGAGTACTAAATTCAAGCACCGTTACTCATCTTTGTTCATTTTTTTGTTTAACAATGCAACTTGGTTTTTTTATGATCATGCGGGTCGATTGGTTGATTGATGTAATTCATGATACGTGGCCTTACCTTGATAAGGTGACACAAAATTTGGATGCTTAATCTTTTTGAAAATAGACTTGTGGCGACCTTTTTAGATCTTTCGGTTCCTTCCACTTGGTTACCTCTTCTAAATATAATCTTTTATAGTTCTGTTTCAACTCTCAAACACATCCATTATGAAGAATTAGTGTCTCAAAGGTAAAGTGCAGCTGTTCTTAATCCTTATGTCATTTGTGTATTTGCAAGGTATGCGAATGTCACCCCTCGTCGTTCAACAGCATAAGCGGACAACTGCATGTTTGCAGACGTTACTTTGTAAGTGTGTTTCTTTTTTTCCTGTTGCTATTCTAATCAATTTCACATTCAAAAAAGTTAGCAGCTTCATCTTTTATATCCTAAACATTTTACCAAGCAATATGTTTGTTATATGGATGTATTATTTGAATATGATATGATTAATGTAGGATTCTGGGTTTTATTCTCTTTATAGTGCTACGATGTATGTAATGGTATAAATGGATTAAAATTCGGACAATTTCTAGGATGACCCATGATATGGAAGTTTGGTCTTTTTCTATATATATTTTTTTATTTTGCAATATATAAGACGCATAGATTTAAAATAGAGGAAACAAGTAAACAATAATTAAGTGTTTTGGTTTCTAACTTTGCATTGGAAAAGACTATTTAATTTGAACTAATGAAATACTGACCAAAATTGGTTTTGGAAGTTGCACAAATTGTTATTTTAACTGAATTTGGCACGGTTTTGTGGTGCACAACTCGGCATTCATGATAAGCCGGTAAAATCTCTAAAATACCCTCTTTTTAATATTTACAAAACCATTTAATGTCAAAAGGTAATTGAGATGTTGGAAAATCTTGCAGGTTGGTTTGCTAAATGTTGATGGATGCTACAACTCATTATTATCATTTTGTCAATAAAGCTGGTTAAGAAGGATTCATTAGCCGAAGAATGTTTTTGTTTTCTTTAAAGAAAGATATGCGGCAGTTGAAGAAAACAAAAACATTCTCTGGCTAACATTGAAAGGGTTTTTGTTCTAATAAGATTTTTATGTGAAGGGTATTAATCTTTTCTAAATTTGTAAATTATAAATTATTTATGATGGAAATGACTTCAAAAACCCTCTGGGAAGTCTTTCACTTGCAACTCTGGTTTATTTCGCATGTTGTAAAGATACCATATAATTATATGCATTTTGATGTTACGTGTTAGTTGTCTTCAATTGTTATTGCTATATACGCCCCTGCAAACGAAGTTGTACGTTGCTCTTGGTTAATTAGCTTTGTAAAAAAAAATGATAATATAGAATTTGTTTCAAAATTATTCCAAAGATAATAATAACTTGCTGTAGTGGTCTCTTTTCTACACAATTTTTCCTTTTCCCTTTTTTTCTCTGTGTTTCATTGTTACTGTTTCCTTCCTATCTTTTTCAATTGAAAACTATATTCTTATATTACTTTTTTTTATTTTGTTTATTATTTAAACTAAAGACAACTAATGGTTTCTTCCTTTTATTTTACAAAAACTAATGTAACGAACACGTTTTGATCATATTACGAGTATATTTTTTGGATTTTTTATTTCGTTTGCCATAGCGAGTGCTTCAAAACAAACAATGCTTCCACCAGGTTTAATACATACGAGTAAATACTTCAATTGTCATGTCTTATTATAATGTACAGGAGTCACATGATGGATATATCACTTCGATTCTTTAATGACACGAATTCAAATAGGAAACAGGATTCATGTACATAACCAATAATCATTCCCGAAAGTATTTTTTGATGTACACAAACAACGATTTTCAGACATAAAGTTATAGAACAACTATTTTCTAAGGTAACATATGTTACAATGTACACAAATGCTAGAAACCAATATAATCAAAGTCTCAACTAAAACCTCATTCAAAACCCGGTATTTGATAATGAAAAACTAACAAATTCCTCATTTTGAATCTAAAAATCTGCAGCCTATATCTCATGGTTAACAAAAATTACATTTAATAGCCTATTTTTCTATATTCTATGCTCTATATTCTATTTTCTATTCTATTCCTAGTTTTATATACAACAAATTGTGGTATAATACAATGATGAATAAACGAATATGGCAAAGTTAGTTGGGTTAGAAACATCTGTACATGGTTATGCAATATGCTGTCCTGGCTCGACCCCGCGAGCCGCCATTTGAATCCCCAACTTATGGCCAGATGGGGCCGTGTGATTTCCGAGAACACATACGCCAATGATCACCCATGGTTTCATGAAGATTGTAATTACAATCCTTCACATAATCTTCAATGGTGGACACGTCTTCTTCACTGTGCCCAGCATATATGTATTTACAGCTGTTTGCGGGATTTTTCCAAGCCTCTTATGAAGAACCCGTAAAATCTTCATTGACCAACGATTTGACTTTTTTCATCATCACTTCCATTGGGTCCCCGGTCTGGTTGGCAGCAGGCTTGTGAATTCTTCATTGACCAAGACAGGTTTGACTTTCGCATGATCTTATGAAGAACACGTAGAATCCATTTTTAAGGATTTTTTTTGGTATAATATGAGTGTTGTTTGTTTACTTTCCGGCTTTTGCTTTCTCCATCTCGGCCTCCTTTTCGGCTTTCTTTCTTTCGAGTTCAGCCTGTTTAAGGTTCTCCTCATGGCATTTTAAGAATAGTCTCACAAAGTTGCTAAGGGTTTGAGTAGCTGCCCAAAAATAGGCAGACATAATAAATTAATAACTATTTGGATTAAAGGTGGCAAAACGGGCTGGGTCAGGGGTTGGGTAAAAGGTCAAAAAGTTCGTATCTAAACGAGTACTTTTTGGTACGGGTTGTGTTGGCATGAAAACATTTTTTTTTCTGAATTCCTATGCTAATTTTTTTAATTTTCCTCTTTTGACCCATTAGAGACAAAATAAGGCCCATGAATCGACTCATTCATAAGTAAACTTGCCACATCTAACTTTGATGTGACTCTAAATAGTTTTATAAAAGTTACCTTGTTCGAACGGGCAACGGGCTGGGTCTTCACCAAAATATAGGGCCAACCCGTCAGCACTTTTACCCTGTAACAAAACAATTAAATGGAATAATCCAAAAGGCAACTTTCTTACGATAAACGGAAAATCATATATAAAAGGAACTCGCTTTCACTCGGTTTTTGTTTTAGGGAACACATTACAAAAGCAACACTTAAGAGCCTATTTTATAATCTTATAAAAGAACGAGGGCCTGTCACGCGTTAAGAGCTAAGCTTATTGAAAGGATGTTCCCTAAAATGGAAATGAAATAGAAATTGACTCTTAAGTATGTTTCTTTAAGGTCCAGTATGTCCTAAGATAACAGAAAAATTTATTGATATTTACCACAACGGTATAGAAATTTGTGACATTTTGAACTTCCGCCTCAGCATGGCCAATGAACTCCTGCAATGTCTGACAATGCCAGAAATACTCAATCAGTGTTCTAAACATTACTAATCTACAAACTACATTAAATTTTTAAAATTTATAAAATAAACTAAGAACATGCCTTTTTTTATTAGGATCTAAAATTCTAAATAGAGTTTTGTAGGCTATTTTATTATGTTTTCATTTGTAATATTTACATGAAATCAATAACTTTTATAAATAATGTAAAAACTAGAGAACACTGTAAAATTTTATTTACGTGTAGTACGAAAGTTCATGCTAACACACATCTCACGAGAAACTCCATAGGATGTTTACCTACCTTGTGAAAACCTGCAGATACAGGGCCATCATTTGCACATGCTTCTAGTTCATTCCGGACTTTTTTCAGTCCGCTGCTAAGAGCTAGCATTTCTTCTGCTAAAGCTTTCAGTTGTAATCTGCAAGTTAAGGCATTAATAAGTAATCTACTAAAGCTTTTAATAATAAATCTACGAGATAGAAGATTAACATAAACCTTTGTTGCAGCTTCGAGGCTAACAAGATCGTCTGGGAAATCTAAAAGAGTTGGTGATTTCGTAGCAAGAAGCTGTACCATGAAAAAAAGTGAAACCACGTCAGCAATAACGCTTTTCGAGAGTGTGGACTAGGGATGAGACTTTCTTCCCATAACCTGTACCTATACCGTATCTGTACGGTACCCGTTTCGATTTCGGTATTTGGTACTTTTGGTATCGGTACAGATACGGGTAAAAAATGGTACTGGTACCGAATTTTATATACAATTTTAAGAGCTTTTTATATATTATGTCTTATTTCGTATTATGGTATTTTATGATACTCTTATTGATTTTTATCTATTTGGTACCCGTACTGTTTAGCACTCATACAGATTTTACCTATTTTGTACCCGTACGAATGCTCAAAACAAACAAAGTGGTACTAAAGCGGGTACCATACCGAAATACCCGTACCGATACCTATACCCGTACAATACCAATATATTTGGTACGGTATTGGGTACCCAGTTTTGTTCAAATTCGGTACTGGTACGGGTACAAATATGGGTATGGATACTGTACCGATCTCATCCCTAGTCTGGACCGTAGAATGCTGATTTAGTAGTAATCAAAACTGGAAAATGTTAAAGACTAGTGTAAGGGCTTGTTCTACCTTGCAGAGATAATGCATTAAGGTCATCCGGCTGTTTGATGCGCGTGTATCTGTCAATTTCAAAAGACTATCCAGCTTGAAACCAACTGCCGAACCTGCAATAGTTGGATAGCATGAAGAAACTTATAAATAAAAATATATGATCTCTATTTTGATGAAGGTACTACCTCTAGCAGTTCCTTGATTTAATGTATTCCCTAAATATAAGATTCTCTTCATAACTTCCTTCAATTTGACAGACTTCCGGACCTAATAAACCAATAACAGAACTAAATCAGGTACCTAAAAACAAAGAAACAAAAAATACAGGAGTATAGTGTTTATAATAACGGACCACCTCGTCACAAGCAGAGTGTACGAGGTTTAAACTCTTCTTAAAATCTGCAAGCTGAAAGAAAAGTCAAAATGAGATAATAAAATATACAAAGATCAGAACATATAAGAAGTTAAGAATTAGCAGGCATTCAACCCATGATCACAAACCTGAGAATTAAATTGAATTTTGAACAAAAAAATATTTAGTTTTGTCTCCATACGTGGCACCTTCATTAGCTCCAGAAAAAACTGCAATATGGTTCAAATCTTGAGTTTAGTTATTGCATCCACCTTGTTAGAAATAAGTTCTTCATATATGGATATTATTAAAAGAAAAAAAAACTATTATGATCTTGATACTCACATGCTCACACTTGCCCAATTTCTCTATGTCACCTTTAAAATTCTGAACAGTCACAATGCAGAAGATCAATACTTATATGAAAGAATAAAGAAAAGTAAGGTTCATATCCAGAATTATAATATCGAGTAAATATGTCTATAAAATTGAAGTTTCACCTGAGTTGATCCATCTCTTCTTTCGTAGGACAAAATTTGAGAATATTTTCTACTTGATCAACATCTAAAAGTGTCTCATCCATAGCTAAAGCTGCTTCCTGCAGATGGCAGAGAAAGTTGTTATCATTAATCCGCGTAAAAGTTCAAGAAATTATAAACATATATATAAATTCCTAATATATGTATAAAGACGTGTTACAACATGATAACGCACGTACCACGATTTCAGGCAGCGGCATTTTAACCTTTGTAAGCATGATTTCCGTGTTATTGGCCCTCCTCAGATCAATCTAGAATCAAGTACACAATCGAAAAAAAGGTAATTACTAAATTCAAAACTAATGAGCTACTTCTATCATAGAGTATAATAAAAAAAGTAAAAGGAAATTTAAAGGATGACTACTCAATTTACATTGCATTACCAATTGGATTTTTTCTGGTTTTGAACTAGCAGCTTTTTTATCTGCTGCTTTAGGAGCAGCCTTTTTCGGGGGTGCATTGGAGAAAAGCGTCTCAAGTTCTGATACGTCAACATCTGGCGGACTAGAATTCAATAGCATAACATCAGCAGTTAGAAAAAATGATATATATCGGTGTTGTAAAAATCGCTGATTAGTCGCCGACTAGTCGGCGATTAATCGCTAGTCGGCCAGTAATCGAGTAATTTTCACTAGTCAGTCCATTAATCGCTAGTTGGACCTAGTCAGGCCTAGTTGGCCAGCCAAAAATAGGTGATTCCGGCCAGATTCCGGCAAAAAACCTGTATATTTGGGCCAAAACTTGTAAATTAGCCAGTTTCCAACGAAACCATGTGAATTCCAACAATTAATCTTGTATACTTAGAAAAAATGAGTTGAGGAAGAGTTAAAACCTGTCTACTTAAAATATGTATCTATAAAAATGTGTATATGTATACATAAAACTGAAAATTACATATAAAAAACATGATCCAATTAATTCTGATTAATCCCGAGTAGTCGCTAGTCCCCACCTCACCAGCTGACTAGCGACTAGCGAGTTCTCCAACCTTGATATATATATACACACACACACACACACACACACATGCATGCCTATAAATATATATTGCACTCTACACAAGAAGAATGATGGCTACCTTTGTCTTTGTAGTTCCTCCCACAAGCTTCCTTGCAGCGCCCTGGTTACCTTGTTCCAGTGCAATGGCTTTAAGTTGGATCTTTTCACTGCGGCACCACGTCCACGCCCTCTACCTGGGCCACCACCTAGTCGACCAGGTGGAGGGGGAGGACCACCTGGAGGTCCAGGTGCTCCAGGTGGTGGTGGAGGTCCAGGTGGTCCTGTGTCCTCCAGGCGCGGGGGCTGCAGGTGCCCCTCCAGGCAGTGGGGGAGGTGGAGGTGCTCCTCCGGCAGTGGGGGAGGTGGAGGTGCTCCTCCAGGCGTGGGGGAGGTGGAGGTGCTCCTCCGGCAGTGGGGGAGGTGCTCCTCCAGGCGATGGGGAGGTGGAGGTGCTCCGTACATTGGTGGAGGCGGTGGAGGTGGTGCTCCAGGCATCGGTGGTGGAGGTGGAACTCCAGGCGGTGGGGGAGGTGCAGGTGCTCCATGCATTGGCGGAGGTGGTGGAGGTGGTGGTCCAGGAATCGATGGAGGAGGTGGAGGTGGCTCTCCGCCAGGCAATGGTGGAGGAGGTGGAGGAGGCGGTGCCTTAGAGATTGAGGGTGGGGTAGGTGGAGGGGGGGCTTCATGCATTGGTGGTGGTGGTGGTGGTGGAGGAGGTGGTGGAGTTGGAGCACCTTGCATAGGAAGTGTGGGTGTTATAGATGGAGTAGGGGCTTCATACACCGGCGGTGGCGGTGGTGGAGGCGGAGGTGGGAGAGAAGGAGACCGGGCTACATGCACTGGAGGTGGAGGTGGAGGTGGAGATGCAGGTTTACACACAGGTTGAGGACCTTTTGCTTCAGTTGCAGGTGGTGGTGGAGCTTGTGTACTTTGTGGTTGTGGCACAGATGGAATAGGTGGAACTTCCAAACCATCTTGTACAGGTTTTTTAATTGTAGATACATCGCCAAGTGATTGGGTTGCAGGAGGCAGAACTGGTGGTGGAGCTGGTGTTTCCACCTTGTTATTCTCTAATGGTGGTGGTTGTGGAGGTGGTGCGGTGACCTTAACAGATTTAATTCCAAATTTCTTTAGAGCCGCGTCATAAGTTTTTGGCACTCGTTTCAAATCCAAAGATGGTGGACAAGAAGCTCGTTTCTTTAGTCCCTTTTTATTCTCTAACAACTGAGAATTCTTCAGTAGTGGTGGTGCACTCCAATGTCTTGATTTTTTATACAAGCGTTTATCAAAAAGAGTCCACCGTGACATATCATATGGTTTTTCCTTTCTTCCACTGCTTTCTTTTTTGAAACTATTCTGACCAGCGGTATCCACCTTATTCGCCTTTTCCATATCTTCTTTTAACTTTTTCATCATCCATTCCTGTACGAAACTCTCAAATTTCGCTTCAAGGGAATCCACCTTATACTTCAAATCAACCTCGTTCGCTATTGCAGGCTTCAAATTAACATCTTTGACTATTGTATTCTTCAGGTCAACTTCATTGACTACTGTATTCTTCAAGTCAACGTCTTTGACACTTTTGTTCTTCGAGTCAGTGTTTTCTACCAACTGGAAACTTGGATCATCCTTAACATGATGCTTTTGATCTGCGTCATATGATATATGATCTTGTGATGAATGTGGTTCTACTTCAAATTCTGGAATATCGTCTTCAAATAAATTTGTAGACTCTATGTCATGATCGTGATTACTAAATATATCCTCAACCTCGAAGAACTCATCAGCTGAACCATAGCCACTTGTCTCACTGCCGTCATCAGACGATATTCTGTCTGTCGTGATAATAGATGGTAGAGGATCAGCATCCACAAAAAGTACCTGACACAGATATGAATATGCATTTAATCTGGTATAGAAAAAGTCAAAGTCAAAGTCAAAGGCCTACCTCCGCTTTAAAGTCTTTTGGAATTTGATCCCGGGCATCCCAGACACTGTCAACTTCATCCCGACCCAACATTAATACATACCCTCGGATAAAAGCGGTATGGAATATTACTCTGAATAGCATCTCCTCCTTTACAAGATCATCATCTAAATGAATGCATTCAAGAACAACGTCCCCTTGAATGCGAAAATGAATATCAATTTTTGCCAGATGGCATTCGTCCTGCAATCATAAGCTACAGGATTATATAACAGACCAAGACTAGACATGGCAATTCAGACCATTTACTAACGAATGGACTGATTCAAGTTATATATTATTCTAATGAGCAAAAATTGCATAAAAGGAAACAGGGTCAAATGGGTGCAAATGTATTATGATTATTCAAAGATTAGAATACTGTTTACCATGGAATCAGTATAACTTTTGTAGTCATAAAAACACACTAACAATTTATGAAAAACCTATCAAAATTATGGAGAATTTATTTTTCCGTGGAACCGCAGAAAAACTTCCCATTGTGACCCGTTACCCAACCAGCCCGTTTTGCCACCTCTAGTTTTAATAAACATGGATCCAAATATGTTTACCATTTGATAATAGCGCGCATGTTTCTTGTTCTTTGAGGTTAACGTTGAAAATAAAAGCTTACAGCTTTTATTGGATTCTGTTGAAAACGGGTCCTGACCATATATACGGATGATGGGGCGACAACCCTTTCCACCAATTACCGGAAGGACCCGAAGTATAAGACAATCCAAAGCCAAAGGTGCTTCTCCAGGTGGCCAGTCAATCCCTAAATTTCTTTTTGTGACATATTGAAGATACCTTATTTGTGACGGTTGATGATTTAAGGGTGACAAAATATGAACTGCGTCACGAGAAGATTGTTTATATATCAATTCAAGTGTTCTTTGCTCACCAGTATAAATTTTTCTAACTAAAAAAAGCCCAGCAAGCATAAAGGCGAGAATGGGTAAGCCTCCTCTTTCACAATGCAGCAAGAGCACGTTTTTTTGAGTTGAAACCGATAGCCAGCTATCACAAGACTGCAAAAAGTTATCAACAGTTTCTAGTGGTAACAAGGGACACCCATCATATTGCCAAGAGTATTCGGTGAGTTTCATATCATATGTGGATAATGCATCGGCAATTGCGGTCTTCCCATCACCGCCTTGTTTGAAATTAACAACCATTGCAGAAAACTCGGGACAGTAGACTTGAAGCTGAGGTACCATGCCATCCACGTAGGTTTTGTATGCATCTGCCTCTGGTGCATCATTTTTGTAGCACCAATCAAAGACTGTAACATCAATGAAACAGATGTTAGATGATTAATACCTTTAAGAGCTTAATCATCTTTTTTCTCAATGAATGCTATTTGTTTTGGTTCTCTGATTCTACTCTTTTTGCAGCCTAAAACCAAAACAACTTGATAATAAACAGCCAGTCAAAAATAAACACCAGTGACACATTATCCAGACACTGCTTACATGTCATACAACATGATATAGTAGGGCGAAAATGCCATATGGGTTGTATGGAGCCAAATCATATGGCCCTTATGGGTTTTGACTTGCATAGAAATGAATGATTTGACCATTGACAAAGTTATACGGCCTATATTGTTACGGACTGAAACCATTGCATGGTATGGGGCTTTTCCAAGTCCAACACCGGTTGTATGTGCATTAAATGTGGAGTTTATATACCAAAAGTGCTCGTTCAAGTTTGGGCTGTAACATATACGACCATATTTTTCCCTACCATGCAGCCCGTAAGATGTGACAAGCTCTAGAGTGCAGACTAAATTTAATATTATATACTACCTATGATGTGACAGGCAAGCTAGTGTACACTACTGGGGATGTTGTCACGTTACTATAACATCACCCTAATAAATCATTGAGAGCTAAAATGGTAGCTGAACTAAAAAAGGATAATGTAGCTATTGGTAGGGTCTCAGGTGGGATGCAGGCAAACTTTACTTCTATCGATGGGGATATCCCTATCCCACGGCTACAAAAACATACAAAGAAACGGCCTAACACTATAGAGATAGAAAGCTACCAATTAAACATGTGCATGCATGCAAAATAGGTTACGTACCAAAAACCCTATCGTTGATCTCATGGAGGCGATCCGGCGGATTACGATAGAATAAACGTTTGAACAGCGCCATTGAATGGCGCTGTTACCACCGTCCCAACCGGATCCCAAATGTTGCTTCCCTATGCCTCCTGTCCAATAATATCGACCATCTCATCAACAAATCGATCAACCAGATTTTCAATTTCCTGTTTTCGATAATCTCAATGCAATAAACGCCTCCAAACTTCATTCACCAATTAAATTACGAGAATAGGGGGGGAATTTTGATAATTATTTAACGTACCGTGATTATGATAATAACGTAATTTAGGTTTCAGGGAGAATTTAGTGACAGCAAGATTGTTAGGGTTTTTTAAGGGGAATCGTAATTTTTGGATAGGAATATGGCGATCACGTACAGGTTTATATATGGAATTGGATGATTTTTGAGATATGTTTGAAGTGATTGGAGTGTGGAGATATGCAATTGATTGCAGGAATTCGTGACGACTGCAATGGAAATCTCGGATTCAATTGAAATCGCAAATGAGATTATGGAGGACGACGAAAGGGGAGGTTGAAGAACACTGACCAGCTTTTCCGATTATTATTTTCTTTTGTTTCTTCTTCGTGATTTCTTTTTCCAAATACAATACTCTATTATGTGATTTTTTTTTTCCAAATACAATATTCTATTATGTGATTAATAATGTGTCACATGTTTTAAACATTCATTTCTTTTTAATTTTATATCGTTGGTCTTCAAGAACGAGTTGTACTCAAAACTTCAGACATCCGGAATAAGTATATCTTAACGCGATAAATACATCGTATTGTAATGAAGACGCGTCCTATAGCGGTTGTATGAGTACCCCAAATATGAGGTTTATAAAACAAATTAGGGATATGACAATGAGTTGGTTCGGGTTGGGTATTGGTAGCTCCATACCCATGCCCAATTGTAAAACTACCCGTGGTATTAGGTATGCCCATTAGTTTGTTAAAAAACCCTGTTGGGATTTCCGAATACATTTTTTTCTTACCATTCTAATTTTTATAATTTTACTAGTATACCCGCTCGCGTTGCGGCGCTTAAACTACCAAAAAATTAACGTTATCGAAACTAAAATCAAAACCTTCAAGTAAACCCACCTTGCACCTTAGTGGTCATCAAACCGTGGAAAAAATGAATGTCGAATATGTATACAACTTTCATGGCACGATGTGCACATTATCACGCGCACCATCATTTTGAACTAAAGTTATATTAAAACACGGATAAAAATAAGCATATCGCAAGATTTTCACTATTCAATGAATAGTAAATTAATATACTTATACAAGGTTTATATGCTAAAGCTTTATATGTTAATTGTTGTTATGTTAATGTTGTGGATTTAAAAATACTGAATCGCGGATTGAGGTTGCGCCTCAGTACTAACACCTTGCGAACACAACTCCATGATAGATAAAGTTGATTATTATATAACTATACCTTGCAAACCCAACTCCATGATAGACAAAGTTGATTATCATATAACTATTATAGTTTATAATAGGTTACTTAACAAGCTTTGCTCGTGTTTTACTAGACAATATTAAGACTAATGAATGTAAACCATTGCTTCAATGAAATAAACCAACACATGAATTAAAAATATTTTTCATAAATAACAAATTACTACCTTTGCCTCTTATTATATTATGACTTCTGTGACAAAACCAGATAAACCCTAATTGATAGCACGACTTACACAACTAACCAAACAACATTGATTATGCCTCGGATGAATCCAAGGGCATGTTATAGTTAGCATATGAATGTTAGTAATTGACACATTGATATTGGGGCCTTCGAATATAGAAAACAAGTTAAACGAAAAGATTGCCGGTTAACGACATAGTAACGATTTAAACATGGTTGTATGGTTTGTAAACAATTCCGAGGGTATGGATTTACGTAACATGATACTTAGACAATAACATAGGGATTTGGTGGCATTAACATGTAGCAAACACGTTAAACGAAGCAAACACGTTAACATGCACTGTATCATCCAAACATGTATTGCATCATCCGCCAAGCCTAAAAAGACTTATAAAACATTGATTTAATATATTTTAAGCAAATATGTAAAAGCGTTCGGGTTTTCATTAACGTACGGCCCGTTTTTAAATGAAAACCACGCGAAAAACCGTTTAATTCGTGACCGTTTATTGAACCGGGGGAGCGTTTTAACCCGTTATAATCCACAAACCATAAAAATCTAGTTAAACTCTTCCTAAAGTGGGAATTTGTGTGTTCAACAAGTCAAAGGAACACTTGTTGTGTCCCGTATTACTAATCGAACACCCCCTAAAGTCTTTTTCTTCTTTTGTAAGCCATCTAATTCACTCACAAAAACCTTTGCACTTCTGTTCCAGCATAGTTAACAACTTAATGAAAAGATAACCTACAAGGCTTGATTTGTAATGTTGTGTACATGTTGGTGTTGCATATGCTTTGTAGGTATTGTACTTAGCTTTACTCGGGATTTGGAAGCATTGAAATCGCTTAAGGAATCAAGAAACAGAAGGTATATAGCCAAAAATTGAAATTAGAGGCATTAGAACTTTGATTGAGTACAGATTGTGTCATGGGTACTGTTAATACATGAAAACCACGCGAAAAAACGTTTAATTTGTGATTGTTTATTGAACCGGGGAGCGTTTTAACCCGTTATTATCCACAAACCATAAAAATCTAGTTAAACTCTTCCTAAAGTGGGAATTTGTGTGTTCAACAAGTCAAAGGGAACACTTGTTATGTCCCCGTATTACTAATCGAACACCCCCCATATAAGTCTTTTTCTTCTTTTGTAAGCCATCTAATTCACTCACAAAAACCTTTGCACTTCTGTTCCAGCGTAGTTAACAACTTAATGAAAAGATAACACTATTTGTGATGTTGTGTACATGTTGGTGTTGCATATGCTATGTAGGTATCGTACTTAGCCTTACTCGGGATTGGAAGCGTTGAAATCGCTTAAGGAATCAAGAAATAGAAGGTATATAGTCGAAAATGGAAAATAGAGGCATTAGAACTTTGATTGAGTACAGATTGTGTCATGGGAACTGTTAATACATGAAATTTTATAGGTTGATCATATACAATGAAAATAGAGTCTCTGCAAAAAAAAATTGGGAATTTTGGAATATCTAAGAATTTTTGGTGAAATTATCGGTATTTAATAGCGTTAATTCGGGAAAAATAGTAAACGAATTTAATAAATCTTCAAATTTTGCAAAGAGGTTGAATTTGACATAAGAATCATCCACACAAAATTCGGGGTTCATTGTACCCAAGCTATGGTTTTAAAAATCTCTTTTATCAAACTTTTGGTAACGAAAACCCTTTTTAGGAAGCTCGGTTAAACCTGAAAATTTTGTAGGAAGTTTCTTGGCATATTTTGATCATTCAATATAAGTTTCTTGGCATATTTAGGACATGGACAAGTGTCCTGGAAGTACTAAGGAGCTGATTAGTGTCATAGTATGTGTCAATTGTATGTTTGATGGTGGCATAGCTCGAGATAGGTGGCACGAGTGTGAAGAAGGCTGCTGCTAGGTAGCATTTTACTATCAGCGCATTCCTTGCAGGACCACAAGAGGTATGTGATACGGTCCGCAAGGGACCTTAGGAGCGCTTTTAATTCCAAACACCCTTGCGGACTACAAGGGGTTTGTCATACGGGTTACAAGGGACCTCAGGAGCGCTTTTTAATTTCAAACACCCTTGCAGACCATAAGGGGTTTTTCATACGGTCCACAAGGGACCGCCAATGACCAAATAAATTGGATTTTGTCATTTCCAGCCTCTCAACACTTCATATTTTCCCCTTTTAATAATTATAACCCATCTCCTTCAACATTGTGAATTATATGGAGGGTTTTTAGGACACCGTCACACCAAGATTCGATTAATATATATTGGGGTGTCACGCGTCCGGTATGATGATTGGTACAACCCATCAGGGGTGGGGGTTGACTTTATGAACCCTTATTGGTACGATGGTGATGAGTGGCGATAGCCACAAATAAGGTATACGTGTCTCCCAGGTTTAAAGATAGAATGTGTAATGTATGAGGTTGATTGCTACGGGTACCCATTAAAGAGTATTGTATGTTTTGTTGTTGAGATAGAGGTATGGCATACTTTTGTAAATGATATTCTTTGATATATTATCGATTATTGTAGTATGCCTTATCATTGATGCCCTAGTGGTAAGTTGATAAAATTGGAACGCAAGAAATTGCCTTGCCTTTTGTGATAAGTGTCTTAGTAACAGATTATTTAGAGATAATACGCAAGGTGTAGTGATGCTTGTTGTGTTCTCGACAATGTTCTTTTATGTAATATCTTTGTGAGATATGTTCGAAATAGGAAATGCAGTCTAACTCGAGTTGCAAATGTCGATATGAAGCGTATCTCTTGCTTGCACATGCATTGGTAGTGCAACAACGATGGAAATGTGATGGTGTTGAGGGACTCAATGCCAAGTGACAAAATAATACAAGGACGTGGGATGGAATGGATTTAGGTAAAGATCTAGTCAACACAGATTTCTGATATTTAGAGGGGTGAGATTGCGTTAAGGACGATTATTGATAGAGAATGTGAGGATTTTCGACAACCATTGGACTTCTATGATACAGGCGAGACAGTTAGCTCATGGATTATGAAGGTTCGTAACCTGTGAGTTTCTAATCCCCCTTTTTACGTATTTATTTTGGGGTTAGCATACACGCGTGGTTACGAGTCTTTGTGTCACACCCCAACCGATGGCGGAAACATCGGAGTGAGATGAAATAGATTGCTCATCACACATAACACTATTTGCGACAATAATTAGATAAACATATTTCATTTCAAAATAAATTGTCAAGTACAACAAGAAACAAATATAACAACAACATTTCTTAATATTCTAGGTGCGTTTCTAAGCCATCCCTACTAAGTTCCATCATGTTCAACATCTCTAACCTACAACACATTAAAAATAAAGTTCAATACAACACGTATTGGCGAGTACACAAGTTTGTAATACATAGCATAAGTATAAAAATTTTACTCAAATCCACATGGCAAATGTATGTAAGGTAAGCTAGCATGCAATACTTAATTGTTAAACCCAAGTATCCACAAGAATGAATGTGTCCCTCGTCACACGGAGTAACGAGACTAAAGTATGAATGTAATTAAGAATGAATCAGCTTTAAGACTTAACAATACCCCGACGGGCGGTGTGCTACTCCTATAGTGCTATATATGTTAAATTGGGGCTAGCTAAGTTAATGACAATAAGCATGTATGAATTTAGCATGTACCAAATCATAACAACAAGCATGTATGAAAGATTGAGTGTATAAAGCATGTAATGTGTGTATTTGTGTGTTTTTGGTATGTTAACATTTACAACCCAAATTTTGTAAAAAGGAAAATGGGTCAAGTGTACTCACGGTTGTGCAACTTATGACAACCCGTAACTTCGAGGTAAAAAAAACCGTTTGTCTCGCCTTACAAATTAATTATATTTTTGTCTAGATTATAGTGTGTCAATGAATATTAAATCTATATTGTATTGCCAAATCCATAAACGTGTTGAACCGATCAAACTTTGAACCAAAGCATATGTCTCACTTATCGATTCAACCCACTAACATAACTCATGTGACAATAGTTATTTAAGTGCACCATATTAAAAATTTGTTGCTGCCTATCCTTTATATTTTTTTGTTGTACATAACAATTATAGATATTACAATAAAATTTACTACCCAACCCACATCCCACAATGCTTTAATTATAAGCTGCCCAATCCCCTTGATGTTAGGGGATATCATCGGCCATCACCACAAAAATCTCAACTGCCCACTATTTGAACTTAGATTTAATTCAATAAATATACTGCATGTTTATTTATCACCTCCAACCCTAAACATAATAACTTTAGCCATCTTCTACACCCCCTTTCACGCACACTGTTGACAGAAGCCAAGTTTCAAGGCTCCACAAAAAAATAAACTTCTCTAAGACTCCTTGGTGCACACTCTTGATCGCTAAGTATGTATTTATTGAGATTGGTTTATAGTTCTTTCGGTTTATATTAGTCTCGGTCATAAATCTTTCGTTGATTGGATGCGTTTATAGTCCCATGTTGAGTGTTTATGTTATATATGGATACTTGTCGTATAGATGTTAAAAAAATTGTCTACGCATAACGTTTGGGTCGATTACGGGTTCGATTAGTCATAAGGTTTACTTTCTTTGCATGATTTTGACGTAAACATTGATGAGCTTGATAATATATTGGTTGCTGTTATGGCTAGATTATAATAGTTGAAGCTTTGTCGAATACTTGGGTTATTAGAAATTATCTTGTTGGGGTTGCATCATTCTGGGTTCGGGGATGTCTCTCGAGTGTTGTTGTGGGTTAAACCTGATAGTTAGTGATGAATTAGATGCTACATGGTCTTATTTATGATACAACCTGCTGTAAATAAAGTATATAGGTCAATGGTTCATAAATAAATCGTTTGTGGGGTTCGGGTGACTAAACAGGTTTGTCCAGAATATTACAGCCGACTTTAATCGGTTAACTGGGTTAAAATTTATCAAAAACTGATGTTTCTTGAGTCTATGATGAACTTCAGGAAATACCTTTCAAACCCCACTGGAATGACATTTTCGATAAAAATGAATGTTTTATAATTTTTTCCGTATTAAAGGTTCAGGCTGCGTTTTTTGCCAAAATTTGTAGCCCATTACGATTGTTATAACTCAATGTAGGAATTGAGTTATGATCTCAAATTTTTACTATTGGAAGTTCTAGAAGGTTATGAAAATCTCCAATTGAAATTTCGTAAAAAGAATAAACGAGGATTTTTAAAAAATATTTGGCGTAAACTGTCATCAGAAAGTGGTAGATCAGACCTAAGTGTAGAGAATGATTTTTAGTGTTTTTGTGTAAAGATTCAGGTTATGAAAAAAATATACAAGTATTCGGGAACTAGAAGGCACGTTGTGTTAAAATATCATAATTTTATGAGTTCGTTTAGTATTTTAAATAAATTCTGAAAAACTGCCTTAAAACCAACATTAACCTGATTAAGCTAAAAGTATTTGTAACGTGTTAAATATGATTATATGTTGCAACAAAATGTTGTATGTTGTTAGAAATATTAACGGGTGTCTATGAATGCATTATATGGAATTATCCGATCACCTACTCTAACTTACTTAAACGTGTAATTTGTATGACAACGTGATTCGGTGATTATATGTTAGACTACGTGTATGAATTCATAAATTGAACTAATTGAAACGCTAAACATATCAGGATAAAGTTTACTTTCCTGATTACCTTTCAAGTTGAATACCGAGCAAACTAAGGTGAGTTCAAACTCTTTTCTAAAAGCATGCGTCCCTGGTTTGGGACAACACTTTTTACGGTATCCCTGGTTTGGGCTACGTGGTGTCCCTTGTGTGGACCACTGAAACATGCTATCCACTGGAGGTGGGTAGCACACTTAGACTAAACGAAAACTCTATCATGAAAGTCCCTACATTTTACGATTAGATTGCCGGTGGGCAGGGTAATTAGTTGATAGCACTATTAGGTTTGACAAACCTCACACCGTGCTAGAGGTCGGGCGTGAACTTCTAACCTTCACTCTTGCTTTAATGTTGATAGACATTATTGAGGGCACAAATGAAATGTCAGCATCGGTACACAGTTTAGTCATATGATGAGGGTTAGCTACCCGAGTCATACTTAAATTAAAACCTTGTGAACTTTACTTTTATGAAACTCAAATTTTGTGAATTCGTCAACTTTTTTGTTGACACGTAGTTACATGCTTTGCAGGTAAATAGGTACAACTGTGGACGGGAATTGCAATCGGCTTGAGTGGGTGGTTCGTTTAAAATTATTGTTTTGAACATCTATTTAACTGGTGGTTTTAATTTCCTGTTGGGATTTTAACTTTATTTTTCGCTGCAACACAAACTATCTTTTGAACAAATTTAGACCTTATCGCTAATCATGTTGATAGTGATACTTTTATTATTTAAATGGTTGGTTCAACATGATTAGTGGCTAGATCCTAGTCAGTCACATGCCTCGCAGTAAAACCCTGCATGTGGAATTTGAGGGTGTGACAAAGCTTCTACTTGTTAGTCCCGTGAAGAGGTTGGAGGTTTGAAGGGCGCCGAGTTATCCAACAAGAGGAAAACATGGGTCGGTAAGTATTCGAATGATAACGAGGGATTTGGAATGAAAATACAATAAAGTAGTTTATATGGAAAACTAATCATCCAGACTTAATACTCATTCTTGACACTATACTACCCATTCGGGTTGATGTGATTTCATGGGTTAGGATACCTATTAGAATCGTAATGAGAGATTAAGTACGTAGGTGATGTAACCTAGTACCATGACGGATAATCATTTGATCACCATCAAGAGTTTGGTTAGTACACACACACACACACACACACACACACACACACATATATATATATATATATATATATTACATAGTATAAGTAGATCAAAACATCATGTGAATTCATAGAAGTCATGCATAGAGGTAGGAGGATAACCTTCCTTTTAAAACCTTTTTCATATAGTTTACCAATGCGCAAGTCGTCACAAGGACGACAAGGATGGTCATGAGTAAGTTTTAAACATAAAATTAAAAGACAAACGTAAACGAATCATCAAGTGAGGTGGTGGATCAAAGTTAGGATAGCCAAGGCTTCCAAGTGATCACACTCTACCAACTCAAGTCTTGTTTCGAGAACAAGCTTGGAAGGATACAACACTTGTGGGTAAAACCCTAATAAAACCAAAAAAGTTCTTACACTTGGGTCCTTAAACATGGTTATGTTCCAAGTTAGTCTTCCATGGAAGACTTATGGAGACATCCCAAAGGTACTTCAAGTGGTAAGAAAAGAGAAAGATAAAAAGGAGAGAGGTGAGTTAGAACTCACTTAATTTTTTGAGAGAAGAGAGCTCTTTGAGCCTTTAGAAAGAAGAGATGATTGAGGTGTGAGTTGAGAGTGAAATAGAGTGGTGTATTTATAGGTAAAATTGGGAGGGTGTTAGTTGAGGGGTAATAAATGCAAGAAACACAAAATTGACCAATCCATGAGCTTGAAACCAAAACTTCCGGATCGTGCCCCTCTTGCGGGCCGCGGGAGGGTGAAGGTTTCTTGGTCGCAGGCCGCTAGAATCCTGGCGGGCCGCGAGAGTGAAGAAGTGAGTCGGTCGCGGAGCGCGAGGTAGAGTATTACAGAATGTTCTTTGGTTTTTTATCACCTTTAGTCCTTGAACTTAGTTTTATTACCATTTTTGCATGTTTTTAAGCATATAACGCATATAATTGCCGAATGCATGAATCTTTGCACATACAACAAGTAATAAGCATGAAATAAAAGATTGAATGCATGTAAACCAAGTATGTATCAAGTATAAATTTTATTACGATTCAACTCTCGGATTACAAGGTTGGGAAAAGAAGTACGAATACAAGTTTCCAAACATAGAAATACAACTATCGTTTCTAATTAAGGAAAGTATGGAAAGCGAGGCGTTACACTTTGCGTATAATTTTACACGTTTATATGTCAAATTAAATAATGAGTTTCGGAGATAAAGTGTTTTACAAATGTTTTCCCCTCTTTTAATGGTGTTAGACGTATTGGTTAATTGGACTTTATTAGTCCTTCATAGGCAAATAGTATTTTATATGAGGAAGAATGGTTTTATAGGGAGTTGCGGATTACCATTATGGGTAAATGTTAAGTCGTAGTTGTGTTGGTTTAATAGGGCTTTATTGTTGAAAGTCCTAGTGACGTTTAATGCCTTAGAGGAAGAAAGGGTAGGAACAGAAATGTGTATAGTTGTTACCTTAGGGTAATTAATGCAAGATGAGTATTGGGAGCACATTGGTAATGTGGACGCGTGTGCAAATAAATGATTGAGTCTGTAGTGATAACGAGACGGGTTAAAGACAATTGTAAGAGATGGATGGTTAATCCAAATATAGTGAGATGATAATGACATAGGTACTATGTGTGTCTATGTGTTTTGTGTGACTGCCTAGAGGTGCTTAATGCGGGATTACTCATGACAGAGTTGTTACCTTCGGGTGGCGTCAGGTCATGAGAAGCACCCTTACCTTGAGGTGTTTAGATTGATGGTTCTGACAATGATGTAGCCCTAGTGGCAATGATGGTTTAGGAGGGATATGATAATGGTTGCAGTTTAGTAACCTGGCCCAACAAGGAGGGTTACATGTGGCACTATGAGACGAGCTATGGTCACTTCTTAGTGATTTGACCTACTTATGTGTTAGGTTCCCACCTTATGTGTTTTATGTGTTCGCGTTAGATGAACTAGTGGGTGTGTTGTGTAATTGCAGTATGATATTTATTTAATGTGGTTGCAGTTGTCACACCCCGACCCGCAGCGGAAAAGGTGATCGGGGCATGATTGGGTTATCATCGAAGCTCATGACATTTATTTTAACGTTTCATATTCATTAATACACTTTAATGGAAAATTACAATCAATATTACATCATGTCTTAAACATCAATCTAGGCTTCATTGTTTTCTTCTAAGGCATTTCCTGTGTTTTCCTTGCTTCATCCTGTTCACATGTATCATGTGTAAACATGGTTTTTGGATCAACAAAAAGTTGGCGAGTGAATCCTATGAAAAACATTTGAACAAGTTTATTTAATTGATTACAAAATAAAGTGCACAACCACACATGAGTAAAAATAGATGTAAACTTATTCACCAATCAATTAATATTAAATAATGCACACATGAACAGTAATGGATCGTTTTGAGGCACGCGTTGCTCAACTCGTCTCTCACGAGGAACTGATGGGCCTAATGAATGATTTGCATATACTTGACAATATGAAATATATAACTACAAACAACATAAACTAAATAATACACACACGAACAATAATGGATTTGTTTTGAGGCGCGCGTTACTCAACTCGTCTCTCACGAGGAACTGATGGGCCTAATGAATGAATTGCATATAAATTGACAAAATGAAGTACATAACTACAAGCAATATATACAATCTAAGTTTAGATCACAATATGGTATGGCACAAGTTTAAATAAACGAGTTAATTTTGTGACACATGACACACCCCAAAACGTGTAATTAAAAAGGGGAGTTGTAAGATTCACTCACATTGGGTGCGTTCCGTTGATAATGTTGAATGCACGCGAAGTTGGATTTAACCACGAGTGAAACTAACCTAGATAATGGCATAATGGTTCGGTAAGTAAACGGATTTTATTAATCCATTTTAGTAGGATTGTTGGGTGTATTTTTGTGAGTTTAAGGCTATTTTCTAACCTTAAAAAGGTTATTTTTAAGTATTTTTAATTGATTTTTAAATAAAATAAATAAATAAAAATAATAAAAAAATGTTGACTTTTTGACGGTTGACCATTGACCATTGACTTTGACTGTTGACCGGTTCGTATGTGTAATTGTGTGCGCGGTTAAGGCTCGAACCCGAGACCTCCCGTACGCGTGCACGCAGCTCTACCAACTGAGCTACGTGTCTAACCCGAAATATTTCTGTTTTTAATTATATTATATATTAATTGAATTAAACAGAAAATCATTATTTTTAAAAACGATTTAATGCATCGAACCAGTGCGCTCCACAGGTCTCGAACCCGGGACCTGTGGGTTGAGTTAACACACAGTCCACCGCTGGACTGTGTGTCTAACTTGTTAAATAATCAGATTTTTATTATACTTATACACAAACTAAATAGTTTCATTTCTGCCTTATATAAAAAGTTGGATAATTGTCCGGACCGGTGCGGTAGTCCGGACTCGAACTCGTGACCTGTGGTTAAACATTCACACAGTCCACCACTGGACTGTGTGTCTATCTTGGTTATTATTCCGGTTTTATTAAACTTAACATCTATGCGAAATGAATCCGGTTCAGAAATAAAAAGGAACATTTTTATTAAGGCGAGTATGCGTGGGACATGTATCGAACTCGAGACGTAAGCGTGTTTAATGTGCACACAGTCCACTGCTGGACTGTGTGTCTAACCCGAGTTATATCTTGATTTAAATTAAACTTATATACTACTGAAACTTCGTCTTCTTCGTTAATCTTAACCAGAAACGGTGACTGACTGGTTCAACGATTTTAATCATGTTCTTTAGTGTGTTATGATTAATTACATGTGAGATAAGTAAAAAGAATGAAAGATTAAGCGTAAGGTATACCGAACTAGACTCCTCTGTTTCTCCGGCAGAACTCCGGTGACAGCAAATGATTCCGGGGACGTGTGTCTTGCGGCAGAGGGTCTTCAACGAGCTTGAGATGAATGTGGGTGGCTTCGGTATGAGTTCTGAGTGTTCAGTGTTTAGAGTAAGGCACATAAGTGAAAGGTTCGGTTTTCCGGCGAGTTGCAGAAGATTTCCGGCGAATGGAATTACGTCGAGAAAGGGTGCGGTTTTGAGCGAAAAGGCTACCAGTGGATTGTGGGTGAATTTATAGGGAGGAACCGAGATGTATAGAGTCGGATTTCAGACTTGATTCAAAGTCATTACGTTTTCCGGCGGTTATGACTTGCGTCGCGGGTTCAGACGTCGGTTATAACCGATGTCATAGTTAAAGTTTACGTTAAAACTGAAGAAACCGTCAATCCTTGGCGAGATAGTCGGGATTTCCGATGACTGCAATTAGGCGCGTCGGTTTTTGAATTCGAGATTTATTTTATGTATTAATTGTCTCTAATAATAAACAAGAAACATTAGTGGCGCAGTGGTTGGATGGTTAAGTGTTAAGGCTTTGTTTGAATCGCTGGCTGACCCGGGTTCAAAACCCGGCAGCAGCTTTTTATTTTTATGTCATTATTTTTAACAGTTTTTCAAAAACAAATTATATATTCCAATATACTTATTAATTATGTATCGTTTAAAATTATTTTGGGCATTAAATACGCAACGAAATTTTTAACTGATTGTTCGGTTAATAAACGGAGCGGGTTTGGTAAATCTGTTTTTTTTACGGATGTTACAGTATCCCCTGCTTTTTAGAAATTTTGTCCCGAAATTTAAGTAGTGATATATTTGTCTAAAAAGAATGGTGTTTAGTTTGACAGTTACATACTTAGAAAAAGTAAGGGTTTAAGTTTTTGTTTGAGGCGGTAACGTTCCTTGTAAGGGTTAAGTACCCTGTTACAGGAATCGCTTTTTGTTGCCTACCGTTAAAAACATTGATAAGTAAAGTTGATTCGCTAAATATGATATCATGCGTAAGAGTTTTGATATGTTTGGAAGGATAGGGTTATATCCTAAAACAAAACTTCTAATACTACAACCTACATGGAACTTCTCATAACCGTCTAACAATACCTCTGATCCTTTGACAAGAATACTTATATATAGGAAGTACCAGCGGCGTATCCACCATATTCTTGTCAAATTTTCATTGGTTTTATCAGTAAGTTATGATTGGTTCTATGATATGACTCTAGAACATAAATAAACACAACAACTAATGTACCAAGAAATTACTAAATCCTACATAGAACTTCTCATAACCGTCTGACAATGCCTCTGATCCTTTGACAAGAATACTTATATATAGGAAGTACCAGCGGCGTATCCACCATATTCTTGTCAAATTTTCATTGGTTTTATCAGTAAGTTATGATTGGTCCTATAATGTAACTCTAGAACATAAATAACACAACAACCAATATTTGAATCCACATTCTGATAGCATATATGTTTGAATGGTGACAGTTCCTCTCTCGTTTGTTATGATGGAGAGGTTAGTTTATATAGAAATAGAACACAATCCAATTTCTTTAAATGGCGAGATGATATGAATGTAACACAAATTTCAACCAAGACAATACTAAATCCTACATGGAACCTCTCATAACCGCCTGATAATGCCTCCGATCCTTTGACAAGAATACTTATATATAGGAAGTACCAGCGGCGTATCCACCATATTGTAACATCCGTCAAAAACGGATTTACCAAACCCGCTCCGTTTATTAACCGAACAGTCAGTTAAAATTTTCGTTGCGAATTAAATGCCCAAAATAATTTTAAACGATACATAATCAATTATTATGCGGGGATATATAATTAGTTTTTGAAAAACTGTCAAAAATAACAAAATAAAAATGTTTTACTCATGCCGGGTTTCGAACTCGGGTCCGTACCGGTTCAAACAAACACTTATCACTCAGCCAATCAACCGCGCCGCCGCTTTGATTTTATGTTAATAACAGGAAACAATTAATTCAAATATTCAAGTTCGGAAGTCAAATTCTTCAATTTGCGCCCAATTAGCAGTCGTCGGAAATCCCGACGACTTCGCCGTTTAATTACGTTTCCGCTCAAATTAACCGAAGACTTAACTCTCACAACGGTTATAACCGACGTCTGAACCCGCGACATCAGCCATAACCGCCGGAGAACGGCTGACTTCGAATTGGGACCAAATTCAGACCCCATACATCTCGATACTACCCTATAAATTCACCCACAACTCGCCAGAAACCTTTCACACTCAAATCGCACCCTTTCTCGGCGAAAACTCACTCGCCGGAAATATTTTATACGTCGCCGGAAAACCGAGTTTTTAATCTCTGAGCTTCACTGAACCCCCTAAACTTATACCGAAGTCACCCACACCCTTTGTAAACTTTCTGAAGATTCTCTGCTTCAAGACACTCGTCGCCGGAAGAGCTTGCTGTCGCCGGAGTTCTGCCGGAAAACAGAGGAGAACCAGTCGGTACTTTTCACGCCTAAATTCCTTTCTTTTTACTTTTATCTCGTCTGTAATTGATAATTAAACGCTAAAGAAAACTGAATCAACACTTCGAATCAGTCAGTCGTCACTTCCGGTGAAAACCAGTGAAGAAGACGAAGTTTCGGTAATAGTTAAGTATAATTAAAATCAAGTTATTTACCGGGTTAGACACACAGTCCAGCGGTGGACTGTGTGCACTTTGAACGCTAAGGTCTCGAGTTCGAGTATTGTCCCTCACACGCTGCCTTAATAAAAATTCCTTTTTCCGCAAAACTGAACCGGATTGTTTTAGATATATGATAAGTATATTGATAACCGAGTTTATAACCAAGTGAGACACACAGTCCAGCGGTGGACTATGTGTACGCTAACCCACAGGTCACCGTGTGTACGCTAACCCACAGGTCCCGGGTTCGAGACCTGTGGAGCGCACCGGTTTTTCTGGATTAAATCGTTTTTAAAGAAAAGGCTTTCTGCTTAATTCTAATTAATATATATATATAATTAAAATCAGATATATAACGGGTTAGACACGTAGCTCAGTTGGTAGAGCTGCGTGCACGCGTACGGGAGGTCTCGGGTTCGAGCCTCACTCAGCGCACAATAATATGCCTTCGAACCGGTCAACAGTCAGTCAAAGTCAACGGTCAAAGTCAACTGTAGCAAAAATCAAATATTTTTTTATTATTTTTATTTAATTATTTTAATTAAAAATCAATTAAAAATACTTAAATATAACATTTTTAAGGTTAGAAAATAGCCTCAAACTCACAAAAATACACCCAACAATCCTACTAAAATAGATTAATAAAATCCGTTTACTTACCGAACTAAAATGCTATTTATCTAGGTTAATTTCACTCGTGGTTAAAACCATTTCGCGTGCATTCAACCTCATCAACCGAACGCACCCAATGTGAGTGAATTCTTACAAATTCCCCTTTTTATTCATGTTTTGGGGTGTATCATGTGTCGCTTAAACTAATTCTCTTATGCAAATTCGTGCTATACCATTATATGATTTAAATTAGAATGTAACTATTTGGTTGTGATGTATTACATATTGTCAAAGTTGTATGCAAATTATTTAGGCCCATCAGTTCCTCGTGGGAGACGAGTTGAACAACGCGTGCCTTAAAACTCATTCATTAGGCCCATCAGTTCGTAGAACAACGCGCGCCTCTAAACTCATTCATTAGGCCCATCAGTTCGTAAGAACAACGCGTGCCTCAAAACTCATTCATTAGGCCCATCAGTTCGTAAGAACAACGCGTGCCTCAAAACTCATTCATTAGGCCCATCAGTTCCTCGTGGGAGACGAGTCGAACATCGCGTGCCTCAAAACAATCATTTGGTGTTTGTGTGTGAAATATTCAATATTGCTAGTTGTGTGAATAAATTTACATCTACATTTACTCATATGTGGTTATGCACATTATTTATAATCAATTGGATAAACTTGTTCAAATGTTTTCCATAGGATTCACGCGCCAACTTTATGTTGATCCAAAAACCCTTTTACACATGATACAGGTGAACAGGTTGAAGCAAGGAAAACATAGGATATGCCTTAGAAGAGAACCAAGAAGCTTAGATTGATAGTTAGAACATGTTGAAACATTTATTGTATATTTCCATTAAATTGTATTAATGAATATGAAACGTTTAATAAATGTCATGAGCTTTGATGATAACCCAATCACGCCCCGATCACCTTTTCCGCTGCGGGTCGGGGTGTGACACATATTCTCGTCAAATTTTCATTGACTTTATCCGCAAGTTATGATTAGTTCTATGTGACTCTACAATAAACACAACAACCACAAGATCGTATTGCATGTACTGAAAATGAAAATGTCTGTGCGATCAAGGCTCAATCAAACGGAGCCAATCGTATTGTATGTACTGAAAATGAAAAATGTCTGTGTGATCAAGGCTCAATCAAACGGAGCCGATCGTATTGCATGTACTGAAAATAATAAACAATAATCACTCAAACAGTTTATACATGGAACCTCTCATAACCGCCAGATAATGCCTCTGATCCTTTGGCAAGAATACTTATATATAGGAAGTACCAGCGGCGTATCCACCATATTCTTGTCAAATTTTCATTGACTTTATCCACAAGTTATGATTAGTTCTATGTGACTCTACAACAAACACAACAACCACAAGATCGTATTGCATGTACTGAGAATGAAAATGTCTGTGCGATCAAGGCTCAATCAAACGGAGCCGATCGTATTGCATGTAATGAAAATGAAAAATGTCTGTGCGATCAAGGCTCAATCAAACGGAGCCGATCGTATTGCATGTACTGAAAATAAAAAAATGTAATCTAAACAATAATCACTCAAACAGTTTACACATGGAACCTCTCATAATCGCCAGATAATGCCTCTGATCCTTTGGCAAGAATACTTATATATAGGAAGTACAAGCGGCGTATCCACCATATTCTTGTCAAAATTTCATTGGCTTTATCCTTAAGTTATGATTGGTTCTATGTGATTCTAAAACATAAAGAAAAACATAAAACTTAAACGATTGGAGTTGAATCTTGATTTTCGGTGAAGAGGACTAGTTGGGTGGTTTCGTTTGGGCCGTCATTATCTTCGACAGGATTGGCATTGATGTTGAAAACTCTTCCTCTTGCTGGTGGCCTAGTGATTGGGTTTTCTTGACTTACTTGGTTAACTGGGTTTGATTGAGCTTGAGCGTTTATGATGTTAACCAATCGAGGGCACATGTTTCTAAAGTGGGTAGGGTCGCCACAATTGAAACAAGCTCGAACATATGGGAACATGGGGTAATGAGGTTGATGATAGGTTTGGATCATGTTTTGAGTAGGGGAGAGATTTGGTTTTGAGGGGTGCGGCAAACCTTGCTCAAATGACCATAGCGTCCACAAGTTGCACATAGTCGACAAGGTAAGGTAAGGGGATGGTGATAAAAACAGGTGTTAACTCGAGGGTGAGGTCCAAGATATGGTTTCTTATTTGGGTAAGTTGAGTTGGGTGCCACTTGAGTGATTGGGATAGCTTGGATGGGTATGGCTTGTAAAACTGGTTGATTACGTTGGGTAGTAGCGAAAAGTTGCCCATCCCTGTTTCTCTTAAAAGTGGGTTGAGAAGGGGATTCGGTTTGGGTGGAGTTTGAAGTTTCAGTCGATGCTTTATCCTTCTTCTTCTCCTACTTGAAGTCTTTGTTTCGGATTCGGTTCTCGGTGAGCTCTGTTGCTAGCTCCATTGCTGCTTCCAAAGTTGCAGGCGTGGTACTTATTACAGAGTCTTGAATCTTTGACGGAAGACCTCGAATGTAGTGCTCGACCAAACGGTAGAGGGGAGTGAACAAGTTGGGAACCATTTGATGTAACTCGAGGAATCTTTTGTTGTATGTGGTGTGGTCTCCTTCCTTTTGCTTCAACGAATAAAACTCATCTTCTAATTTCTTGATTTCGCTCCTTGGGAAAAATCGTCTGGTCATGATTTCCTTCAATTCATCCCAAGTTAAAGTTATAGCATCTTCAACACTTCGTTTGGCCTTCTCTGTATTCCACCAAGTAAGTGCTATTCTATATAAACGACCGGTAGCATATCGCACTTTGCGATCATCGGGGCAATCGCAATTTAGAAAAGTGATCTCCATTTCTTCAAACCAATGGAGGAGAGCGGTGACACCTTCAGTCCCTTCGTATTTTGGAGGGTCGCATGATTTGAAATGCTTGTAGGTGCATTTAGTGGTATTTGGGGGAGGGTTGATAACATTTTGATCTTCTTGGTTGACAGGATTAGCGGCAAGAGCTTGTTGGACTTGGATTACAATGTTGGGTATTACGGCAGCCATTTGTTGAGCGATTTGGGCAGCCATGCGCTCGCGGGCTTTTCCTGCTCTCATCTTCCTACGGGCGAGGTTAGAAGACATCTACAAGGAATACGCATCATGAGTATGAGTTGGATGTTTTTTTTTTGGGATCATGGGTTGTATTTAGGAGTGAACATTCATAAAATAATTATAGAAAAATAAATCTACTACATCCATAGGATGTCTTGGGCTTTGCTCGTCATTAGGCCCTGCATGCCGCCATACTTCACCTTCGTAATCATGTGGGCCCCCATGAATACCGGGTTTTTCATATGGTTCGCATGTGTTAGCCTGGTTACGTACACTAAAACCCGGAGAAAATCGAGAAATATGTATATAACATATGATATTCGGAATGTGTCCAGGTGTAGACACGGTGACACCTCAAAGTGGGGTTAGTTCGAACGACGTTTGGTGTGGCATGCTTTGGCCTAATAGGTCCTTCGTACTCTCATCGTTAGTCCCCAGGTAGGCAAACTGGTCCGTTATATTGGATTTATACGAATGCCAACCTAGACAGGACGTTCCGACTACCGGTACTTGTACCCTTCCAGTTACTACATGCCCGTCGCAGAACTTACTTTGATGAGATTTGAAAATTGCAACAAAATCTTTGAATAACGAGAGTATGAAAATGATTTGAATATATGAACATTGAAATATGTATGATGAATGTGTATATAAGTATGTATGTTTGACTGTAAGTATAAACAAATATGAAACAAATAAACATCATAAGTTTGTATGTAACCACCTAAACAATTAAAATTTATGCAAACTATAGTATAGGCTCTAAGGGTCTAATAACCTATCCTATATCCCTATAGTCATGGCTCTGATACCAATCTGTCACACCCCGACCCGCAGCGGAAAAGGTGATCGGGGCATGATTGGGTTATCATCGAAGCTCATGACATTTATTTTAACGTTTCATATTCATTAATACACTTTAATGGAAAATTACAATCAATATTACATCATGTCTTAAACATCAATCTAGGCTTCATTGTTTTCTTCTAAGGCATTTCCTGTGTTTTCCTTGCTTCATCCTGTTCACATGTATCATGTGTAAACATGGTTTTTGGATCAACAAAAAGTTGGCGAGTGAATCCTATGAAAAACATTTGAACAAGTTTATTTAATTGATTACAAAATAAAGTGCACAACCACACATGAGTAAAAATAGATGTAAACTTATTCACCAATCAATTAATATTAAATAATGCACACATGAACAGTAATGGATCGTTTTGAGGCACGCGTTGCTCAACTCGTCTCTCACGAGGAACTGATGGGCCTAATGAATGATTTGCATATACTTGACAATATGAAATATATAACTACAAACAACATAAACTAAATAATACACACACGAACAATAATGGATTTGTTTTGAGGCGCGCGTTACTCAACTCGTCTCTCACGAGGAACTGATGGGCCTAATGAATGAATTGCATATAAATTGACAAAATGAAGTACATAACTACAAGCAATATATACAATCTAAGTTTAGATCACAATATGGTATGGCACAAGTTTAAATAAACGAGTTAATTTTGTGACACATGACACACCCCAAAACGTGTAATTAAAAAGGGGAGTTGTAAGATTCACTCACATTGGGTGCGTTCCGTTGATAATGTTGAATGCACGCGAAGTTGGATTTAACCACGAGTGAAACTAACCTAGATAATGGCATAATGGTTCGGTAAGTAAACGGATTTTATTAATCCATTTTAGTAGGATTGTTGGGTGTATTTTTGTGAGTTTAAGGTTATTTTCTAACCTTAAAAAGGTTATTTTTAAGTATTTTTAATTGATTTTTAAATAAAATAAATAAATAAAAATAATAAAAAAATGTTGACTTTTTGACTGTTGACCATTGACCATTGACCATTGACTTTGACTGTTGACCGGTTCGTATGTGTAATTGTGTGCGCCGGGTGAGGCTCGAACCCGAGACCTCCCGTACGCGTACACGCATCTCTACCAACTGAGCTACGTGTCTAACCCGAAATATTTCTGTTTTTAATTATATTTATATATTAATTGAATTAAACAGAAAATCATTTATTTTTAAAAATGATTTTAATGCATCGAACCAGTGCGCTCCACAGGTCTCGAACCCGGGACCTGTGGGTTGAGTTAACACACACGTCCACCGCTGGACTGTGTGTCTAACTTGTTAAATAATCAGATTTTTATTATACTTATACACAAACTAAATAGTTTCATTTCTGCCTTATATAAAAAGTTGGATAATTGTCCGGACCGGTGCGGTAGTCCGGACTCGAACTCGTGACCTGTGGTTAAACATTCACACAGTCCACCACTGGACTGTGTGTCTATCTTTGTTATTATTCCGGTTTTTATTAAACTTAACATCTATGCGAAATGAATCCGGTTCAGAAATAAAAAGGAACATTTTTATTAAGGCGAGTATGCGTGGGACATGTATCGAACTCGAGACGTAAGCGTGTTTAATGTGCACACAGTCCACCGCTGGACTGTGTGTCTAACCCGAGTTATATCTTGATTTAAATTAAACTTATATACTACTGAAACTTCGTCTTCTTCGTTAATCTTAACCAGAAACGGTGACTGACTGGTTCAACGATTTTAATCATGTTCTTTAGTGTGTTATGATTAATTACAGGTGAGATAAGTAAAAAGAATGAAAGATTAAGCGTAAGGTATACCGAACTGGACTCCTCTGTTTCTCCGGCAGAACTCCGGTGACAGCAAATGATTCCGGCGACGTGTGTCTTGCGGCAGAGGGTCTTCAACGAGCTTGAGATGAATGTGGGTGGCTTCGGTATGAGTTCTGAGTGTTCAGTGTTTAGAGTAAGGCACATAAGTGAAAGGTTCGGTTTTTCGGCGAGTTGCAGAAGATTTCCAGCGAATGGAATTACGTCGAGAAAGGGTGCGGTTTTGAGCGAAAAGGCTACCAGTGGATTGTGGGTGAATTTATAGGGAGGAACCGAGATGTATAGAGTCGGATTTCAGACTTGATTCAAAGTCATTACGTTTTCCGGTAGTTATGACTTGCGTCGCGGGTTCAGACGTCGGTTATAACCGATGTCATAGTTAAAGTTTACGTTAAAACTGAAGAAACCGTCAATCCTTGGCGAGATAGTCGGGATTTCCGATGACTGCAATTAGGCGCATCGGTTTTTGAATTCGAGATTTATTTTATGTATTAATTGTCTCTAATAATAAACAAGAAACATTAGTGGCGCAGTGGTTGGATGGTTAAGTGTTAAGGCTTTGTTTGAATCGCTGGCTGACCCGGGTTCGAAACCCGGCAGCAGCTTTTTATTTTTATGTCATTATTTTTAACAGTTTTTCAAAAACAAATTATATATTCCAATATACTTATTAATTATGTATCGTTTAAAATTATTTTGGGCATTAAATACGCAACGAAATTTTTAACTGATTGTTCGGTTAATAAACGGAGCGGGTTTGGTAAATCCGTTTTTTTTTTTACGGATGTTACAGCAGTTGCAATTGTACAAAGGAGTCCCTTGTACGCTTTTGAGATGAGTATAGATGAGTTGTCGTACTTAACAGCATGTGTAGGTAATCCATCCTACAGAGGGGGATTGTGGGTAGGAGTTGGGAGTTGCTAAGCTCTAGTTTTGAGTCAGTTTAGATGACGAGCTATGTGAGGGTGTGTTAGATGTGGGATGATATGTTTAGTTGTTGAACCTTGTGTTTCGAGTCGTTTGGGGTGTTGCGCTTGGTGTCGTACTAAGTGGTTTAGGTGTTACCGTGTTTTGAAGATGAAGTTGGTATTTTAGAAGTATGGTGTTTTGATGATAAAATCATGTGTTTCGGCGTGCCCTTTCTATTTTAAATTAAACTACTAGGTAGTTTTTGGTATGCAAGAATGAGAGGCAGAATGAAATGAACTATTACAAGGGAATGAAAAAACATGTGTTCGGTTGGTCAAGGTAATAGAATCACTTATTACATAATGCATTCCATTCTCTCAAATTCATTCCATCCACAACCCGTGGCTTTTTCCCATTCCATTCCCTTTCACCCTTCGTCATCAACACTGCCAACCGTCACCCTCCGCCACCGGCCACCGCTACCTACCACCCGCCACTGCCGTCGACAACAACCACCTCGCGTCAATGCCACCACGCCGTCACCCTCCACCACTGACCACCTGGCACCACCACGGACCTTGGCCACTGCCCGCCACCATCACCGACCAACGCTACCCACCGCCACCACCACCCACCGTCGCCGTCACCCTCCGCCCTCGCCATCATCCACCACCGTCGCCTACGCCTACGCCACCACCACCACCCAGAACCAACACACCAACACCGCCACCACCCACCACCGCCGCCGCCACCCACCACCGCCGCCGCCGCCCACCACCACTGCCACTCATTGCCGATTATTATTCCTTCGTCTTTTCTTGAGTACCAAACAACAAGAGGTTTTCACTCTCACATGGTAACCAAACAAGGATATGGAATGGTAATGATCGATTTCACTTCTTTTCCATATCATTTTCTCATCCATTCCATTACCGTATACCAAACAGACCCTTAGAACTCACTTAATGTAGCTGACTTTTGTATGTATGTTAGATTGTTTGCAGGTAAGTGATTCAGGACGGTGACACTCTTGGCCAACAAATGAGATTACCCATGACTCGGAAGGCAGACGTTTGTATTATTTTAATTTAATAATTTATTTTAGAAGTTCTTTTAAGCAACTCATACTGTTTTGATTAAACTTTCGTTGCGTGATTTTAAAAGAATTACTCATTTCAAACCGTACACTGTAATGTGAGTAGGATGCCCGATTAATGGGTCTTACAGGTTGAAACCCAAAGCTCGACTCCCATATTCGTTTTCCACACCCACCTATCCTCCTTATCATTAAGAGAAATATTAACAAGGCTGTCACACTGTGAAGCCAGTTGCTCAAATTCAAAGGGACGAGGGAAATCTAACTAATGGGGCCTAATTACCTTCAATTTCTAAAAATCTTACATTGTTTAGCATATTTGCTCCAAACTACCAATATGAGTATTTGAGACTGGGATTGCTAACCAAATGATGTTGGAAGGTTCCTAGTCACTTGAAAGGTTAAAAGGGAATTTGATTAGTGATTTGAAGCCTTGATTTGTAGCTGAAATTCCCAATTCTTCCCTAGCTTAGTTTGGCTCCTCAATAACACACACACACCCATATGACATAACTGTTGTGTTTATTGTGTGGTCTCTTTTATTGCAAACTCCAAGGATTAATAGAGAATTGAAATGACGACATATGGTCATTCGAGTCCAACTGATTAGACTTTGACTACAAATGTCCTACTTTACACTTTTGACCCTAAAATCGACATCTTAGTCCATATTTTCCAATATCTGAAATGAACACGCACATGTTAACACGTCACAAACAAGTATTTAGGAAACTTTTTATTATTATTTAAAATGTATAATATCAAGTACATGTATCTATTTTGTTAAACATAAAGGAAGCTTACATGTATCTAATAAGTTATGGTTTCACCTTGCGTTGCTACATCTTTTCCAAGTGTGGGATAGAATTTGAGAATACATATTTTATACTTGATCAACAACTTAAAGTGTGGCATCCGTAGCTAAAACTGCATCCTGCAGGTGGCATAGCAAGTTGAATTACCATCAAAATTCAAATTTAAAAATAGTTTCAAATGGAAAGTGGTGCAGGTAGAAACTGATCCACTTTCATGTTCAAATCTTTGTATTTCAAAATAATTTTTATTTGGTTAAAGTCTCTAGAATTAGGTTTAAAGAACGAGTAATTTTACTTTTACCTTTGGATGTATGAAAGCAATCAAAAATCGATTATTTGACCCGTGAATAAAATATGTGTATTGAAACATTAATCAAATAACTAGTTTCAAAACGCAAATTCAAACGCCCGTAGATATCCAAATTCTGAATTAAGAAGTCAATTAGATAATTACATGTTAGAACATGATATCCGCACTTACCACCATATCAGGAAGACACATTTTTTCCATTGTTGGAGAAAAGTGCCTCGACTTCTGCTATATCAAATTCTGGCGGACTATAATTCAATAGCAAAACACATGATATATCAGTTAGGAAACAAATGTACACAGTATAATCTCACTCATAGCAGTATAGCTAGTAATTCGTAAGGCATTGGGGAGGGGGGGGGGTTGTAATGATGGCAAACCCAACCTTTATCCCAGGTGATAGAAAGGCAAAAAACACATCAATAGATAGAATAGATGATCATATATACATGCATGCAAGTATGTATTGCACTTTACAACATGTAGAAATAAAAATATGATTTTGAAGATTGATTTTTTTTTTTACAAAAGAAGAATGAAACAACAAAAAATATAGAAACCAAAGAGGAACTATGCCTACCCTTCTCTTTTTAGTTCCTCCCATAAGCTTCCTTCCAGAACCTTGGTTACCTTGTTCCAGTGCAATGGCTTTAAGTTAGATTTTTTCACCTCACATCCTACAGGCGGCGGCGGTGGTGGTTGCGGAGGCACATGCGCACATGCTCCTTCATGCGGTGAGGGATGTGCACGCGCATGGCCACCGAGTGGTTCTCCATGCATTTGCGGATGTGGGGGTGGATTTGCAGCACCTGTTGGCTCAGGCCCAAAAACACTCTTTATATAAACACAAAACTCACGTGAATGTGCAGAAGATAAAAAAGGAGGATAACTTTCTACTATTAATTTTTGAAGAGGGTACAAATAAACCTAGTGACTACTACTATATTTATAATAATTAATAAAAGCACATGCATAAAATAAAACCACGATCTCCTGCTTTTTAGCAACAACCCAACGTTCACTTTCATCAAACTCGGTCAATCCATGATTAAATCTCGAACAATCTTTCAAACCATTTATATCCGACCCAGTTCAGACCCGACCCGTACCCGTCGACCCGAACCCATCAAGAACCCAACAGCACCTTGCATAGGAGATGTGGATGTTATAGGGGCTTCATAAATTGGAGATTATTAATTAAGAGCTGAGGTTTACAAATTTAGAAAAACAAAAATCATCTTCTTGAGTTTTTTTGGTTTGTTTTTCAAAGAATGCCATCAGGCTGAAACCTAAACAACTTCATAATTATAAGCCTAAATTGGTAGATGATCGAACTAAAATCAGGAAAAGAAAAGAAAAATCAAATAAGATATATGATCGATCGTTCCTGAGATTGAAAAACTAAAATTACAAAATGCAGTAATATTGTACGTGAAATGTGTGACCAAAACCCTCTCCGAGGTATCAACGAGGCGATCCCGAATGATAATGACTTAATTCCTATTTCCACAAATTTCGCCTGTGGGATGAAAAATTCAATCAACCAAATTTTCAATTTCCGTTTTCAAATATAGGCCACCAACCAATAAATTTGATGTTATTAAGGGAAATGTTTCAAAACTTTGATAATGAGGTTATCTTATTAATGGGTTGTTTGTCTACTTTTTAACGGGGCTCTTAATAATTCAAATATTTTACTAGTTCAACACTTAATAGTTCAGACTGTTTGTTTCGCGAGCAGATGTCTGAAATGGTTCAGACATTTGCCTCTAAATGGTTAAGCATTATGCTGAGTCTGAACGATTAAGACCTCTAATCTGAATTGGTCAGACATTTGCCTCTAAACGGTTAAGCATTATACTGACTCTTAATGGTTCAGACATCTTACTGGTTCAACACTTAATGGTAGCACTTAATGGTTCAGACATCTTACTGATTCAGCACTTAATGGTTCAGATATCCTACTGGTTTAGCACTTAATGGTTCAGATCTCTTACTGTTTGAGCACTTAACCATTCAAAAGTTGCCAAACAGCCATTAAAATGTTATAATATAGTTAATCATGTTTATTATATGCATTTTACCATAAAATGTATGAGCCTATTTCATCTATAACCGCAAGGCTAAGGGTGGACCGGAGCCTCCGTGATGAGTTTGCAGGTTGCACGGGTTTTACGAGAACACCGCCGCAACCCTCCTCCCCCCCACACATGAAGAGTTCAAAGCCAGGTTGGGGAACTAGGGCGTCGTGAAGTGAAATGTGACCGTTGCAAAACGGTTTTGATCGTTGCGAAACGGTTTTGACCGTTTTAAATTTTATATACATACACATATACATTACATATATATATATATATATATATATATATATATATATATATGCCAGCCATTTTTCACACTATAAATACTTACATAATTGATTCTATATTTTCTTTCAATCACCATATACTCAACATTTTTTAATGAAGAAAGTGAAATATTTTCTACCCGACTTGACTTCTTCCAACTCAACCGATTCTGGTGTTGAGTTCCGAAAGTGGCCATCGCAACAGAAGAATTGAAGAGGTAGGAAGATCAAAGAAAAGATATGTGCAATGTGATTGCGAAGGGGCTATCAAGTTCTAATGAATGATTACTTCGTTGACAATACGATGTTGGAGCGAGATTTTGTCTATACAGAAAATGTTTTTAAAAGTTGTTGGGGATATAGATGCCAATTTGAATAGTTTCAAGAAGGGGGAGGTTAAAAGAGAGTTTCACGCGACACCAGCTATTCGTCAACTCGCAACCAGTAATGTTTTTCACGAGTATAATGATTATTTAGCTATGTCTTCTAGGATGTCATGTGAATGCCTAGAATATTTTTTCAGTTCAATTATTAAACTAGCTATACGGTAAAGAGTTTTTACGACTGACTAGCCACGACGTTTCACATTTGTACAACACAACACACCTGAAGCTAGATTGGGCCTCCCATGGATGCCCAGGACTATACATATCATTTAAAGAATGCACCCCACAAGTTTGCGATGCTAATTTACGAGAGGTGATCACAAACACCCTACGATTATGCTTGAAGCAATGCTTCAAATATTTTATGGTTTTGGCTGGAGTACTTTAGTGTTCCGGTTCGAACGATGACCTCAATGTTCTTTATCAATCCTCATTATACACTAACAAAACGCATGGAGCTGGCCTGAGGGGTCCATTTCATATTAACAAGCGATAATATAGGCGTGGCTACTATCATGCTGATTGGATTTACCCGACTTGGCATGTTTCTGTGAAATCTTTTGCGTGGCTAACGAAAGACAATGAAAAAAGTTCAAGAAAGTGCAAGTGTCGGTATGGAAATATATCAAGCGAGCATTTGGTGTTTTGAAATCTAAATGGGGTATACTTAATCGACCATAACGAGCATCAAAGCGTGACAAATAAGGATTGTGATGTACGTGTATATCATATTACACAACTTGATTCTAAAGGATGTAGGGAATGCAATATTAAAGAAAATGTACTTTATATTTTAAAACCCTTGCACGTTATATCCTTTCTCCCTAACTCAGTTAAATATTCACGGTTAACAAGTGGACCTAACATGAGGGTATTTTGGTCATTTACCCTAAATACTAAAATAAAATAATCCGAAAAATTATAAAGAAAACAATTTTGTTTATATATATATAACTACCTGACCACCACTTACCCCCACCAACCATTACCCCACCTGACTAACACCACCTGCCCCTACCACCACCCACCTGCTTCCACCACCACACACCCCACCACCTGTCACCGCTACTACCCACTCCACACCACTTGTCACTGCCACTACCCACTCCACACCACCTGTCACCCCACCACCCACTCCAAACCACCTAAAACCTCTAGTGACCATTGCGATTCGGACTACTGATGTGTGGTTGAGTTCGAATCCTAGTCATGGAGGAGGTTTTCGGTGATGGCAGAATGGAAATGTTGCACAAGCTTTTAGATTTAATTAAGATGAGTGACTAAGTTTTATTACGAGCTTTTAGATTGAGGTTTATCACGAGCTTGAATCTGGGGGGATTGGTAGCCTTAGAATTGGGGGTTTGGTAGCTTGAATATGGATTGCGTTTTGAATCTGGATTTGTTTAGGGTTTGTTAGAATCTGGATTGGGGTTTGTTTGGTAGTAGTGGTAGCAGTGGTAGTGGTGGTGGTATGTGGGGGTAGGTGATGGTGGTTCGATAGTTAGAGAGAGAAAGAGAAAGTTGAGATAGAGAAGGAAAGAGGGTTTTGTGTGTGTGTGACTGTGTGTATATAGCTCTTTTAAAAATTGTTTTATTTATTACTTTTTAAAATTATTTATTTTAGAATTTAGGGTAAGATGACCAAAATACCCCTGTGGGGTTCATTTGCTTAGATTTAACCATGAAATTTAACTGAGTTAAGGCTAAAGGACGTAATATGCAAGGGTTTTAAAACATAAAGTATGTATTTTGTAATTTTTGAATTTAAAGAACATACTTTACAACCTACCACCTGATATAAACATGAAGGACGTTTTATGTAATTTACTCTTCTTAAAAACACTAATAATCTTCCCATCCCTACAAACATTCTTGCAAATCCTTACGTATACACATCATCGGCACGTTTTACTTATTTTTATAATCATATATTAAGAATTAAGTGTAATATCCGTCCCTATGGTTTAATGGCATAATCACTGTTTGTCTCCCCTTACAAATTCTCGTATGATGAGTCCCTGTATTTTACTTACTTTCTAGTATGCATCCCTCTGTTTATTTGACGTTACCTTGGTTGTTAAAGTGTCAATGAAATGACATGTTTACCCTCATGTTTAATAAGAATGAACACAGCCCCTAATTTTTCTCTTTTAATACCGACGATCTCAAGTCTCTTTGGATTCTTAACACCTGTGATCGATAATAATTGTTAACCTTAAAATCAAGTGATAATGTCTTGGTTTATTGAGCTCACAGAAGTTCAATGTATCAGATGTGATTTGCTCTTGTGGTATTACCACTTGCTATCAGACATCCGAGAAGGATGCAAACCGTGGTCGACGATTCTTGTACTGTGTAAGTGTTGCAGTTCTAAATTGGACGAGAACTATGATAATTTTGTTATTTTAGGTTTGATAATTTTGAGTTCACTGTATTCCACATTTGGTTGTTTTGGTTCAATTTTTGAGTTCACTAAATTCCACATTTGGCTGTTTTTGTTGAATGTTTGAGTTACTGAATTAATGTGTATGAACAGACTGTTCACATTGCAGCTTGTAGATTGTCTTTATTTAGTTACCCTATACACTTAAACTTCAGTTATTATGTTATACAAACACTGCATAATTTAAGTAATCTCATTACAGAAGGGTAGTTATGGTTTGCTAAGGTGGGTTGATACTCACATGTGTCCTAGATGTGAAAGGATAATCCCTGCTTTGTTACAGTCTAGCAACAAGAAAGAGAAATTGACGAAAACCAAAGCTTTGGAAGCCAAAAATTGAAGATTTTGTTAGGATCAATTAATTGATTGTTGTTTATTGTTTATATATTGAACTTTTGAAAAGTAGTGTAATTTGTACTAACCTTTTAAAAACCTCTAATGGATCTATCTCTAATGTTCAAATTATGTTGATTCATATGTTTCTACTTGTCCAATTTTGTATTTTGATATATGTGTATTCATATCTTGCTACTTATCCAAATTTGCATCTTGATAGCCATCCTGTAACCATACGCAATTTGATGAAGTTGAAAAATAAGTTGTGCATGTGGAAGAAAAAGAAGCCAAATATGAAAAAGATTGCTACAATTCCAAAGAAGAAGTGGAAGAACAATATGAAAAGGATCCGGAGTTGGAATAAGACCTTGAGGTATTGAAATAGGTTGAGGACTATAGCAGGTCCCAAAAGAGAGGTGGAGCACTAGTACCATAATCCAGACAAAGGTGAGCATGAATCAGTTTCATAGTGGCTAAACGATGATTATCAATGGAAATAAGTTTAATATTAGAGTTATTTGTAACATTTGGATTAAGAATTGTGTTATCTGTAATGTTTTACTTTAGAACTGACTTTAATAAATGTTTCCTTACCTTTGTTTGTTATATTTGACATCAATTCACCACTTATGCAATTGATATATACATTTGACTTTAAAACGTTAAACATATGCTATTCAAATCATAAAAAGCCAAAAAAGTCCTAACATGAATAGTCTTTACATGAATACTCTTAACATGAATAGTCAAATACACACAAACACAACATTCTTAACATCAAAAGCAAGTATTAAGAAAAAAAATGCCAAACGAAGTCCTAACATAAGTAGTGAAACACAATCACCATAGAATTCCACCATCCATCTTGACTTGTCTTTGGTGTGTAGGGAAACCGTTCACAAAATAAAAAGATTAACAATTTTATTAATCAAATTCGGATTATATTACATAAGCAGAATCTGGAGTGACAGAAACAAAATACATAACAAAACTGAACAGAGAAACAAGTTACAAAGAAAAATAAAACAAAAGGTGACTAAGGCACGTGAAGGTCACGCTTCCCTTAAAACAGATTTCGGGCCACCCAGGTGAACCCGTCTGTTTCCAGGGTACAACAACCAGAGCAGATTGTACTGCCGGGATAGCCAAGCACCTGAAAAATACCTGAAACAAAAGTTCTGTGTTGTATGATTCATACGGTTTCTAATGTGTCTCTCAAAACAAAGCACAAAGCTTTCTATATCTACTAATCAGAATTTGAAATGATCAGTCTCTATTGAATACACAATTCAATAAGACTAATTCTAAAATTCAATGGCATATTGAATTCTGTGACTTAATCATTTTACAGTTAGGAACTTGAACAGTCTCCAGCTGACAACACCAAGCCAAGACACATAAAAAATACTAAAGGCGGCTCTAAGCGGCTCTGCGAGCGTGCGAAGTGCAAAGTGCGCCATCAAAGTGCCCGTTGTCCTCGTCCCGGTCCCGTGCTAGGGCGCGGGCACGTCCGCGTGTCGGGTGCTTCGCACCCTCTGGCTGCCACTAGGTGTAACTTATCACATAGGAATACATTTGTGTAGAGAATTATAAATATAAATCAACAAAAGATTTGTCTCTTCACCAATGTGGGACGAAACACAACTTCCCACACAATTAAAGCTTAGATCTTTCATTCATTAGCTTTTCAAAATTTCCAACAATCCCCCACATGAATGGAGATCATCCCACACACTCAAGTGCCACGATAAAATTCAACGGTTAAGTAATGCAGGATAGGTAAGTTTCCTTTTGAACCTCCTTGTGACATATACTTAGTCTCCTAGCAGTTAGTAGACGCGATGTCCTTGAACCAACCCCTTTTTACGTAGACGTTATTACACATCACACATTACTCTTCTTGGTCTGGCTAACCCCTCATAGTTGTGTCCGTTATGGTCATGGAACACTATCCTAGTTCTGCGAGAGCTCTAGGAATTGTGCCCCCAATTCCATTTAAAACGACCCCACTTCTCTCTATCATAGGTGATTTACAAATCATTAAAAGTCATATGCTTAACCTCTCTTGATATCACTGATTTAAGTAGGAACGGACTAGGAAGTTTGTAACTCCCTTTGTATGTTGAGGTACTCCCCCACAGTGACCTCAGTCCGTACAGTTAGGTGGTCCTATTGAGCCTAGATCATGGGATCTCTAATCTTCTAGGATAGGTTTTCCATTGTACAAACTTACTCCAAGGGCTTTAGTCCTATTCCCATTGACGACTTATGTACTACCTCTCTGCTTAAGTAACATTCGTAAAAAAAATGAATGAATCCTAAAACTCGACCCGTTTTTGTAACTCAGTCCGTTTTCATATTCCACGTAATTTTGTTTAATGTTTAAGCAATAAAATGTCTTGGGTTCTATGTTTTGATCATACATGTTATCATATATGGTGATTTATAGTCTTATACATGTTTTAGACAACCTTGTAAATTCATTTCCATGTATTTTGAAGCAACCCTCCATATCTCAAGGTCTAAAACTAAGGTTTTCCTTAAGTTAATCAAAAACTTTGGAGACCTCGTGAACATACCTAACACATCACATCCTAACCTTCTTATCATTCAAACTTCATTATATACATGCCTTAAGAAGGACATTGTGTTTTGGAGGGTTATAGATGATAGCAAGTAAAAAGCTATACATGCGTATTCTTAGTTTTGTCATAAGATGACTTTCGGGTGACTTTCTTGCTAACTTTTCTCCATCCTTGAGCTATCATTCTAGTCCATTCAAAGCTCCAAGATATATTTGGTATACTAAGGATCAAGTAGGTTTAAATGGTGCATAAAACTGAGCTCCAGCGTAACGGGAATCACAAACACAAGTTTTAGAACATAACCCTCGACCCGCATCAAGATCCAAGGTTCAACCCCAATTCTCGACACCATGGATGTTGGATTACTCTCTTCCATATGATTGTACTTTGAAAATAATGAACGTAAGCGAAAACCGTGAGCCAAACGGAGTTATAACGAAGCGAGAATCGCGGAAAACAAGTTTGGTGCTTGTTGCTGATTTGAAAGACGCGAAAATCTTGTTTTAAATTCATCCCACATCGCCCCAATCACCATTTTGAGCTCCCTTTCACACCTATAAATACCCTTGCCTGGTTCTTTATAGCTTGCAACTCCTAGTTTGAGCATAAACAAGTGGAATAACCAAATTTGGTGGTTCCACAAGCACAATACCCCTTTGGGTGTTGTGTGTAGTAGTTTTTGATTTCCGCTTTCGACGAGGACGTGCTGCCCTTCAAGCTCTTCTCATTTTGTAAAGTTTTTCTTCGAGGTAATCTTCCTTTCTTTTTTGTTATTCATTTATTTATTGCTTTCTTAGTTTAATTAGTTTAGTTTAGATTCTTAGTTAAGGAGCATTAGGCTCGTTAAGGTAGCCTAGTTTAGGCTCGCCTTTAGGCTTGGCGTAGCCTTGTAGAGCCTCATTAGGCTCAACGAGTCTAACATTTTCATGTTCGTACATTTAGCTATGCCTAGCATAAGTTTACCCTTTTCTTGTTGCATTCGTTTGTCTAGCTTAAATCACGCTTATCAATTGGATTTTCTCCTTATTCTAGTGCGGATTTTCACTAAGGATTAAAAACGCAAACACTGTGAGTGAATCCTTACAAATTCCCCTTTTTATTCATGTTTTGGGGTGTATCATGTGTCGTTTACATAATTTTGTTTATTCAAACACTTGTGCTACTACCATTATATGATCTAATGTTTATGTAATGTTTGGTTGTTGTTATATGTGGTTACATTTTCTCATTTCAGTGCATCATTCACATTAATCCCATCAATTCCTTGTTGGATACGAGTAAAGCATCGCGTGCCTCATTAGATCTGCTCCGTTTGATTGAGCATTGATCTCATAGTTCATCATTTATCATGCTCATGTGTACATTGCATGATGTTATGTGGTTTGTCGATAGATTTACATATACGTATGCTTATAATTGGTTTATGCACATTTTTAATTAAATAAACAATATAACTATTTCTTTCAAATGATTAAATGAGATTCACTCGCCAACCTTTGTTGACCCAAAAACCATTTTTACACATGATAAAGGTGAACATGTACGAAGAGAAGATTGGACATAGGATGGGCCTTACAAGAAACAGATTAGTGCAATATATTTGTTATAAACATCGTCTTGTGTTTGTAATTGTTTATATGAATTATTTGTATTGTGAGACACTTGATATGAATTAATGATTATTTAAAACAAGTAATAGCAAGTCATAAGCTCTCGAGTTAACCCAATCATACCCCGATCACCTATTCCGCTGCGGGTCGGGTGTGACATTAAGCCTTTTGTAAGCGGATCCGCAATGTTATCCTTTGACTTCACATAGTTAATCGTGATAACTCCAGTTGAGAGTAGTTGTCGTATCGTGTTATGCCAACATCGTATGTGCCTTGATCTTCCATTATATATTGCATTTTGAGCTCTACCAATAGCTGATTGGCAATCACAATGTATGCAAATAGCCGTTACAGGCTTAGGCCATCTTGGAACATATTCCTAAAACTGACGTAACCATTCTGCCTCTTCTCCAGCTTTATCTAACGCGATAAACTCATATTCCATTGTGGATCTAGCTATAAGTGTTTGTTTGGACGACTTCCAAGATATAGCTGCTCCTCCAAGGGTAAACACATAACCACTTGTAGCTCTGGAATCTTTCGTATCGGATATTGGGTTGGCATCACTAAATCCTTCCACAACAGCTGGATTTTGGCCATAATGCAGTCCATAGTTTCTCGTGCATCTCAAATACCTTAATAATCTTGTCATACCCTTCTAGTGCTCTGAACTAGGATTACTAGTATATCTACTTAGCCTACTCACAGCATATGCTAAGTTTGGCCGAGTACATGACATGAGATAATAAGACTGCCAATGATACTTGAGTATTCCAATTGAGTAATACTTTCGCCTCTATTTTTTGACAAATGTTGAGAGGTATCAATTGGAGTTTGAGCTACACTCGTGTCCTCTGGATTGAACTTCTGAAGGATCTTATCAACATAATGAGATTGACTTAGCACCAAACCAGTTTAGGTTCTAATGATCTTTACTCCAAGAATCACATCAGCTAGACCCATATCTTTAATGTCAAATCTTGCTTTCAACATGTCTTTAGTAGATCTGATCATCTTATCATCACTCCCAACGATAAGCATATCATCTACATAAAGGCATAAGATCACATAACCTTTAGAAGTCTCTTTCACATAGACACATTTATCGCATTCATTTTTTTGAAACCATTGTTAAGCATAACTTGGTCAAACTTTTGATGCCATTGTTTTGGAGCTTGCTTTAAGCCGTATAATGACTTGACGAGTTTACACACTTTGCCCTCTTGGCCAGGAGCAGAGAAACTATCTGGTTGTTCCATGTAAATCTCTTCCTCTAATTCACCATTGAGAAATGTGGTTTTTACATCCATTTGATGTATTTCCCAATTTCTCAAAGCTGCAATTGCAAGCACCAATCTAATAAAGGTTATTCTAGTTACAGGCGAGTATGTGTCAAAATAGTCAAGACCTTCCTTTTGTCTAAACCCTTTGATCACAAGCTTGGCCTTATACTTGTCAACAGAGCCATCAGCTTTCATCTTTTTCTTTAATATCCATCGATATCCAAGTGGCTTGCACCCAGGTGGAAGATCTACTAGCTCCCAAGTATGATTCTGCAAGATATAATCAATTTCACTCTTGATTGCTTCTTTCCATTGAGGTCCATCTGAAGAAGTGACTGCTTCTCGATAGGTTTGAGGCTCACTCTCAACCATTAGATCAGGCCCAAAGGATTTCTCAGTCCTTTGCCTTTTACTTCTTCTTGGCTCACCTTCTTCAGCCTCTGATTGTTCTTGAGTTTCCTCTCGAATAATCTCATCAACCATTGTTGAAGAACTTGCATGATTTGAAGAACTCGCAAGAGTTTGTTCTAAGATTGGAAACTCTTCTTCAAAGTAAGTCACATTTCCTGGCCTTGTCTCTATGATAGAGTCCTTGTGCGCATAGGATTCTTGGATTCATATACAAGAAAACAATGTGAACTACTGTTTGGCATATCCAATGAAAATGCAATCAACAGTTTTGGGCCCTAATCTAAGAGCCTTAGGGGGTGTAACTATCACCTTGGCAAGGCACCCCCTCACTTTCAAGTATTTATAGGATGATTTATGTCCCCACCACAACTCATGAGGTGTTACATCCTTATTCTTGAAAGGTGTTTTGTTTAACAAAAAGTTGGCTGACAAAATGGCCTCCCCCCAATGTCCTGGCTCATCCCAGAAATTATCAACATGGCATTCATCATTTCTTTTAGTGTACGATTCTTTCGCTCCGCAATGCCATTTAATTGGGGTGTATAAGGTGGGGTACACTCGTGTATTATGCCACTTTTTGCACACACTTCCCCAAATGGTGAAACATATTCACCTCCTCTATCACTTCTAACACGTTTTATTTTCTTGTTTAGTTGATTTCAACTTCAGCTTTATACAAGATAAACTTCTCAACTTCAGCTTCATCATTACTCTTAAGTAAGTATACATAACAATACCTTGTATTGTCATTGATAAAGGTAATAAATATTTATTACCACCTCTGCTTGGAATTGATTTTAAATCACACACATCCGTGTGTATCAGATCAAGGGGTTCAGTTATTCTTTCAACTGATTTGAAGGATGATCTTGTTTGTTTGGCTTCAACACATGTTTTCATTTTGTTTTAGAGTCATTGGTCAAAAGTTGGTATGTAATCTAATTTAATTAAACGACACAACGAATTAAAATTTGCATGACCAAGACGTCCATGCCAAACATTAGGAGACTCAACCAAGTAAGCAGAAGGACTAGCATTTTTATTCATGTTTTTCTTAATAGACATTAAATTATGTTTGAACATGCTATTTTGGGCATAACCCTTTCCAACAAACATACCACGCTTACTTAAAACAAATGTATCACTTTCAAAAACCAAACGAAAGCCAAACTTGTTAAGCATCCAACCTGACACAAGATTCTTGCGCAAATCAGGAACATAAAGCACATTCTTCAAAGTGAGCTCTTTGCAAGAAGTCCACTTTAAGATCACATCACCTTCTCCCTTGATATCAGCTATAGTAACATTTCCATGTACAACTTCTCTTCTCCCACCACCTCTTTAAACATATTAAAGAGGGTCTTGTATGGGTATACATGGCGGGTTGCCCCAGTGTCAACCCACCACCCTTTTGGCTCGTTAGCTACCAAATTTACCTCCTCCATCATAGCAGTGAGGTCTGAAATCATGGCCACTAAAGGCATACCATCATCATCAACCATAAGAGCCGTGTCACATTTAGGCTCTTTGCATTGGTCAGTACGATGACCAGTTTGTCCGCATTTGTAACACTTCCCTTTAAAGGGACCAACCTTCTTCTTCACACCACCTTTCTTTGGCCCAAGGTCAACACCTTTGTTTTTTCCCTTGCCATTAAACTTGTGGCCTTTATTACCCTTGTGACCCCTTGAGGATTGACCATGTTCCACAAGGTTTGCTTGTGCAGAAGCTTCAACTTGACTTCCTTTGTGTGACAACCTGTTGTCTTCTTCAATACAAAACGAACCACAAGGTCTTCAATGGTCATTTCCTTTCGCTTATGCTTAAGGTACTTGTTGAAGTCCACCCAACTAGGAGGTAACTTTTCAACAATTGTTGCCACTTGGAATGTTTCACTAAGATTCATTCCTTCAGACAAAATGTCACTAAGAATAATCTGCAATTCTTGAACTTGACTCGTAACAGTCTTTGAATCAATCATTTTGTAGTCCAAAAATCTAGCCACAACATACTTTTTAGTACCCTGCATCCTCGGTCTTGTATTTGCGTTCCAATGCCTTGAGATACATGTTATACAGGCATCTGACAAGCCGTTCAACACATAGTTGCGACATAGGTACTCAGATGTTTCCATGCATCAACAGCACTCACAGATTGAACATCAGATGTCCCTTCTGCGAGAACAGGAGGGGACTCAGTCAGAAACCTCGCAAGGTTTAGAGTCGTCAGATAGAACAACATCTTCTGTTGCCATCTCTTAAAATTTAAACCAGTAAATTTCTCTGGTTTTTCAGCATGGTTAGCAACTGATTGAGATGCTTGGGTACCAACTAATGGTCCCATGGTAGTGGAAGTGGATCCAACAGTGGTTGATGTGTTTGCTTGAACAATAGCCGTTTTTTGAAACAAGATAATACAAAAATCATCAGTTTATGGTAGAAACGATTTGGTTTACAGAAAACCAATGCAAACTACAAAAGTTTTGCAATAAACAAAAGAAAGACTTTATAAAAAAAGTTCAAACCAAAATAGTGAACGGGTTTTAAAATCTGTTTTAAGCTTGTAGGCCAACCGTTCACAAAATAAAAAGATTAACAATTTTATTAATCAAATTCGGATTACATTACATAAGTAGAAACTGAAGTAGACAGAAACAAAATACATAACAAAACTGAACAGAGAAACAAGTTACAAAGAAAAATAAAAAAAAAAGGTGACTAAGGCACGTGAAGGTCACGCTTCCCTTAAAACAGATTTCGGGTCACCCAGGTGAACCGTCTGTTTCCCAGGGTACAACAGCCAGAGTAGATTGTACTGCCGGGGATAGCCAAGCACCTGAAAAAAACCTGAAACAAGAGTTCTCAGGGATGCAAAGTTAGGAAAAACGTTTGATATGTGTGTTGTATTAACCATACGATTTCTAGTGTGTCTCTCAAAACAAAGCACAAAGCTTTCTATCTACTGATTAGAATTCGGATGATCAGTCTCTATTGAATACACAATTCAATAAGATTAATTCTAAAATTCAATGGAATATTGAATTCTGTGACTTAATCATTTTACAGGTAGGAACTTGAACACTCTCCAGCTGACAATACCAAGCCAAGACACATAAAAAATACTAAAGGCAGCTCCAAGCGGCTCATTACGCCCATCGTCCTCGTCCCGGGCACGGGTGCGTGCCGGGTGCTTCGCACCCTCCTGGCTGCCACTGGGTGTAACTTGTCACATAGGAATACATTTGTGTAGAGAATTATAAATATAAATCAACAAAAGATTTATCTCTCCATCAATGTGGGACAAACACAACTTTCCACACATAAAAGTTCCAACACACAATTAAAGCTTATGATCTCTCATTCATTAGTTTTTCAAAATTTCCAACATGGTGCACCCTGTGTTGCAGCATGTGAATTTTGCGTTGCAGCTTCATCTATCGCAATGATTTCATGTCCTACCTAGACCGATGCAGCTTCTACAATTGTGGCCCTTATTCTCACATTTGCTATATGTTGTGTTCCCTTTTCTTGTCATTTTACTTCCTGATGAACTACTGCATGTTTACACAGCATCCCAGTCAAATCCCACTTCATGCATGAGCATGTTTTCAAATTCCACATTCAACAGCACACATTAAGACCTTGCACCACTCACCTAGCAATATAGAACCTAACATAAGTATTGGCCTCATTGAAAAGGATTGTATTTTAAAAAGTGTTAACTGGTATTTTAAAGAATTCACCATTAGACCTTCAATTGTGATGCTGCTTCTTTATTGCTATTAAAGAATCTTCAACATATGTTGTTAGTGGACCATGTTTTTGCTTTGAATCTTCTTCACATTGACAATCCTTTTTGTCAAGTATTCCATCATGTACTCTAAATATGTTTCACAGGCTTGTCTCTTGCTCTAACCAATTACCTATTAAACACCTTAGATATGCTGTACAACATATCACACTTTGCTCTACATCCTCCACCTAATTTGTACAACAACAAACTTTGCTCTACATCCTCCACCTAATTATCTTCATCTAGGGATCATCTTCCTTAATCTCCTCCTCTTATCCTAGATCACTACTTTTTTCCTCTTTTTTTAATAATACTAGATGGAGCAAGTTCAGTAATTTTATTCCTATTTTCAATTGCAATGGTTGGAATAGATAGGCCAACATCTTATACTAATTAGTTCATAAACACATGTGAATGCCAATGTTCAACATATATTTCATTAAGCTAAATGAAGGTTTATGGGAGAGAAGATCAGAGCAAGACACGTATACGAAAAATAGGAGTTAACGTATACACAGGGATGCATACCAGATACAATAAAGAGGGGTTCAATGTGTTGGGTGGCGAGATTATAGACATACCCTTCTCTTGAACGTCCAAGCTAACATCAAATAAATGGAGGGACGCTTAGGTAAAATACAGGGACTCGACATGCGAGAACTTGGAAGAAGGGACAAATAATGATTGTGTCACTAAATAACAGGGACGCATATTGCACTATACCCATGCTAATTCCCACGATATAGATAGTCCGACACGTTCTAAACATTTCTTTTAAAATTAATTATACATATTCAGCCTTTTTTGTGTGATCAAGTTAATTATAATGGTTTGTGAGTAAAATTAAGCTTTTTTGGTTCATAATTGTGATGGGATTGAATAGATAATGAAAACTTAAAATTTATTTCAAATTGTGTTAGGTTCATTTTAAAATGAAATTGGATTAGAAAACATTTCATCTAGGCGTCTTCATTGGTTCGTTTAATGATTTATTCAGTGAGTTCGGATTTGAACTTTTTTTTTGTCCTAATCAATAACCAAATCGATCTGAATTTGGCAGTGTCCTAACCGATCCGAACAAAGTGAATTCAATTCAGATCGGTTTTGGTTAAAAGCCGAATAAACCTAACTCAATTGAATTCGGTCAAATTCAACCAGTGTATAAAACAAAGTAAAACTCACAAACTAGATCGCTTTAGGTTTGGCTATTATTATGCAAGCCGTGTATGGAAGTTGCTCTATCTTTTCGTATGTAACACTGAATTAGAGTATCTCAAGGACCACAGTATATATATGAAACACAAATTAAAACTCAAAAACTAGATAGATTTAGGTCTTATGTGAATCAAAACAAATAAATTCAAAGTAGAATGATTTAGGTCTTTGTGAATGTAGAATTCAAGTTGTGAACCATGAATGTACCTGAAGAATCAATTTATGTCTTCTGTTCACAGTAGTTGAAGGGAGTTGCAACTAGTTGTTACATTAGAATCAGGCAGAATATCGATTTTGGTCTTTTGTTTGAAATATATGGGCTCACTTAAATTAGTTATTGGGCTTATTAATTGGTCTACACATTAAGAGAATTATGAGTAAATATATATTTACTTTATTTTGTTAAATTGTTAATCCGTTAAACCCAATAGAATAAACCATAGGATTCAAAAATTTTCATATTTATCTTATATCCTATCCAACTAGTTTAATACCCGTCCAGTGGACGGTCACTCATACAGCGTAACAAACAAAGATAATCTATATTAACAGGACCGAACCGATAGGCTTATCATTCTAGGTGATGGCCTAGAGCCACTAAAAAATAGGGGCCTCCAATTTTTTTATTTTTCATATATTACATGTGTATGTGTATTTAGCCCAAATGAATAATACATAATGACCAAACAAATAAATAGTCTAACCTAAAACTTGAAGGATTATTGGCTAAATTCCTTTTTTTCTTGAATCCATAAGTTACAAGGTCCATTTTTTCTTGAACGTAATTATCCATCCTCTGCCGATGGAGGAGAAACTATGGGTAATCGGTTGTTGTTGCTGATGGTGCGATTGATCAATAACCATAAAAAAACAATTTTTTGATTTGATATTCGGGATTTTACGACATGATATTGTGATTTGCTATTGTCGTTTGATATTTTTTTAGGTTCAAGTCTCACAAGGGCCCCGACTTTTTACATCACTTAGGGCCTCCAAAAACGTTGGACTGCCCTGTATATTAAGTAGAGACAAATCTAAACAACATTACAAACAAAACACCAATCGTTTGTTTGTAAATACTTATATCTCCATCTTTACTAAGAACATGATATAGTTTGTTTGCAGCTATGCCCATTCGTTTTGACCCGCACTGAAAAGATATAAGTTCCAAATAGAAAAAAGATTAACGAAGTGTCAAGATCCCAAGTTTCCATCTTTCTATACATTTCTATACATGGAAGCAAGTTAGCACAAAGGTTACGTTACATAATCAACCCAGATTTACCATCCCGTTCAAATGAGACCCATATCATGCTATTAGAGCAATGACTAATAAAAATGATTTGTGCATACTGACATCATGATTAATGGTTGGTAGGGAGGGTAACAATAGTACTTCTATAACAAAAATGCAATTGTATATCAGAGATCTCACAATAGCATGTCCCACTCCCTAATAAATAAAAATAAAAACCAAACTTATGGATCTTTGATATCTTTTTAGTAGGCATCCAAAAGTAATATGTAACAAACTTGAATAGAAACTGTGATGATCCTCTTAACCAACAATAACCATATTTCGTGTGGCGGCTTTTCCTTTATTCTTCACGTTTTCAGACAGTTTGCCTTCCTTGCAACCGCCCAATGCTCGGTCTTAGGCTAACCATCTTGCGGTCCAGTGGCCAATAAGCATATGGCTCAAACTTCCCTTCCTCTTCAAATCTCCACCTGCCTTCTTGCTGGAGTATTATGTACCCGTATATGCCCACACAGACTGGCCCATTTTCTTGTGTTTCTTCTGTATTTTGAGATGCTATACTCCTCACATCAGTCTAACCGTGTGCCCGTCGTAACCTCTCTTATGTATAGCGTTTTTCCTCCTCAGAATTGATCAGCCTTCCACCAGCATCTATCTCTGGCTCATCATGAGACCGTAGCTTCCTTTTCAGACTGTCAGAAGGTCTAAGAGACGATCTTGTCTTTTTCACGGTCAAGCATGTCAAGTGGTTCAACATCTAGCTGTTCATAACTGTCTTATGCCAACCTCTTCCTTGCTCTCTTGGACCTGCAAAATATTCATTTACTTTAACAAATGTATCTCTCTCTACAATATAATATATACTTGTATCAAAGCACAAACTTGAATGAAGACTTTTTGGAGTTGAGCATATCTTCAGTTTCACCAAAATCAGAGAATATTTTTGTATGATTCCATTTGCTCAACCTGATAATGAGCCAAAAGTATAATTTAAATAACTAACAATAATGTGAGGACAATAGTGTATGTAAAATGTGTTATAGCAGAGAGACCTTGAGGTAGTTGGTTTTGATAGACGAGATTTGTTTTCCTTAGTGTTAGCATAATGGTTTCACTCTTTTCGTTCATTTATCTCATTTTAACAGTAAGCGGTAATTGATATTGTTTAGTTGAAACTTAACTTCAGATATAGATATAAATGATTCCACAACAAACCTTTCTTAGATTTGTGAGCAGCTCCATATGTTCTTCAGGCCTGCATTTTTTACAAGCATTTCCAAGGATATACTCTTGATTAACCAACGGTTAAAAACCAACACATCAATAAATTAGAGCCAATGATATACTCTTGATTGTCCATCCTGAGACAACAATTCATCCGGTCACAAAGAAGAATATAATCTTTCTTATTATCTTCATCTTTAACTAAGAAAAATGATATTGTTTGTTTGCAGCCTTGCCCATCCATTTTGACCCCCACTAAAAGATAGTTCACGTGCCACCAATACCCAAACCATTCAAGGCTCCGAGCTACCCATTATGCCTCTTTTAGTAAATGGCCATTACATATAAACAAAAATAAAATATCAGCAAATATAATAAAATCAAATTTATGAAAAAAAAAATACAAACTCAATAATATGTTGAGGCTATGTGAACTCTATTTTTCCTGTACACCAAATCATATAAATAGACTTTGGAGTTCCTTCAATCAAATTCTCCAATCTGAGATGAATTAGAGGGATTACCCATTATGTGATCAATGTCAGTAGAGAAAAAACATTGTTTCTTCACACACATTCATCTCAAAACTGACAAATCAAACATAAACTGAGCCCATCGGAGAGGGAGACAAGTTGATAGAGGTGGTTCGGGACATCTGCTACTCAAACCAACTGTCTGTAACTTCTTTTGAATTGGAGAGAGGGTGTGGAAGTGCCATTTTTACTGTTGAGCTTATAGGGTAGGGATTTAAAGATGGAGACTTTATGGAGTTTAACGGGCTGGGATTTAATGATTGAAATTGTTAAATGCAGGTTCATTATTTAGCAATTTCAATCATTATTGAGTTTAAAGGGTTGGGATTTAAAAATGGAGACTTTATTGAGTTTAACGGGTTGGGATTTAATGATTGAAATTGTTGAATGCAGGTGCATTACATCCTCTCAACTGACCCAGATTTGTAGGAGCTGGTTTTGAGATAACGGGCCCTAAAATAACCGGCTAAGAAGTAGAGATCATCGGAGTGGAACAACACCACCAGCTAAGAAACTGCAAAAAACTGTCCTGAACCACCATGGGAGTAGTTTTTTGTGAGTTTAAACGGCTCAGATTTCATCTTAGCAAAATCTATATCGATTTGGAAGGTGGTTAAACTTAATGGGCTTAATAATATATATAATTCCGTTAACGATGGATACCTTTGTTTTGCAGTTCTCCCACAAGCTTCCTTTCAGAGCCCTGGTTACCTTGTTCCAATGCAATGGCTTTAAGTTAGATTTTTTCACTGCACGTCCTCCTGGGCCACCACCTGGTGGCCTAGATGGAGGTGGAGGTGAAGGTGGTAGGGGAGGTGCACGTGCTCCTCCATGCGGTGGGGGAGGTGCGCGTGTATGACCACTTCCATGCATTGGAGGTGGGGAGGTGGTGTTCCATTCATTGATGAGTAGAGGTATATTGTTCCATAGCATGAAATTCAAAATTTGCCTGAAGAATCAATTATCAAATTTTTCAATTTCCCTTTTCGAAATAATAGGCACCAACCAAAGACCAATAATTTCAATGTGATCAAGGAAATGCTCCTCCACCAATTCATTAACAGAAGACCCAATAAAGGGGAAGTTTAATAATGAGGTGGGGCAATGTAATTGTGGTTATGATTATGAAACACCATATCTTATTAGATTAAAAATATTATAATAAAGTTAACTGTGTTAGTAAATGCATTTAGTTGTCTAAAAGGTCTGACATGTTCTAAACAATTTTTTTAAATTTTAGATTATTATATATAATTTTTCTAGTTTCAGTATTGTAGTCCAATTAAATATAATGGTTTTTGTATCAGGCATGTTTCTGTAATCTTGGAGCCCGGCCTATTGGTTTGAACATTGACAGACCCAAGGAATATTTTCAAGGGGTGCGAACCAGGGATTTAACCAACTTTTCAAGGTGTGCGATCAGGATTTTGCCTTTGGGTTTAAAGAATCTCATACTACGTAACACCATTTTATATTAATCCCCATTACATTTATCTAATAGTTTTCTAAAAAAGGGTTGACAATTTTCATTTTAACAAATCAAAAGATTTATGACATTTAATAGTCGAAAGATTATTAAATGCATCCAAGACATGGGCCGGATTTCATATTTTCTAGGCATTGAGGTGGTTTCAAAGATCCTGATTTACTTCTCTCACATAAAAAAATACTTCTCTAAAATTATTCATGAAGCCGGTCTCTCTAATTCTAAACCAGTAAACTCTAAGTCTAAACCAAGTCACAATTGGCTCTTTGGCGATAGTCCTCAATTTGATGATCTGGTCAATATAGACAAACAGTTGGAGCAACGCAATACCTTACTCTTTCTCGACCAGACATCACCTTTGAGGTTAACAAAGTTTGTTGGTTTATGTACTCCGCCACAGAAAATCATTGGTTTGTGGTAAAAAGGAATTTTTGGTATCTTCAAAACACCTCTTATTTTGGCTTTCTGATTCAACAAAAATACGCGCCAGTTAACAGTAACAGTTACAGTTAACACTTACACTTACACTTACACTGACACTTACACTTACACTTACACTGATGCTTGTCATCAATGTCTCACTGCCTTTTCTGATGCAGACTGGGCTGGCTCTCTTGATAACGTCAATGCACTGGTGGGATTTGCCATCTATCTTGGATCTAATCTTATTTCATAGTATGCTTGAACAACGTATTGTCTCCAGGACAGTATTAAATATTTCATGTATATATTATCCCCATATTAGAAATGATAATTCCATTCACTTAAAATGTAATTACATGGACTTTGGTAATACTTATGTGAGTGCGGGCACTAAAGTGTTGATTTAGTATGAATCACAAACTGGATTATGTCAGCTTGATAGCAAGACTGATTTAACTTTCTTTTACATTATGAAAAACGAATAACGTGAAGTGTTAGGACTTGTTGTACCTATTGTACAACTGTATAGTATTGGCAAGAACCAAGTAACGATCTGCTCCTAATACTTAATCGCCTGTCAATATCTAACTGAGATTAAAGTAGTAATTTGTAAAGAAACTAACGATCGCAAACAAGAAAGAAAAATAAGTACGGATTACGGATTTTAAGAAATCAGATTAGAAAATTATCCATTTAGACATTAACTCATCTTAATTGGTATGACTATTTTTAATTAGTTGTACTTATGAAAAGTGTTTAAAGATTTATAATGAAGAGTAAAACAATGTGTGTGAAATGCTAGTGTGGATGAGAACCTACTAGGGTTAATCCCACAGACAGAGAATCAGTACTATAGACATACACTAAAACCTTAATCTATAAAGCAAGTCTTAGTTATTATCACTTATGATTTAGGACTTCTAAGTTGGGTTCTTTCGTATCAACGTCTCGCATATTACAATTTGAACAAGATCAACAAGTAAGAAACGATAATTAGTTATCCTTCACGTGAATAACTCACAAGTTTTACCAATTATGTTACCGATTTGTCTGTCACTGATTAAGGTGTCAAGACTCAGATATAATTATAAGTGCCCCTTTATAGCCTAAAGATGATGTAGGTTGAATCTAACATGCATAAACAATACCACACAAATAAGATCTAAAACTAAGAATAACAAGCAATCATACACATCGTCAGATCAGAATAACCAACTTTACTAAAATCACATAATCATAAACAAAAACCAGTGTTTAAGTCCAACTAAAAAAAGAATCATCCTACCCTAAATGGCTTAAGAAGTTTCGCCTAGCACAGTGATGTAAATGGCTAATGAATTTTAGCCTAGCATAGTAATGTAAAACAAATCAAACACCAATCTGGATGAAGACATGGATGGTATAGAAACTGAACACGAAAGTTAACCACGTCGATTTACGCTATTAAAATGCAAACGAATGGCCGGATCTTCAATCTCCAAGTCTCTAGACCTCTGGATCTTCTTATCTACTCCCAAATGTCTTTCTCAACCTCCAAATTGCGCTCCTCCCAAGTTTGGCCGTCACCATGCCTAAATAGACGAAATTAGGCAACCTTAGTACAAGCCGTACTCTTAAGGTACGTGTTCGTACCCATGTCGAATGGGCCGATGGTGCAAATGGTGGACTGGTCTTTTAACTTGGCGAGCAAGATATGAACTTTTAGAAACATGCTAACCGTACCCGGGCACAATACGGTGTGCATTGTCTCTGCTTTCTCCATATTCTTAATTTTCAATCCCGATCCATGTTTCTTCCATCTTTCTTCATTTCTTCGTGAAAACCTACAAATCAAAGGTAAATGTGATTATGTATCAATTCTTATCAGATGTGTAATAAAAACAGTCTAAAGAAATGTGCATAGAATATATGTGTTATTTAAGACACATCAATGTTAATACCTCCAGCAGTTCCTTGATTCACTGTATTGCCCAAATATAAAATTATCTTCATGACTTCCTTTGATTTGACATATTTCTGGACCTTATAAACTAACAACGGAACTAAATCACATACAAATAAAAAGAAGTAACAAATAATGGTGATTTAAAGGATGAGGTACTCACTTTAAATCGCGTTACAAAGTGCACCTTTTCGGGTTTAAAAATAGAAGTCATTTTCTTCACAGCCTCTTTAGAAGCAGCTTTTTTTGGGGCTGCATTAGATAAGGTGCCTCAAGTTCTTATACATCATGTTCTGGAGGACTAAAATTCAATAGCACATCAGTAGTTAGAAGAAATGATATTGACTAGCAAGATTCTTACAAAAGAAGAATGAAACAACAAATTGCAGAGGCCTAAGAAGAATGATGGCTACCTTCGTCTTTGCAGTTCCTCTCACACTCTACCCAGGCAAACCACCTAGTTGACCAGGTGGAGGTGGAGGGCCAACTAAAGGTCCAGGTGCTCTCCAGGTGGCGGTGGTGGCCCAGGTGCTCCGGGAAGTTGAGGAGGTGTTGGTTCATGACCACCAAATGGTGGTTGTTGTGGTGCTTCATACATTTGCGGAGGTGAAGGAACTACTACCAAACCATCGCTTACAGGTTTTTCAATTGTAGAAGCATCACCAAGTGATTGAAATGCGGGAGGGGGAACTGGTGGTGATAAAGATGTTTTCAGGCTTTCATCCCTTACTGCCAATGGTTGTGAGCATGTTTCCATACTTTTATTCTCTACATGAGCTAATAGTGGTTGTGGAGGTGGTGTTGGTGACACAACATTTCCATCTCCTTCTTCGCTTTCTTCTCTTTTGAGTTCATCTTGTTCAAGGTTCTCCTTATGACATTTTTGAAATAGTCTCACAAAATCGAAAAGGGTCTGAGTAGCTGCACAACCAATAAACGAACATAATGCAAATGGTACTGAGATTGGGTAGGTTGTAAAAATGAGTTCGGGTAAAAAAGTGAGCGATTTGGCATGGATTGAAACTAAGGGCGTGCTCGGGTCAACTTGGTGGATTTGCAGTCTTTTATCCCAAGATTTATATAATAAAGGAAATCTGATGTAACTATTCAATATAATTTTTTATATTTGGTTGTTAATTGTTAACTTTAAAGTATTAATTTGCAAAAAAAAAATAAAATGAAAAGAATAATAAAATTTTCGGTTAAATGAGTCGTGTTCATGGCAACCCATGAAATTCGTGTCGTGTTTAGGTTCATGTGTCTGACACGATGTTTGAGTTGTTTCGTGTTCGGTTCAACCACCCAACCCGTAAACACATCCCATAACACCCCAAATTGAAACAGGCGGGTAGATAGTGTGATTTCAACCCGAAATACTTTTTGTCCAAAAAATTTATAATATTCACTTGGTCAAACATGATACAAATATGTTATAATTTCAATAAAATGATTTAAGAGGTCATATGAGTAAAAAAAAGACACTTTATACTACTTTGAGCCTTTACTTTTAGTCTTTTTTCTCATTTGACTCGTAAGAGATAAAGTAACACCGGAATTGACTAATTTGACTAATTCATGATGTTACTCTAAATAACTATATGCAAGTTACCTTGTTCAAAAGGGCAACGGGCAGGGTCTTCACCAAAATACAGGGCCAACCCATCAGCACTTTTACCCTAAACAATTAAACGAAATAATCCAAAAGGTTACTTTCATACAATATAGGGCTACATACTTAATTTCATTTGATTTCTACTTTAGGCTACATACTTTCAAAATTAACATTTAAGAGCCTATTTTATGATCTTATAATAGAATAAGGGCCCTGTTGCCCGTTAAGGGTTAAGCCGATTGAAAGTATGCCCCCTAAAATGAAATAGATTTTGAATATAAGTATGTTCCTTTTATGTCCAGTTTGTCCTAAATCAACAGTAAACTTTATTGAGATTTACCACAACGGTAAAGAAATTTGTAACACTTGTCACTTCCTCTTCAGCATTTTCAATGAACTTGTTCAATGTCTAACAATGTGAGAAAACCTTAATCAGAATTTATAATCCTAAACTTAGAATCAGTGTTCTTACATGTGCCTACTTATGCATCCCACAAACCAGCCACCCAAGCTTTAGCTTTCCACAAAAAAATTTATTAGCAACTAATAATTTAAACAAGTTTAATATAATATAGGAGAAGGTTCCATTTAGAAGACAAATAAATGCGAGAAGAGTGAGAAGAAGTAAATAATTCATTTTTTCAATATAAAAACTTTTAAAATACAAGAAAATTGTTGAAATATAATGTTTTTTCATCTATCTAGAATTTCAAAAAAAGAATATGGAAAAAAATTGGTTTATTTCTACAGCCTACAAATGTTCAAGTTATGTGTAGGAATATAACCTACCCATTATCTAACATGTGTAGGAAAAAAAATTAATGTTGAAAAACATACGAAAAAACTAATTTAATGTGTTTTTATATATATAACATACACATATGGTTGTAAAAAGTAAAAACTTTACAAATATATGACTAATAAAAGATTTAACAATTTAGGTTTCTTCTCGCACTAAAAATCTCTTCTAAAATTAACCTCATCCTATATACACACACACATTGATCGACATTTGGCCCCTCAACTCTTGCTTAACGCCTTTGGAACACAGCTTGGAAGTTGAAATTTAGTTAAAACAATATTTGGTTTTACTCATCGGATTATTATTGTAATAATATTGTTTTTGTAATCATAACTAACATATTAATTGTATATAAAAAAAATGGGCAAAAAGTGATAGGGGATCAACCCGATGCAGCCCCATCGATTTTGACACGTACTAAAAATATGACCTGCATCAACCTGAACCCGTTACTATCCACCTCTAAATCTAAGTGAAAACAAAACATCTCTCATGAAATACTATAAGACACTTACGGTTTACCTACCAGGTGAAAACCTGTAGATATGGGCCCATCATTTGCAGATGCATCTAGTTCTTGCTTGGCTGTTTTCAGTCCACAGGAAACGGCTAGCATTTGTTCTGCTACATTTTTCAAATGTATCTGCAAGTTAATTAAGCCTTTTATGAGCAATCTACGGAAAACATCGATGACAAAAGTTATGCAAAAAAAGTTTAAAAATCAAACCTTTGTTGCAGCTTCCAGGCTAACTAAATCTTCATGGAAATCTAAAAGATCTGGTGATTTGTTGGCAAGAAGCTGTACAAACGAGAAAATGTAAAACGGGTTATCAATTAAGATACATTTGGATTCAATATTATTTTTAAGTGGACCCTAAAATGCTGATTAAGTATGAATGGGGTGACAATTCTTAACATGAAACGAATACAACACGGAAATAATCAGGTTTGGGGTTGCCATATTTAACCCGTTTGGTAAACACTAAATTCGGATTGATCAATTTAACCTATTTAGTTTAATAGGTTGTGTTCAGGTTCACCGGTTTAAACTAGTCACTTAAACACGGTCACCCATTTAACTGAACAGGTTAATCCACCAACCACCCTTTTAGCTCATCCACTACAACCCACCAACCCATTTTACTCGTTTAGATAAACGGGTTAAAAAGATCGAGTTTGGGTTACACAAAATTAAGTGTGCCTGGGTTAGGGTAGATGGTTCATACAATTAAATATATGGGTCGTTTTCGGGTTCAATGGTTTAATCTGCCAACGATATATGTCGGTGATACATGCCACATTTTAGGTTCCTACCCCACGTCGTGGCCATGCACACCACACCCATTTCAATGCATATACATCATGCAATGTCGGTTATTGAGTTTCTACATTTCCATTTGACATCCAATGGTGTGGATGGTTTTTTTAAAAGTGTCGGGTTTGGTGGAGGTGAAGATGGTAGTGTGGGTGGTGGGTGTTTAGGATCCTGGTTATTGGATAGTATTATCATATTAGGGTTTATTGGTGTGAGCTTACAAGCCCATTTTAGGTATCTAGAGTTTTGTTATGATCTCTATATATCGTAACTTAACCACTCAATAATATTCATTCAGTATTTCACTAATTAACATGGTATCAGAGCCTTAGGGCTCTGGTTAACTTCTCCGTCGCGCCGCCACAAAAACAAATAAATAAATCAAACCCTAGTCGTCACCACCGAGTTCGAACCCTAAACACGGCGGCAGTTTCACGTTCAAAAAAAGCTTCGTTATCAGTACAAGATCCAAGCCACAATGCCTAAATCTTTCTTCGAGTTGCTTCTCACCAGCGCCAGCATCAGATCCGACACCTTGCAATTAGCATACCTTTGAAATCCACTACAGAACCACCGCCTCACGCTCCACTAGAGGTTTCGTCATTGCCGCCATGCGCCGCCTTTGACCGGCGCATGTGGGTGCGTCGACCGTCCATTTATCACCGGATTTTTGGGGATTGGTCGGGATTAAGGGTCGCACTTTTCTGTCAAGTCGGTTTTGTTTCGACCAGTTTTTCGGTTCTGCCTCGTTTTAGCTCACGGGTGTTCCGGTTTTCTCCATAGCTGACAAGAACAAGTATTTTGATGATGCTACGGCACCATCTCAGCCGTCATGCCACTTAACCATCATATTCCTCAAGCCGCTCCTTACCGCTACGCCACCACCGCTCTCTTTTGTTTTGTTCTATTGCTGCCGACTTCAGTCCGCCACTTATAGGACTATCGGTCCCCATTATTATCGCCTACTTCGGTACTTCGGTCCTCTGCCACGCCACTTGCAGGACTACGGTCCCTCACTACGTTGAGGGTTAGTTAGATTTCTACCCCACCATTGCAGAAACACGGGATCTATCACTGAAGACTATGGATGGCAAAATTAAACAGAATATTGATATGTTGGCAAAAGTTCAGATTTCTGAGTTGATCGAAGCATGTTTATCTTATTATTTTTTATGTTTTTGTTTTTCTAGTCTAAGCTTCTAGTTTCATCCCGCTCCGACTGCGGGGGAATATTATAGTATTATCATATCATGGTTTATTAGACAAATATTATTAGTGATAGATTAGGAACTAAACATGTATATGGTGGTCTGTATAAATTCACCTATGTGACCCTAATCTTCAACACAATCAAATACAAACAATATTTTGTTTTGGTATCAGAGCACAGGAGCACAACCACATGAAAACACCTCCGGGTGTCGTCCGCTCCGACTATGGGGGAGTATTAGATAGTATTATCAGATTAGGGTTTATTGGTGTGAGCCATCCCACTTAGGTATCTAGGGTTTTGTTATGATCTCTATATATTCTAACTTAAGCACTCAATAATATTCATTTAGTATTTCACCAATTAACATTAGTTAACTAGTAGGTTGGTGATTTTGGCAACAGTTTTGGTTTGGGTACATCATATGTATGTGACTAGAGCGTCGATCCGTTTGGCATTGGCAGTGGATATTTGGATGAATTGGTGTAGTTGTTTTTAACAAGAGCATGTATATAAGATGTGATCATACCTTGCAGAGATAATGCATAAAGGTCAGGCCGCTGTCTGATGCACGTATTTCGGTCAGTTTCATAAGGCTATCCAACTTGAAACCAATTGCAGCACCTGGCAAATGGGAAATCGGAATATTGTATAGGGCAAACATTCACCCGAAGGCCTGATCCCGTGTTGACCCGTAATCCAACCAGCCCATTTTACAATCTTTCTTTTTCTTAACATGTGTTTAGTAATGTTATTACCTCTAGCGGTCCCTTGATTTAATGCATTCCCCAAATATAAAATCCGCTTCATGATTTCCTTCAATTTAACAGACTTCCTGACCTAATAAACCAACAACAGAACTATGTTTCGTAAAAATAAAAAAATAAAGAAAGAAAAACATTAGATATAAACTAGGAGCACCTCATCACATGCAGAGTTTACGGTGTTTAGGTTATTCTTAAACTCTGCAAGCTGAAAGAATGGCTGAAGTGAGATGATCAAAGAATGAAACAAAATATATACTCAAATAGTAACCACAAACCTGAGAATCAAATTGAAATGTGAACATCAAACTATTTAACTTTGACTCCATACGCGGCACCTTCATTAGCTCCAGGAAATACTGCAAGATTATTCACTAATAATATAATGAATGGATTTAAAAAAGATAAACAAAATTGACGCATCATAAATTTTATTATCTTGATACTCACCTGTTCGCATTGGCCCAGTTTATCCTGATCACCTTTGTAACTCTGAACAGTCACAAGCAGAAGATGAATAGATACATGGAATAATAAACTCTTTTACCAAACAAATATATCTAAAATCTTAAAGACCATCTGCAATGCATTGTCGATAAAAGTGTCCATAGGATTGCCACGTCAGTTTTTAAATAAGTAACTCGAATGGTTAATTGGTATGTGGATCGGTGGGAATGCAGAAAAAGAGTGAAGAATGCATGATGCATCTAATGAATTAAAAGTTCACCTTAAGTATCTCAGTCTCTTCTTTAGTCGGGAATAATTTTAGAAGACTTTCGATTTGATCAACATATAAGACCGTGTCATCCATAGCGAAAACTGCTTCCTACATATTCAACTCGTTTATTTAAATATATACCATTTTATAAAAATGGATGCATCTCCAAGTGAAAGTATAAAATACTTCACTCGATTTATAAAAAATCGATGCATCTACGGGTACAAAATTAAGAAGCCAGTTAGAACATGATATCTACACTTACCACAATAAGAGGAAGAGGTAAATTAACCTCTGTAAGCATGATTTCTATGTTATTTGCCCTTAACTTATCAATCTACAATAATAAGTAGATTTACATAGTTAGCACACATTGTTAATAATTTTATTTCTTATATTACATATTACATTACCAGTTGGACTTTTTCATGCATTGAACCAGAAGTTTTTCTCTTATCTGCCTCTTTAGAACTAGCTATCTTTGGGGGGTGTTAGAGAAAAGTTGCTGAAGTTCTGATACATCAATTTCTGGTGGCGTCCTAGAATTCAATGTAGGTTATAATATTGTTATTAGTTAGAATGTACATAAGTTAGGTGGCATCCAACATTTCTGCAAAAGAAGACTACGAAGTGACAGAATTTATAAGCAACCTTTTATTTTTCTGTGAAAATCACCAAAATGACCATCTTACCAATGAGTTTGACAAAATACCCTTGACTTCTAAATGTTCCAATTTACCAATGTTTTACAAGTGTCCCTTGCCGCAGCCTTGGTTTAAAAAAGTGCGTCTTTCGCAACAAAGCTCAAGCTCCTGCGCTTTTGGTAGCATAACACGTTTATTTTTAAAAAAGCGCACATGAGGCGCGTTTTCTTGGCAAAAAACTTACCCTGAGGCGTATGCCTCATGTATTTCCCATATTTTTGTGCTTTTCAGGTTGTACATGCATTGAATTTCCATATTAAAACATATATGACGCTTACTTATCTCTAAATATTGTGTAATGATGCTAAAGATCTATATGAAATATATAAAAAGTTATATAATTAGTTGCGCCTCGGGAACGAAATGCGGTGCATTGGGCGCTTAGCACACAGTTTTAGGACCTTGTCGCTTTTATGGGCTTCTCGTTTATTAAAACCAAGGTTGTAGCAGGTCCATTCACCTACGCTAAATGGAATTTTGTTGCGCCAAGTGGAAGCTTCTGGTCAACTTAACTAAAAACAAGAAAAGTCAAATGATATTTTTGTAAACAAAAAAGTCAAGTCTATTTTGGAAAACTCATAGGTCAAAATGACCATTTTGGGAATTTCCCTTTTTTTAGTTACCGTGAGAACTACTAACCAATGTGACCAGTAAAATGTAGCTTGAGCTGGGTAGGTGGTCTTCAAGGGGGTTACCAGGCACTGGATTAGAACCTGAGACCGCAGCTAGACGACTCAGGTGCTAACCACAGCGCGTCTACGCCACCCCTTTTAAGTTTACAAACCAAATTAGTAATGGTGTACAAAGTACAATACCTTTGAGGCTGTCCATGTATTAGCAATTCCTCCCATAAGCTTCCTTCTAATGCCTTACTTACCTTTTCCCAATTCAATGGCTTAAAGCTGTATCTTCCCGTCGCGGGTCCCCCATCTTTTTCCATAGGCGGTGATGGTGGCGGTGTTGGTGGTGGTGGCGGTGGACTTGGGGTTCACCTCCATCCCTTACAGCCAAAGATGTTGATGCATTGTTATTGTTTTTTGTTATTATTATTATTATCATTGTTGTCATTGTTGTTGTTCTGAGCAGGTGATGGTGGTGCCGGAGTAGAAGGGGCATCCACTGCTATAATCATAATCATATACAAAATAAAAATATATCATATCATATCATACCATATAAAATTTGTGCGTATAATAATATAATAATAATAATAATTAATCACACGGTTTTTACGCACCAAGAACCCAATCGGAGTTTTCATGGTGGCGATCACGCCGCTTACGGTGAAGGAAGCGTCTGAACAGGGCCATTCAATGAAAATGAATCTACCAATTAATCAAATTAGGGTTTCAAATTACACCAAATCAATGAACAGATCAAGAAACGTTCAATACAGATCCAATCGAACCAAAATTAGGGTTTTTATTAAAGTGATCGAGGTGCGTATTATAATTTAGGTGGGGGAATAAGTGGCAGCGAGCAAAATTGTTAGGGTTTTACGGGTAATCATAATGAGGATTGATGCAATCATACATGAAATCGATGATATGAGAAGGTAAAAACGGTTATGGAATGGAATTGAATCTTGGAATTCTGCATTACAATGGAAATCTTAGATTTAGGACTTTTTATTTCTAGCCGTTTGAAATTTTAGTTTTGAAATCTCGCTCCTAAAATAATGCTGGCTCGTTGGTCTGTTAAATCAGTTTTTAATTTTATTTTTGGGGTAACTTTTAGAATAGTAACTAAGTTTTAAAAGTGTTTTAATTAGGTCACTTTAAGTTTCAAAAGTGTTCCAATCATGTCACTCAACATTCATTTTTTATTAAAATTAAGGGTTTTATCATCCATTTCATAGGTAACCGTGGTGATTGGATTTTTGTTTATTTTTTCCCTTTCATTTGATGCTAACGTCGAGTGAATGACATGGATTTTAACTTATTTTTTTAATTTTTAATGTAATTAAAATGTTTTTATTTTTAATAAATTAAATTTCATATATTAAAATAATCCGATCCTAGCATCTTATGCTCAATTTTTCTCTTGACACATGGAAAAAAGGACATGACTCGATTTGAATGTTAAGTTATCTAATTGGGACAAAAACGATACGAGTGACCTAATTAGAACATTTTTGAAACTTGATTACTATTCTGTGACATTTTCCCTTAATAATGCTGCCTCGTTGGTCTGTTAAATTACTTTTTAATTTTATTTTCAAGTAAAAGTAGAGAATAAATATTTATTCATTTAATTACATCACGATGGATTTATATATTTTTTTTCGAACAACTGCTAGTAAGCAACTAGAACAGGTAAAGGAGACAAATGAAAAACAGCAGAACAAGACTATACATCAAAACTCTTCCACTTATATGTTTTGGGTTGGGATATGTGTGTGTCGTTATGTTTGGAATATGTTTTGGGTCTGTGGTGAAAATGATTGTGGTTGATTTGGTGCGTTATAGTATGTAAAAAAATCGGGAAGCGGTGGTGGCGGCGTCGGATTAGAGGAGGTTCGGGTGGTATGTGGCATCGAATAATACCCAATCTCACCCGTTCACAGGTCTCTTCGATAACGTTCTTCTTGCTCGTCGTTTGCAAAATTATCCTAAATTGGATCGTTGGAGTCTCACGCTTTTTGGTTGTCGGGAATATTGTGTGAAATGGTTAGTTTGTATAGAAACAATATGGTTTTGTTAAAAAGGTAGGATATAAAAGGTAGAAATGAGGTCCCCGCGCCTAAAAAGTGGGGTGTGGGTGTTATGAGGCGCCATAGGCTGATTTGGTAGGGGCGCGAGACAACACCATACAGCCTAATATCCACCCAAACTTCACTGGCTCATTCGGAAATTACATATGTTCCTCACACTCCATATACTCCAACAGGACACTAATGCGATTGACTCGGGATATGTTTATGGACAGTGGCGGACTTAAAAAGAATTTTCCATAGGGGCAAAAGTTTTAGTGGTCTGTTGTCTATTGCTAAATAGTTAAAAAAGTTTGGTCGGGGTCGAATCGGATTGAGTCACATAATCATCTCATCGATTAGGGTGATAAGAAGAAATTGCTTTTCGTTCAAAAGGATCTAAAGACAGATTATCCAAATCAACAGTGGTAAAACATGAACTTTGTAAAATGGGTAATAATTATTTGTTAGCAATTATTTGTTTTAAGTCGACTTACAATTAGCTTGTGAACTAGTCATGTGAAAATGCTAGTTGTAACCTTTATGTTCTAACATTTTGAAATGCTGTGAAATAACATTCTTTTAACACTATAAGAAAGATTAAAATTCAATTATATATAGATACAAAAATAAAAAATTTAAAAAGTAAATCAAACTCCAAGTTATAAAAATGTTTAAAGTTTATAACAACACTCAAATATAGAATATATATGACCTTATATAAATAAATAGATATACTCTGAACTAATACACTCTAAAATAATAACTCTAATAAATATACTCTAAATTAATAAAAACGTAAACTAAATAAAGTAGTGTAGTAAAGTATCTAATAATATAAAAATAAAATAAACAAAGTAAAATTCTAAACATTTCATATGAAATTAAATATAATAATAAAAGAAAAATAAATAAACTCAAAATAAAGAATAATTATGTATGTTGTCTAGTCAAACCATAACCTCAATTCTCACTTACTCTTATCACATCTCAAGACAAAAAGATTAAATCTCACAAATAAATAAGCAATCTTTATGTAATTTTCTAAAACTCTTCATCTTTTTCATTTTCTCTTTACTTCTCCTACAACTATCACCACCAAGCAACCGAGATCCGTCAGCTGTCGTAGTCCATTTTATCTTTCACTGCTCCTCTTTTCATGATAACAAGGGGTCCAGTGCCAAAATTTTACGGAGTGCTCGGGATTTTATCATATATACAACGTTAAAAAACTAATTTCAAAGGATGAGTTTGTCCCCATGGCCAATACATCGGTCCGCCCCTACTTATGGATCTCGAGAATGACTATAAAGGCAAACACAAAAATCGGTGGGATCTTACACCACACGCTTATATTATGCCACACAATCGAGGCGACCATGACAGCTGGCAACAAAACCTCATGACAGAAACCATTCAACGGTGTTAAACCTCTCTTCTCCCAATAGATATTTATTCAAAAATCCTAGTCCCGTCAAGTTTAAAAGCCCCAAGTCCTCGCTACTAACAGTATTTTGTACTTGACTCTCGATGATGAACCAGCCGACTTGCACGGCTATCCTAACTACTACGAGCCTTCTGTCCCACTCATTTAACCAACTCACGTGGTTCACGGTCCACCCACACGGATTTTAGCAGCACCAACAAAAAAAATCTAGCAACTTTTAACTTATACTAACATAATATTTATATGCTTGCCCAAAACACGCTACCTTGCAGGCAACATACATATATTTACATGTTCATACAACCGTTTTTTAACTACCAAGGATACTAATTACTAAAAATACGACTTATAATTAGTCAAACTTTACATACAAATATAATCAACAAACATTAATGAGCACAGGCATCAAGAAACCTCAACACTAACTCAACATGCTCCGTGACTTTAACATCTTTTGCAGTAGTGTCCAAAACCAGCTTCGGCACCTCACCCACATCATAATCAGTGCACCCGTTGTAACCCGCCAACAGCCTCTCCAAATCCCGCCACGTGGCCGGCTTATGCCAACTTCCATCACAACCATTTTTCCCCCTGTTCTTCAGCCGTCGGCGCCACTCAGCCTCGTCCTCAGCCTTGCACTCAACCACCACGAGTTGAGTGCCCTCAAAAGACTCAGCTAGCTTAGCCAGCCGGTCCAAGTGGGCCCGATGGGAAAGAGGCGAGTCGATGACAACACTAAGGCCAAGACTCAGTTGGGTCTCCACCATTCGCCATATTACTTCATATGAAAGCTGGTTAAGGAGTTTTTGGATAGTGGCATCGGACCGTAGTTGTGACTCGATTGTAAAAGTCGAGTCACGCACGTCGTCTTTGTCGATGAGTGGGCACCCTATCGATGCGGCTATGAACCGAGCTAGCGTGGTTTTGCCCGAGCCAGGGTGGCCTTTCATCGCTACTATGACTCGTTGTGGTTGAGCTTCTTCTTGGTCCATGGTTGGTTTTGATTTTGGTTTTGAATTATATGAACTTGATCGGTGTAATATGTTTTAGTTTTATAGCGTTGAGGTCACGGTCACTTGTACATTTTTAAATAAAATATCTCTTTTTTTTCTCGTATTTAGATAAGTTTTTGCCAAGTCACAAAACGATGATGACCAACATTCTTAATTTTTACAAAAGAAGTACTTGTTTTATGGGATAATTTACACAACTAGCCCTCAACTCTCACTTTTAACTATCTAGCCACTATATAAAATAAGATTTATGAGAGACCGAGTCAAGCCGAACGTCAAAAGGTTCGGTTTGACTCAACGGTGCAAACAAAATTTGAACTCGACACGAAAGCTCGAAGAATTTAGTTGGCTAGGCTCAAGCTTGGCTCAATAAAGATGTTATAATAAAACAAGAACTAAAATAGTTTGAAGATGTCCAATATGTCACAGCCCGCCAAAACTCATATCATTAATGGCCAAAAATATCTCCGAGGACTAGAGAATTCTTAGGAAAATATCTTGAATATTTTCCTTAATCTTTCTAGATTAGTCCATGTAAATATCTAAGATATTTTGTATATTTTATACATAGAAATCTCTAGATTATGAATAATCTAGATGCTTAGCCACAAGTATAAATAGGGGGCCCATTTATAAATCACCTCCAAACTTGTACTAAAGCACACTTTCTAAGGAGTTATCAAGCAATACAAGTGTTCTCTTTGATCACTATCTTTGTTCCCTTTGTTTCAAGTCATAAGAATAGAGTTAGCTAGTTGGTTCAAAGGCTGATCTTAGCAAGGTGACTAAGAGTCGCATGTGGGTTGAAGGACTAACTTTGTGACAAGTGGTATCAGAGCAACTCGATTCGCTGGGAAATGACTGATTCGGGCAACAAAGGAGTAGGCATCAATATTGTTGTTGGTGATGAGACTCGTGGACGGGATGAAGTAGCCCATGGAGGGAGGAAAGCATCGTAGTGCATCTAAGGATAAGACCTTAGAGAAATGGGTTGCTAAAATGGAGACCGCGATGACCGGACTCGGAGCTCAAGTCGATGGCGCATTTCAATGCTTGGACGAGATGGAGACAAACTTCAGTGACCTTCGGGACGGATTGAAGGCTGCAATGGAGTTCTATCAAGCTGAGTTCCAATTGAAGGTAAATGAAGCCATCAAGGAGGCTACAGAGAAGGGCAATTTACAGACTTCGTAAAGACATGGATGACTTATCCATAGATATGCATCATAGCCTTCTTGGCTTCGAGACCAAAGTAGATGACTATGGCAAGGCCATGGTTTCAGCTTTTGGGAAGCGTTGTTAGCTTTACACCAAGGATCGAAGTACCAAAACCAACACCTTTCATAGGCAAGCGGGAAGCAAAGGCTGTTGACGGATTCTTGTGGGAGATGGAGCGCTACTTCGAAGGTGTAAACGTAATGGGCGACGCTACAAAGATCAAGACGGTTTCGTTGTACTTAAAGGAAACTGCGGGCCTGTGGTTGCGACATAAACATGCAGAGATTGAAAAAGGTACGTGTATCCTTAACACTTGGGCTGATTTCATTAGAGAAATCAAAAATCAATTCTATCCGGAAAATGTAGAAAATGAAGCTAAGAGCCGGTTGCGAAAATTGAAATAAACCGGCACTATCAAAGACTATATTAAAGAGTTTACTACCCTTGTCCTTGAAATTCCGGATATGTCCAACAAAGATTCTCTCTTCTACTTTTTCGATGGCTTACAAACATGGGCCAAAACTGAATTAGAAAGACGCGGTGTCCAAGATCTCTTTTCGGCAATCGCTATAGCCGAGGGCTTATCTGATTATAGCCGAAGAGAATCTAGGAGCAGAGACCGCAAGGGTAGCCATGAGAATGGTGGGGGAGAAAAATCAGCCCAAAATAAAGAAAGCACCACATGTAAGTCTCCACCACAATAGAAGGCCCGGGACAACAAGCCCTTAAGCAAAGATAATAAGTGCTTCATATGTGACGGATCACATTATGCTCGAGACTGCCCCAAAGAGCCAGCTTACATGCCATGATTGCCCAAGTAGAGAAGGTTGTCACGAGGAAGATGATGTTTGCATGGGATCGATGCAAATACTAACCGCAATCAAGGCCATGGTTGAAACACGTCTGTTGTCACACCCCGACCCGCAGCGGATAAGGTGATCGGGGCATGATTGGGTTATCATCAAAGCTCATGACATTTATTAAATGTTTCATATTCATTAATACAAATTAAATGAAAGTTTACAATGATTGCTACAACATGATCTAACTAACAATCTAACTCCTTTGTTCTCTTCTAAGGCATATCCTATGCTATCCTTGCTTCAACCTGTGCACCTGTATCATGTGTAAAAAGGTTTTTGGATCAACATAATGTTGGCGAGTGAATCCTATGGAAAACATTTGAACAATTTATTTAAATTGATTATGAAATATGTGCACAACCAAACATGAATAAAATTAGATGTAACTTGATCAACAATCATAAGATGTTAAATGAAACACTCATGAATAATAATGGAAACAATTAAAGGCACGCGATGCTCAACTCGTCTCTCACGAGGAACTGAGGGGCCTGATGAATGAATTGCATAAACATGATAATATGAATAACACAACTACAAACAATATGAAATCAATGAAAAACACACATAAACAATAATGAATTTGAATTGAAGCACGCGATGTTCTACTCGTTTCCCACGAGGAACTGATGGCTTAATGTATGAGTTTCATGTAATTTGACTAACGGAAATATAAATAAATCACAACAATCAATCAATCTAAGTTTATGTCATGATGTGGTACGGCACAAGTTTAAATAAATAAATTAATAAATTCATAACACATGACACACCCCAAAACGTGTAATTTAAAAGGGGGAATTGTAAGATTCACTCACAGTGGGTGCGTTCGGTTGATGATGATGAATGCACGCGAAGTGGTTTTAACCACGAGTGAGATTTAACCTAGATAAATCGCATTATGGTTTGGTGAGTAAACGGATTTTATTAAACTATATTAGTAGGATTGTTGGGTGTATTTTTGTGAGTTTGAAACTATTTTCTAATCTTAAAAATGTTATTTTTAAGTATTTATAATTGATTTTTAATTAAAATAATTAAATAAAATAAATAAAAAAAATTATTATTTTTCTGACCGTTGACCGGCCGGTTGACCGTTGACCTGACCGTTGACCGGTTCGTTGACAGTTTATTGTGCGCTGAGTGAGGCTCGAACCCGAGACCTCCCGTACGCGTGCACGCAGCTCTACCAACTGAGCTACGTGTCTAACCCGTTATATATCCGATTTTAATTATATATATACACTAATTAGATTAAACCGAAAATCTTTTTTATCTTAAAAACAATTTAATCGAAACGGTCATGCACACCACAGGTCTCGAACCCGGGACCTGTGGTTCAATCCAACACACAGTCCACCGCTGGACTGTGTGTTCAACATGTTATAATATTCGGTTTTTATTATACTTAAATACAAAATAGATATTTCCTTTTCTGCCTTATTTAAAAGAAAAGATAATTGTCCGAGTCGGTGCTGAGGACCGGACTCGAACTCGTGACCTGTGATATAAACAAACACACAGTCCACCGCTGGACTGTGTGTCTAACTTGGTTATTATTCTGGTTATCAATATACTTAACATATAACTAAGGCGATCCGGTTCAGTTAAACAAAAACTTGATTTTTTATTAAGGCTACGAGTGTGAACCGGGAATCGAACTTGAGACGTCTTGCGTTTTATATGTGCACACAGTCCACCGCTGGACTGTGTGTCTAACCCGATTAATTTCTTGATTTATATTATACTTATATGATAACGAAAGAGCGTCGTCTTCTTCGCTGAAAAATAACCAGAATCGGCGTTCGACTAGTTCAAGATTTTAAATCAGTTTCTTAGCGTTTTAGGTTAATTACTGGTAATATAGAAGTAAAAAGAAAGGAAAGTAAGCGTGAGATATACCGACTCGTTTCCTCTGTTTTCCGGCAGAATTCCGGCGACAGAAAAACAACTCCGGCGACGTGTTCCTTGTAGTAGCTAGTCTCCAGAAAACTTGGAAAAAGGTAAGGGTGACTTCGGTGAAGGTTTAGGGGATTCAATAAAGCTCAGGGATTAAAACACGGTTTTCCGGCGAAAAACAGGAAAGTTCCGGCGAGTGAAAATACGCCGTGAAAAGATGTGATTTTTGAGCGAAAGTGTTTGTCGTCGGTTGTGGGTCAATTTATAGGGGAAAATCGCAATGTATTTGGTCTGATTTTGGACTGGGTTCGTCAATTCAAGTTTTCCGGCGGTTTTGAATTTGGTCGCGGACTTCAAACATCGGTTATAACCGATATGTGATTAAAGGTTTACGTTATAACGTAAATCGGTGTTAAGACTTCGCGAATAATCCGGGATTCCGACGACTGAATCGTTGGGCGCCGGTTTTGAGTTCGCAAAGACACTTTATGAATTAATTGATTCTATTATATCACAAACGGAACAAGTAGCGCAGTGGTTTGTGTGTGAGGTGTTAAGTCACTTAGTGACTCGGTACAGACCCGGGTTCGAAACCCGGCAGATGTATTTAATTTTTATTTTGCGATTTTTGACAGTTTTTCAAAAACTAAATATATATTCGCGTATAATAATTGACTACGGATCGTTTAAAAATGTTTTGGACATTTAATTCGAAACGAAAATTTTGACTGACTGTTCGGTTGCTAAACGGAGCGGGTTTGGTAAATCCGTTTTTGACGGATGTTACAGTATCCCCTGCTTTTTAGAAATTTCGTCCCGAAATTTAAATAATGATATATTTTGACTAAAAAGGATGATGACGTTTTGTTTGACAGTTGTATGCTTAGAAAAGTAAAAGTTTAAGTTTTTGTTCGAGGCGGTAACGTTCCTTGTAAGGGTTATGTACCCTATTCAGGAATCGCTTTTTGTTGCCTACTGTATGAATATTGATAAGCAGAAATGATTTGCTAAAATGATATCATGCATATGTGTTTAGATACGTTTGGGAAGAATATGGTTATATCCTAAGGCAAAACTTCTAACACTACAATCTACATGGAACATAAATAAAAACACAACAGCTGATATCTAAACATGAATGAACACATCAGCAAATATTTGAACATGAATAAACATAACAGCAAATATTCGAACATGAATGAACACATCAGCAAATATTTGAACAAGCATAAACACAACAGCAAGTATTTGAACATGAATAAACACAACAGCAAAAATTCGAACATGAATAGTCACATCAGCGAATGAATAAACACAATAGCCAATATTCGAACATGAATAGACACATCAGCGAATATTTGAACATGAATAAACACAACAGCAAATATTTGAATCCACATTCTGATAACATATATGTTTGAATGATGAAAGTTCCTCTCTCGTTTGTTATGATGGAGAGGTTAATTTATGTAGAAATGGAACACAATCCAATCTCTTTAAATAACATGATGATATAAATGTATCACAAATTCCAACCAAGGCAATAATAAATCCTACATGGAACTTCTCATAACCGTCTGATAATGCCTCTGATCCTTTGGCAAGAATACTTATATATAGGAAGTACCAGCGGCGTATCCACCATATTCTTGCCAAATTTTCATTAGTTTTATCCACAAGTTATGATTGGTTACCAAGAAACTAATAAATCCTACATAGAACTTCTCATAACCATCCGTTAATGCCTCTGATCCTTTGACAAGAATACTTATATATAGGAAGTACCATCGGCGTATCCACCATATCCTTGTCAAATTTTCATTGGTTTTAACAGTGAATTATGATTAGTCCTATAACTCTACAATCAATACAACAAACATAAATTACTGAAATGAAACATATCTGTGCGATCAAGGCTCAATCGAACGGAGCCGATCGTATTGCATGTACTGAAAATGAAATTGTGTGCTCAAGGCTCAATCAAACGGAGCCGAACATATTGAATGTACTGAAATTGAAATTGTGTGCTCAAGGCTCAATCAAACGGAGCCGAACATATTGCATGTCCTGAATATGAATAACTTAACCACACAAACAGCCTATGCATGGAACCTCTCATAACCGCCTGATAATGCCTCCGATCATTTGACAAGAATACTTATATATAGGAAGTACCATCGGCGTATCCACCATATCCTTGTCAAATTTTCGTTGACTTTATCCGAAAGTTATGGTTAGTTCGATGCGACTCTACTACAAACACCACAACCACAAGATACTGATAATGAAATTGTATGTGCGCTCAAGGCTCAATCAAACGGAGCCGAACGTATTGCATGAACTTGAAACGTAAATTGAACTGTGCACTCAAGGCTCAATCAAACGGAGCCGAGCGTATTGCATGAACTTGAAATGTAAATAAATCTGTGTACTCAAGGCTCAATCAAACGGAGCCGAGCATATTGCATGTACTGAAATGAGAATAAATATGTGTACTCAAGGCTCAATCAAACGGAGCCGAGCATATTGCATGTACTGAAATGAGAATAAATATTACGTAACCGATCAAGGCTCAACAAACGGAGCCGATCGTGCGGGCACGCCAAGATCAACCACATAATAAAATGGGGATCAAACTCAACCTCGATGGATGGGGAGCTACGGCCTCAGCAAAAGCATATACTGAAAAACAATATATAATATATAATATGCCATAATTTCTCTAACAGTCTACACATGTGATAAAGAAAACATAAGACTAAACAATAGGAGTTGAATCTGGATCTTCGGCGAAAAGGACTAGCTGAGTATCTTCGTTTGGGCCGTCATTATCTTCGACAGGGTTGGCGTTGATATTGAAGACTCTTCCTCTTGCTGGTGGCATAGTGGTTGGGTTTTTCTTGGTTTACTTGATTAACTGGGTTTGATTGGGCTTGAGTGTTGATAACGTTTACCAATTGAGGGCATGTGTTTCTAAAGTGGGTAGGGTCACCACAATTGAAGCAAGCTCGAGCATATGGGAACATGGGTGTTGGGGTTGGTGATAAGTTTGGGCCATGTTTTGAGTAGGGGAAAAGGTTTGGTCTTGAAAGGTGCGACAAACATTGCTCAAATGACCATAACGTCCACAAGTTGTACATAGCCGGCAGGGTAAAGTAAGGGAATGATGATAAAAACAGTGGTTGCATTGAGGGTGAGGTCCAAGATATGGTTTCTTATTTGGGTAAGCTGAATTGGGTGCCACTTGGGTGATTGGGACAGCTCGGATGGGTATAGCGTGAAAAACGGGTTGATTTCGTTGGGTAGCAGCGAAAAGTCGCCCGACTCTTTTTCTCTTAGGGTTGGGTTGAGAAGGGGATTCGGGTTGAGAAGGGGATTCGGGTTGAGAAGGGGATTCGGTGGTTTCAGTTGATTCTTTATCCTTCTTCTTCTCTTCCTCGAAGTCTTTGTTTCGGATTCGGTTCTCGGTGAGCTCTATTGCTAGCTCCATTGCTGCTTCCAAAGTTGCAGGCTTGGTACTTATCACGGGGTCTTGAATCTTTGACGGAAGTCCACGAATGTAGTGCTCGATCAAACGGTAGAGGGGAGTAAACATGTTGGGAACCATTTGATGTAATTCGAGGAACCTTTTGTTGTAGGTGGTGTGGTCTCCTTCCACTTGCTTCAATGAGTAAAATTCATCTTCTAGCTTCTTGATTTCGCTCCTTGGACAAAATCGTCTGGTCATGATTTCCTTCAATTCATTCCAAGTTAGGGACATAGCATCTTCAACACCTCGTTTTGCCTTCTCTGTGTTCCACCAAGTAAGTGCTATCCCATATAGTCGACCGGTAGCATAACGCACTTTGCGATCATCAGGGCAATCGCAATTTAGAAAAGTATTCTCCATTTCTTCAAACCAATGGAGGAGTGCGGTGACACCTTCAGTCCCTTTATATTTCGGAGGGTCGCATGATTTGAAATGCTTGTAGGTGCATTTAGTGGTGTTTGGGGAAGAGTTGAAAATGTTTTGGTTTGCTTGATTGACAGGATTATTGGTAAGTGCTTGTTGAACTTGGATTACAATGTTGGGTATTACGGCAGCCATTTGTTGAGCGATTAAGGTAGCCATGCGTTCGCGGGCTTTTCCTGCTCTCATCTTCCTACGGGCGAGGTTAGAAGACATCTACAATGAATACATGACAAGGGTATGAGTTGGATGCTTTTGAGATCATGGGTCACATTAGGGATGAACATTCATAAAATAATCATACAAAAATACCACATCCATAGGATGTCTTTGGCTTTGCTCGCTGTTAGGCCCGTCATGCCGCCATACTTTACCTTATGTAATCATGTGGGCCCCCATGAATTACCGGTTTTTCATATGGTTCGCACGGTTTCTGCCTGGTTGCGTACACAAAACCCGGTGAAAATCGAGAAATATGTATACAACGTGTGATGTTTGGAATGTGTCCAGGTGTAGACACGGTGACACCTCAAAGTAGGGTTAGTTCGAACGATGTTTGGTGTGGCATGCTTTGGCCTAATAGGTCCTTCGTACTCTCATCGTTGGTCCCCAGGTAGGCAAACTGGTCCGTTATATTGGATTTATACGAATGCCAGCCTAGACAGGACGTTCCGACTACCGGTACTTGTACCCTTCCAGTTACTACATGCCCGTCGCAGAACTTACTTTGATGAGAATTGAAAATTGCATAAAATCTTTGGATAATGAGAATATGAAATTAAATTGAACACATGAACATCGATATATGTATAATGAATATGTATATATGTATAATGAACATGTATACGAGCATGTATGTTTGACTGAAATGTAAACAAATATGAAACAAATAAATATCATAAGTTTGTATGTAACCACCTAATCAATTTAAAATTTAGGCAGACTATAGTATAGGCTCTAAGGGTCTAATAACCTATCCTATATCCCTATAGTCATGGCTCTGATACCAATCTGTCACACCCCGACCCGCAGCGGATAAGGTGATCGGGGCATGATTGGGTTATCATCAAAGCTCATGACATTTATTAAATGTTTCATATTCATTAATACAAATTAAATGAAAGTTTACAATGATTGCTACAACATGATCTAACTAACAATCTAACTCCTTTGTTCTCTTCTAAGGCATATCCTATGCTATCCTTGCTTCAACCTGTGCACCTGTATCATGTGTAAAAAGGTTTTTGGATCAACATAATGTTGGCGAGTGAATCCTATGGAAAACATTTGAACAATTTATTTAAATTGATTATGAAATATGTGCACAACCAAACATGAATAAAATTAGATGTAACTTGATCAACAATCATAAGATGTTAAATGAAACACTCATGAATAATAATGGAAACAATTAAAGGCACGCGATGCTCAACTCGTCTCTCACGAGGAACTGAGGGGCCTGATGAATGAATTGCATAAACATGATAATATGAATAACACAACTACAAACAATATGAAATCAATGAAAAACACACATAAACAATAATGAATTTGAATTGAAGCACGCGATGTTCTACTCGTTTCCCACGAGGAACTGATGGCTTAATGTATGAGTTTCATGTAATTTGACTAACGGAAATATAAATAAATCACAACAATCAATCAATCTAAGTTTATGTCATGATGTGGTACGGCACAAGTTTAAATAAATAAATTAATAAATTCATAACACATGACACACCCCAAAACGTGTAATTTAAAAGGGGGAATTGTAAGATTCACTCACAGTGGGTGCGTTCGGTTGATGATGATGAATGCACGCGAAGTGGTTTTAACCACGAGTGAGATTTAACCTAGATAAATCGCATTATGGTTTGGTGAGTAAACGGATTTTATTAAACTATATTAGTAGGATTGTTGGGTGTATTTTTGTGAGTTTGAAACTATTTTCTAATCTTAAAAATGTTATTTTTAAGTATTTATAATTGATTTTTAATTAAAATAATTAAATAAAATAAATAAAAAAAATTATTATTTTTCTGACCGTTGACCGGCCGGTTGACCGTTGACCTGACCGTTGACCGGTTCGTTGACAGTTTATTGTGCGCTGAGTGAGGCTCGAACCCGAGACCTCCCGTACGCGTGCACGCAGCTCTACCAACTGAGCTACGTGTCTAACCCGTTATATATCCGATTTTAATTATATATATACACTAATTAGATTAAACCGAAAATCTTTTTTATCTTAAAAACAATTTAATCGAAACGGTCATGCACACCACAGGTCTCGAACCCGGGACCTGTGGTTCAATCCAACACACAGTCCACCGCTGGACTGTGTGTTCAACATGTTATAATATTCGGTTTTTATTATACTTAAATACAAAATAGATATTTCCTTTTCTGCCTTATTTAAAAGAAAAGATAATTGTCCGAGTCGGTGCTGAGGACCGGACTCGAACTCGTGACCTGTGATATAAACAAACACACAGTCCACCGCTGGACTGTGTGTCTAACTTGGTTATTATTCTGGTTATCAATATACTTAACATATAACTAAGGCGATCCGGTTCAGTTAAACAAAAACTTGATTTTTTATTAAGGCTACGAGTGTGAACCGGGAATCGAACTTGAGACGTCTTGCGTTTTATATGTGCACACAGTCCACCGCTGGACTGTGTGTCTAACCCGATTAATTTCTTGATTTATATTATACTTATATGATAACGAAAGAGCGTCGTCTTCTTCGCTGAAAAATAACCAGAATCGGCGTTCGACTAGTTCAAGATTTTAAATCAGTTTCTTAGCGTTTTAGGTTAATTACTGGTAATATAGAAGTAAAAAGAAAGGAAAGTAAGCGTGAGATATACCGACTCGTTTCCTCTGTTTTCCGGCAGAATTCCGGCGACAGAAAAACAACTCCGGCGACGTGTTCCTTGTAGTAGCTAGTCTCCAAAAACTTGGAAAAAGGTAAGGGTGACTTCGGTGAAGGTTTAGGGGATTCAATAAAGCTCAGGGATTAAAACACGGTTTTCCGGCGAAAAACAGGAAAGTTCCGGCGAGTGAAAATACGCCGTGAAAAGATGTGATTTTTGAGCGAAAGTGTTTGTCGTCGGTTGTGGGTCAATTTATAGGGGAAAATCGCAATGTATTTGGTCTGATTTTGGACTGGGTTCGTCAATTCAAGTTTTCCGGCGGTTTTGAATTTGGTCGCGGACTTCAAACATCGGTTATAACCGATATGTGATTAAAGGTTTACGTTATAACGTAAATCGGTGTTAAGACTTCGCGAATAATCCGGGATTCCGACGACTGAATCGTTGGGCGCCGGTTTTGAGTTCGCAAAGACACTTTATGAATTAATTGATTCTATTATATCACAAACGGAACAAGTAGCGCAGTGGTTTGTGTGTGAGGTGTTAAGTCACTTAGTGACTCGGTACAGACCCGGGTTCGAAACCCGGCAGATGTATTTAATTTTTATTTTGCGATTTTTGACAGTTTTTCAAAAACTAAATATATATTCGCGTATAATAATTGACTACGGATCGTTTAAAAATGTTTTGGACATTTAATTCGAAACGAAAATTTTGACTGACTGTTCGGTTGCTAAACGGAGCGGGTTTGGTAAATCCGTTTTTGACGGATGTTACATCTGTCACCTAACAAAGGGCAACAATTTGTCCAAGCTAACATTTTGGGAAACCAAGTTCGCGCACTTGTTGACACGGGAGCTTCTCATAATTTCATGTCTATAGAGGAAGCAAGACGACTTGGTGTAAAATTTGCTAAAGGAACAGGAGCAGTGAAAACCGTCAATACTAATGCCAAACCAATTCATGGGGAGGCCAAGGACGTTCAGATTCGTATTGGTGAATGGGCCGGACTTATCAACTTCTCCGTTGTAGAGATGGACGATTTCAAGGTCGTGCTTGGCATGGAATTCTTCGATAAGGTACGGGCTTTCCTATGTCGTTTGTTAACTCTTTGTGTATCTTGGACGAGGGGAAGACTTGTATGTTGCGCACGAAGCGCGGATCTAAGAACGGATCAAAGACCCTTTCAGCCATACAACTCAAGAAGGGATACAAAAAGAAGGAACCATGCTACTTGGCGGTAGCAAGGATCGATGAGGAAAGACCCAAAGATGTTGTACTGCGGGAGATCGAGAAGGTACTAGAAGAATTCAAGGATGTCATGCCAGCTGAACTGCCCAAGAAACTTTCACCCCGAAAAGAAGTTGACCACGAAGTTGAGTTGGAGCCAGGTTCTAAACCACCAGCCAAGGCCCCGTACCGAATGCCACCACCGGAACTGGAAGAGTTACGCAAGCAACTTAAGGAGTTCTTAGATGCTAGCTATATTCGCCCCTCAAAGGCCCCCTACGGTGCACCGGTATTATTCCAAAAGAAGAAAGACGGGTCCCTTCGAATGTGTAATGATTACTGGGCACTTAACAAAATCACAGTAAAGAATAAGTACCCAATTCCTCTTATTGTTGATTTGTTTGATCAACTTGGCAATACTAGGTACTTTTCAAACCGGATTTACGTTCAGGCTATTATCAAGTAAGAATTTCTGAAGGGGACGAGGCAAAAACAACGTGCATCACAAGGTACGGCTCGTACGAATTCTTTGTGATGTCTTTTGGTCTTACCAACATGCCAGCAACATTTTGTACTCTCATGAACAAACTCTTCCACCCCTTCCTTGATAAATTCGTTTGGTATACTTGGACGACATCGTCGTCTATAGCTGCACACTAAAGGAGCACGTGAAGCATTTGCGGCAAGTTTTCCAGGTGTTACGAGAGAACGAGCTATATGTCAAGTTGGAGAAATGCTCTTTCGCTCAAGAAGAAGTTAAATTCTTAGGCCATAAAATCAAGGAGGGCCGACTTATGATGGACTACGCCAAAGTCAAAGCAATTCAGGCATGGAAGCCACCAACCAAGGTACCATAGTTATGTTTATTTCTTGGCTTGGTGAATTACTATCGGCGTTTCATCAGGGGCTATTCCGCAAAGGCTGCACCATTAACGGATCTACTCAAGAAAAACAAAGCGTGGGACTAGGACCAACGTTGTCAGGCAGCTTTTGAAGGGTTAAAAAAGGAGATTATGTCGGAACCTGTCCTAGCCCTTCCCGATGTCACTAAACCATTTGAATTACACACGGACGCGTCGTACTTTGCAATCGGTGGAGTACTTATGCAGGAGGTCACCTGATCGTGTTTGAAAGCCGAAAGCTTAACGACACTAAGAAGAAATACACGGTGCAAGAGAAGGAGATGACGACAATCGTGCATTGCTTACACACTTGGAGACACTATCTCCTCGGGTCAAGGTTTGTTATCAAAACCGATAATGTTACCACTAGCTATTTCCAAACTCAAAAGAAATTAAGTCCCAAGCAAGCTAGGTGGCAAGACTTCCTTGCTGAGTTCGACTATGTCTTGGAGTACAAGCCCGGGAAAGCAAACGTTGTGGTTGATGCACTAAGTCGCAAAGCCGAGCTTGCTACCATTACACGCCCAACATTCGATATCCAAGACCAGATCAAGGAAGGTATCAACCAAGATCCATTTGCCAAACATCTTGTCGCCTTAGCTCGCGATGGAAAGGACACGATTTTGGTTAAAAGGGGATCTTTGTAACGCCCCAAAAATCGAGATGTAATATAATGGGATGTTTTCTTGTTTTATGACATTAAATAAAAATAACTAAGTTACTTGACTTAGTTAAAATTTCAAGTCTTATAGTAGAGAATAAAATTTGTGGAAAATGGGATAAAATGGCAAACTATTAAAGGTGGGAATTTGGATTGAAGTTTGCAACTAAATAGAATGTGCAGGGATTATGTGTGTGTTTTTGTGTGTGTCGACACACATAGAAGGAAAAAGGGGGTTCTTCCCCAAAATCTCATAAATTGAAGAAATTGATGATGAAAATGGAAGCTAATCACTTGCATGAGTGAAGAATTATCATCATCTCAACCTAACAAACATGTGGTAAGTTATAATTTGAGATTTGATGATCATTGATGAAATGGGTTGTGTTTAATCCGTGAGCTTGTGTGAAATTAGGATGATAATGAATTAGAATCATCTCATGAAACATGAATCATGCTCGAATTTCTGATTATTTTGATGTTTTAATAGAGACCCACTTGTAAAAATAATGTTTATGAAGATGAAGATGTTGCGTGTGTTAAATCGAGTATAGTTTTGATATATATGAAGTTGGATGTTGTAGACTATTTTTAAATGAAGTTGATTTAGAATGAAAGTTATGTAAAATTAGTGGAATTTGATTATCTTGATATAAGCTAGTAATATTATGCATAAAATACTTGTACTATGTGCATAGGAAGTAGTATGCACACCAAGTGTATGATGAAATGTCTAAATGAAGTTAGGATGTAAGATTGTAGGAAATGACTTGACATATATGAATGGAATATGTTAATGATGTAATTAGTAGTAAACTAACTTGAAGAATGTGCTATAAATGGAACTCATACAAGAAATTCGGGTTGAATGTATGTTTTGGGTAAGATCATGCATTAGAAACGTGTACCATGTGCTTGAATAGTGTGATGTTCATCATGTATTTGATTGATCATTAGTTGGAATCAAGAAATGAAGGAGCACTATGTCCATAGCATATGGACTCACTAGTGACGAATGATGTTATGTTTATGTTAAATTGCTAACTTTAAATGTAGTTGACAATTGTAAGATCATGAGAACATTAATATGTATTGAGTTAATTATATGTGCATAATGTAATGAATCGGTCATGTGATTATATATGTCCAAAAACATGAGTATGAAATGTATATAGTATCATTTGTATGGTCTACTACGATGACACGAATGTATGAGGTTTAGTTGAAAGTTCGTACGATAAACTGTTGACTTTCTGAAAGTCAACTATGCATAAGTAGCAAGGTTAGACTTTTTGTCACAATTGCAATGTTATAGAAAGTTATATGGTGCGTAATAAATCGATGTGTGTTATATGTGATGACGTGATGAATATATGATTTGAAAAGATATAATTGTGGGGATATGCCTTATGCTTGTTAGAATTGACTTATAAAAGTCAAATGTGAGATATGTATTCGATATGACCGTTAGCATGTACAATCATGTGTACTAACAAGAATACGAATGTTATGACATGAAAGTGTAGGAATCATGTCAAGGCGGATGGGAGCATGGAAGGCTAACAGGTCAAAAGGAAGCAAGGTAACGGATGCTAAAACGGACGCTAAGGTAAGTGATTTCTGGAATCACTTCTTCTTTTGTAAACAAACATTGTTATGTTGAATTCACGGGATTGTGTAAAGAATAACAGATAAGGGTAAGAATCAAGGTACGCATTGTTGCGATAAGTCTTAGGATGTCGCCCACGTTCAAAATTAATAATAAAAGTGAACGGATCAAAATGTAGAAAGAACGTGTAGGGTGTGAGTCTTGAATGATTATGGTATGGGAGTTATGTAAGAATGTTTAAATAATCATAGTACTAAGGAAAGTAATGTTATAGCGGGCCGTAATAGTTAGCTATGTTGGAATTAATTTAGAATAATCGAACGGGTCAAAAATCAAGAAATAATGAGAGAAGCATAAATTTGATTAAGTGGGCATGTGGTTAAGTTTTAAAAAGAATACAGGAAGCTTACGGAATGTTACGGGATGTCACGGGACATTATAAGTCAGTTCGGGTTGGTACCGGAATCGGAAACGGATTATGTAAGCTTAAACAAGGAAGAACAACGTCGGTAACACTGACGGGGCGTCGCCGACGGCATCCCTAGCGGTCGCCGACGCTGCCCCCTTCTTCCGACTCGCTAATTAAATGTCTACGCAATTGGGTTCCAACGTGACATTCTAGGTGGCGTCGGCGACGCTATATAAGGACATCGCCGATGCATCCCACAAACTTGACATGCTGATTTTTATTAGTTATTCGCATCCGAGTTCCATATCTCCTAATATCTGTTCCGTAATCATCAATGAACCCTGAAATGGTGAAAATAACTAATAGGGAGTTATGTGAACTTACTGAACTGTGATTATGATTTACGGAGGTGAATAAGTATGTAAGCATGTACGAGTGTGGCTAAATTACATGATATGGTGAAATCCCTAGGTAAGCACGAATAGAAGTAAGCATGCGCATGGGTTCGTATGTGTAAGATTTATTTATGCGGATATGTTAGTATAATTTCATGTGAATGTAAGTGGTATGTAAGGGCTTGCATATATTTATACACAACTTCAATACTTATGAGCATTGATGTTATTAATTATCTAGAGAATGAAATGAAAGTGCAGGTTTACTATTGATGATCTTTGAAGATGGACGATTGGGATGCAAGATCATACATGGGAAGATAATCGAAAGGATTTCATAAATAGAAAGAATATGGAGTGATTATTTAACTTTGAATATTTAATACAATGAATGAAGTCACCGAATATTAATAATGCAAATGTATGTGGTGATTGCAGGTGGCACGGAGTTATCATTACTATGGAATTTAAAAGGTTGAAGATCGAGTCAAAGAGCAAGGATTGTATGGGAAGAGCGGTCTCATAATTTGTACTCATGTATAACACTTAACAAGTTAATCAAGAATGAATGTTGTAAATCGTTTCAAGAAAGTGTCCAACATTTTATAAAGGAACCTTCAAGTATGTCATATAATCAATAAATAAAGAATTTTTGAGTCGGTATTTCCGCTGCGTCTACTATGGTCAAAACGTATTTAGAGTGTTTCAAATTGGTATCAGAGCCAAGGTTTGAGTGAAATCAAGTACAAGAAGGTAAGTACTTGAACTCAAACCCTTGTGCTCTTGTGATAAAAGACCCATACAATCCGAGACTCGATCAAGATACAAATGTGTAAATGAATATAAGCTTGTGTATATGTATTCATATAAAGAAACTAACTAAATTGTATATGCAAGGTAAGCTTAAGGAACTGAGGAGAATGATCCGAGAATGCGGTCTAGGATGAATACCAAAGCATGTAATTAGACAGATGGACCTCGGGTACACAATATTAATATATATGGGTACGATGTTATAAGAAAAAGGGAAGATCTCCTTCGTGAGGGTAAATATTAAACAAAAGACAATGACATTGTCTTGGTAAGGTTTTAAAGATGTTGCATGAACTAAAACCCACTTTTTCGGATATAAGGTGATAATTACATGAAGGCACGAAACTAATATGTGGATTGTGCGCCTGGCCAGTGCGCAAAAAGCATATGACCCTCGTGAAATCATAATAATCATCACATGTATGTCCGACAAAATCGGGAAGTAGTTTGATGTGTGGGTGAAAAGAGTTGTAAGACTCTCAAGAAATGGAGAGCAATCTATAAGAATGAAAATGTTTGAATCCGTAAATAAGTACGGATCAAACAAGTAAGAAAGTATGATGAGAATGAAAATGTTTGAATCCGTAAATAAGTACGGATGAAACAAGTAAGAATGCATGATGAGAATGAAAATGTTTGAATCCGTAAATAAGTACGAATCAAACAAGTAAGAATATATGACGAGAATGAAAACGTTTGGATCCGTATGTACGGACCACACTAGTAAGAATGTATGATAAGAATGGAAATGTTTGAATTTGTAGGCTTGGACCAAGAAGTAAATATTCCTTAAAGCAGATAATATTCAAGTTATGTTTTAAATCTGCATATTCATATATATGCAAATATGTTTGTATGCAAGAATGGTTAAAAGGACAAACGAATCATGCGGGTCAAATGGTGATCGCCATTTGAATCCGGTATTTAATATTTTGTTTTATCAAGTTTTATGCTTATAGGTAAGCGTAATGTATGGGCATGCTTTGCCAGAATTGGAAAGAAATAACCACCGCAAGGCCTGGATAACGAGTTGATGGTTTGGGACTCGCGTGAGGTATGTATAAAAGGTTATGTCTTCGGTAGGAGCTTATGGCTAAACTAGAGAGGGATGTGTCAAGATTTGGTAATAATTTAACCCAAGTGAAATGCATCTAGCAATTTAGGTTGACTGTCATTTTGGTCTAATGTCTTACCGGAGGGTAAAATTGGAATATAAGGGTTTCTTTTAGCATAAACCACTATAAAGGAAGTTGTGTGGAAAGATGAAATGAAAATTTTAATGAAAAGTAGGAGGCACGAGCTTGATTGCAAAACACCTCCTAACGGGTCGGTTGAGCAATTCACAAAACATATATAAGAATGTGTTTACAGTTGGACCTTTGAAAAGCCAAACGAAGTTAAGTAAATAATTATTAGGCAAGTAATAGTAAAATAGCATGACGTAATTGATTCATTAAGTAAGTATAACCTATGAAAGCTATTGTAGTAGCAAGAACCTAGTTGAAAGAAATAGGTTTCGAATACGTTACATGTGAGGTATGTTAGTAATCGACCCAAGCAAGTCAAAATGAATGATGGCTAGGATTCGAATGAATGACTTATGTAATTTACAAGGAAGGGAAAACTTTCACAAGAAAAGCTAAAATAATATCTAGTAAGTATGCTTGAATTAGAAAGAGTACAAACGGGTACTTCAATACATATACGATAGGTAGAAGTGTTAGTTTGACTTTGAAAAAGTCAAACTGCAAAAGGTAGATGAAATAAATAGTAAAATGAAAGAAATGGTATATGTAATATGTAATAGCATACATGTAAGAAATTTATGAAGAGAATGATAGGTGCATAAGCACCGAGAAGAATAAGTATTTGGAGGGAATGTATTAATGATAAGTGTCGTCACAAAATGCTAACTTTGGTGCTAGACTTGTTGGCCATGTTCATCTGAACGAGACATTGTTGAAAGGATGCGCAGAGGCGGAAGCTCAACAAATGAATGGATGCGATTAATCCGAGTATCGCATAAACTCATGAAGAATCAGGCCGATTCGGATCACAAACCGTTGATTATGCAATGGAATCAAGGTTAGTAAAATGTTTAGCTCGCAACTATGAGTAAGAATTGGTATATTATATGATTTGCTTTAATGGGTAATGTAAGAAGGAAATTATGTCATTAGGAGGATAACTCCAAAAATTTTTAAGTAAGAATTTAGGGTATTGATTAAACGCTCGCATGGAGCGCTCGCGATACATGCTTGCTTAGTAGGGTAAGTAGTGCGTGTAGGAAGTTAATTATGTAATGATATGAATATGAAAGTAATTAGAAGGAACGTTAATAATGGGATGTTGGGGTTTGCCCATGATAAACAAAATGAAAATATCATATATGATATATGAATAGGATGAAATAAATCGATTTATTTTAATTAATAAATGTATGATTGTATTAGCTTTAATTAGAAAGATAGAAACAAGCCGTAAACTTAGGCCTGTACGAGCAATAGTATGCACTTGGAATAAATTCAATGAATGAACCGCTAGTGATCATGTGTGCTAGGAACTAGTATTATAAAGAGAAGATGACACTAATAAGAGCTCTGGATAAGATTCCAACTTCAAATGAATATGAAAGTAATTTCGCTTGATTAAAGAAGGGAGGGGCAATGCGAACAATTGTGTTTATGCATGAGTTAAAACTCTTGCCAAGATCCCGAATGTGCTCATGATATAGTAAGCAGCATCAAAAGATGAAAAAGTAAGAGTAGGATTGGTCCATCAGAAATGAGAAAGATTTCGGGGACGAAACCTTCTTTAAGGGGGGGGGGTAGACTTGTAACGCCCAAAAAACCGAGATTTAGTATAATGGGATGTTTTCTTGTTTTATGACATTGAATTTAGTAGAGAATAAGGTTTGAGGAAAATGGGATAAAATGGCAAACTAGAGGGACTAAAGGTGGGGATTTGGATTGAAGTTTGCAACTAAATAGAATGTGCAGGGATTATGTGTGTGTTTTTGTGTGTGTCGACACGCATAGAAGGAAAAAGGGGGTTCTTCCCAAAAATCTCATAAATTGAAGAAATTAATGATGAAAATGGAAGCTAATCTCTTGCATGAATGAAGAATTATCATCATCTCAACCTAACAAACGTGTGGTAAGTTATTAATTTGAGATTTGATGATCATTGATGAAATGGGTTGTGTTTAATCCGTGAGCTTGTTAGAAATTAGGATAATAATGAATTAGAATCATCTCATGAAACATGAATCATGCTCGAATTTCTGATTATTTTGATGTTTTAATGAAGACCCACTTGTAAAAATAATGTTATGAAGATGATGATGTTGCATGTGTTAAATCGAGTATAGTTTTGATATATATGAAGTTGGATGTTGTAGACTATTGTTAAATGAAGTTGATTTAGAATGAAAGTTATGTGAAATTAGTGGAATTTGATGATCTTGATATGAGCTAGTAAGATTATGCATAAAATACTTAAAGTATGTGCATAGGAAGTAGTATGCACACTAAGTGTATGATGAAATGTCTAAATGAAGTTAGGATGTGAGATTGTAGGAAATGACTTGACATATATGAATGAAATATGTTAATGATGTAATTAGTAGTAAACTAACTTGAAGAATGTGCAATAAATGGAAATCATACAAGAAATTTGGGTTGAATGTATGTTTTGGGTAAGATCATGCATTAAAAACGTGTAACATGTGCTTGAATACTGTGATGTTCATCATGTATTTAATTGATCATTAGTTGGGATCAAGAAGTGAAGAAGCACTATGTCCATAGCATATGGACTCACTAGTGACAAATGATGTTATGTTTATGTTAAATTACTTACTTTAAATGTAGTTGACAATTGTAAGATCATGAGAACATTAATATGTATTGAGTTGATTATATGTGCTTAATGTAATGAATCGGTCATGTGGTTATATATGTCCAAAAACATGAGTATGAAATGTATATAGTATCATTTGTATGGTCTACTACGATGACACGAATGTATGAGGTTAAGTTGAAAGTTTGTACGATAAACCGTTGACTTTCTGAAAGTCAACTATGCATAAGTAGCAAGGTTAGACTTTTTGTCACAATTGGAATGTTATAGAAAGTTATATGGTGCATAATAAATCGATGTGTGTTATACGTGATGACGTGACGAATTATATGAGTTGAAAAGATATAATTGTGGGGATATGCCTTATGCTTGTTGGAATTGACTAATGAAAGTCAAATGTGAGATATGCATTCGATATGACCGTTAACATGTACAATCATGTGTACTAACAAGAATACCAATGTTATGACAGTGAAGTGTAGGAATCATGTCAAGGCGGATGGGAGCATGGAAGGCTAACAGGTCAAAAAGAGGCAAGGTAACGGATGCTAAAACGGACGCTAAGGTAAGTGATTTCCGGAATCACTTCTTCTTTTGCAAACAAACATTGTTATGTTGAATTCAGAAGATTGTGTAAAGAATAACAGATAAGGGTAAGAATCAAGGTACGCATTGTTGCGATAAGTCTTAGGATGTCGCCCACGTTCAAAATTAATAATAAAAGTGAACGGATCAAAATGTAGAAAGAACGTGTAGGGTGTGAGTCTTGAATGATTATGGTATGGGAATTATGTAAGAATGTTTAAATAATCATAGTCCTAAGGAAAGTAATGTTATAGCGGGCCGTAATAGTTAGCTATGTTGGAATTAATTTAGAATAATCGAACGGGTCAAAAATCAAGAAAGAATGAGAGAAGCATAAATTTGATTAAGTGGGCAAGTGGTTAAGTGTTAAAAAGAATACGGGAAGCTTACGGAATGTTATGGGATGTCACGGGACATTATAAGTCAGTTCGGGTTGGTACCGGAATCAGAAACGGGTTATGTAAGCTTAAACAAGGAAGAACAGCGTCGTAACACCGACGGGGCGTCGCCGACGGCCTCACTGGCTGTCGCCGACGCTGGCCCCTTCTTCCGACATGCTAATTAACTGTCTACGCGATTGGGTTCCGACGTGACATTCTAGGTGTCGGCGACGCTATATAAGGACATCGCCGACGCATCCCACAAACTTGACATGCTGATTTTTATTAGTTATTCGCATCCGAGTTCCATATCTCCTAATATTTGTTCCGTAATCATCAACGAACCCCGAAATGGTGAAAATAACTAATAGGGAGTTATGTGAACTTACTGAACTGTGATGATGATTTTCGGAGGTGAATAAGTATGTAAGCATGTATGAGTGTGGCTAAATTACATGATAGTGGTGAAATCCCTAGGTAACACGAATAGAAGTAAACATGCGCATGGGTTCGTATGTGTAAGATTTAATTATGCAGATATGTTAGTATAATATGAGATTGTAAGTGGTATGTAAGGGCTTGCATATATGTATACACGGCTTCAATACTTATGAGCATTGACGTTACTAATTATTATCCAAAGAATGAATGAAAGTGCAGGTTTACTATTGATGACCTTTAAGATGGACGATTGGGATGCAAGATCATACATGGAAAGATAATCGAAAGGATTTCATAAATAGAAAGAATTTGGAGTGATTATTTAACTTTGAATGTTTAATACAATTAATGAAGTCACCGAATATTAATAATGCAAATGTATGTGGTGATTGGAGGTGACACAGAGTTATCATTACAATGGAATTTAAAAGGTTGAAGATCGAGTCAAAGAACATGGATTGTACGGGAAGAGCGGTCTCATAATTTGTATTCATGTATTACATTTAACAAGTTAATCAAGAATGAATGTTGTAAATCATTTCAAGAAAGTGTCCAACATTTTATAAAGGAACCTTCAAGTATGTCATATGGTCAATAAATAAAGAACTTTTGAGTCGGTATTTCCGCTGCTTCTACTATGGTGAAAACGTATTTAGAGTGTTTCAATCTTTTATTCACAAAAGGGGACCGACTCTGCGTACCAAGGTGGGGCAATCTTAGGCGATCTGTGATGAAGGAATGCCATGATTCTAAATGGGCCGGTCATCCAGGAATCAAACGGACATTAGCACTTATCGGAGGAACATTTTATTGGCAACGTGTGGCAGACGATGTTGAAGCATACATGTACACTTGTCTGGTTTGCCAGCAAGATAAGATCAAACAATGGCAACCAGGAGGTTTGTTAGAGCCCTTTACCGATCCCAAATGGCCCTTGGGAAAGCATTTCAATGGATTTCATCACTTGCTTGCCAAAGTCAGAAGGTTCGGGGAGCATAATTGTAGTGGTTGATAGATTTTCCAAGTATGGAACGTTCATTACCGCACCAAGCGATGTGACCGCAACAGAGACGGCGAGACTTATCTTTAAGCACGTGGTGAAGTATTGGGGCATACCACAAACCATTGTCAGTGATCGAGATCCACACTTCATAAGCAGGTTTTGGTTTGAGCTATTCAAGATCATGGGACAGAACTCAACTTGTCGACTAGCTTCCATCCCCAAACCAATGGGCAGACAGAAAGGATCAATGCATTGCTCGAGTTGTACCTCTCACTATATAAGTGCTAACCAACGTGATTAGGCTAAGCTGTTAGACATTGCACAGTTTTCTAATAATATGCAACGAAGCGAAGCAACGGGAAAAAGCCCTTTTGAGATCGTAACGGGACGTCAACCATTGACCCCCAATGCTTTAGCCGCATCTTATGATGGTAATTGTCACACCCCAACCGATGGCGGAAACATCGGGATGAGACGAATACAATATTGCTCATTGCTCACAACGCTAATAAATGACAATATTTAATTAAATCCAAATTTCATTTTACAACATTGTCAATACAACATGAAGCAATACAATAAGTTAATAAAACATAACAAAATTTGGTACAGCATTTATAAATCTAACGTCTAAAATGTGTGTATCTAAGTCCTTGCTATTTTGATTTCATAGCATCATCTCCTTCAACCTGTAACATGTTTTAAAATAAAGTCAATGCAAAAGCAAAGGCGAGTACACAAGTTTAAGCATAGCATACGTATACGAATAAAGTTTTAACAATCCTCATGGCAACCAAATCTATACAAGAGCAATATCAAGGCATGCAATACTAATAATCAAACCCTTAACGCAATCACGATGTTTTAACATGACCTCACGAATAACACGATGGAGGTGGATGCGTGAATTCCTATAGCGCTAAACATGTCAAACGAAGGCTAAAAATAGTTAATGACTAAAGCATAGCATAACGAATATCCAAGACAAGCAACAAGTATACGATTCAAGTATTCATGGGTATAGGATTGTTTGTGCGTTTCATAAAGTTTAAGTGTTTGTGATTTTTGTATAGGTAAAACATGTTACACCCAAAAGTGTTATAAACAAAAGTGGGTTGAGTGTACTCACAATATTGCATATGCTTTCCGATTGGTGATTCCGTGAAGAGTTGGAGGTTGGGGCTTCAAAGCTTCTATTAAAACACTTAATGTTTTCTTTTAGAACTCTTAGACTCTCTTCCTTGTTTGGAAGATTTGAGAGAAGTATAGAAGTTGAGAGAAGAATGGGTGGAACACTTAGTGTCCTTTTAGAATTCTTGATTTAGAGAGATTGAGAGAATTAGAGAGATGGAGAGAAGAATGGTGTGAAGAAAACGGTAGAAGGGGGTTGGTATTTATAGGTAGAGAATGTGGAAAAGGGTGAAATATGATTGGTTAAAGAAGGTGGAAGAGGATTGAGAAGGTGATTGGTGGAGAAAGGAGGTGGAAAAAGGGTGAAATATGATTGGTTAAAGAAGGTGAAAGAGGATTGAGAAGGTGATTGGTGGAGAAAGGAGGTGGAAAATGGTGAAATATGATTGGTTAAAGAATGTGAAAGAGGATTGATGAGGTGGAAATATAATTGGTATATTTCTTGGTCTTTCTTGAGTATATATTATGTAATTGAGTATATAAAAAGTATAAAAGTATAATTCAAGTATTGAGGATGTACGTTTAAGTATTTATACGTATAAAAGTGTCGGTTTGCGTATAAATACGTATTTTAAATGATCGGTTGTGTGAATAAAATAAAAAATTTAAAATATGAATTTTATTATGATTAACGCCTCGAATTGTGAGATTGAAATTAAAATACGAATGTAAGGTTTCTAAAATTAGAATACGAATACGAACATTTTTTTAAAATAGAAATACGAAGATACGAGGCGTTACAGTCTGCCCTACTTTAGGAAATTTCGTCCCGAAATTTATTCAAGAGGAAGACCTTGGAGAAAAAGCATTTTTGGCTAGAAGAATGATTGTCTAAAATCGAGATTTGGATGTTTGAAATGTGTTGAAAAGTATGAAGTTTTGAGGAACGAAAAGATAGGTTTGTAAAAAGGGTTCGTTTGTCTAAAATGATTCGAGGCATTGAGCATAAGTAAAACGTGCATGTGTGTGTATAGAGAAGCGAGTTTAAACAAGTTTGAATAACTCAATGAAACGGTATTTTAAAATGTGATACCTAAGAAGGAAGCTTTCGTATAAAACGATATGTATTTTGATGAAAAGTGTGACCGCACTATTGGTTGTAACAAAAATTTTGTTGGATTTAAAGAGCATTGGCAATCTCAGTTTTGTAGAGAATTCTTTATCGGTGAAAAAAACGAGGAAGTTAGGTATTTGAAATAAAAAATGGTTTTGGAGGTAACTGCCAACTAAGTATGTTTGCGCATAAATAAAGAATGGACAATAGTTTTTAAGTGTAAGAAAGTATTTTAGGGTCCGAATGTTTAAACTGATTGATTGCAAATGGGGTTTGTATAAAAGACAAGAATGTCGGGGAATAATGGAGGCATAAGTGTGAACGATTTATTTGAAAAAAAAACGGATATGAGTATAAGAATGGCATGCGTATTGAAAGCGATGAGTTAAGAATGGGGTCTCTCGTGGATAATCGGATATCGCGCGCTTAGCATGCCTTTGTGAGTTGTTAAAGTTTGTATCGGGTCTAAATAAGTCTGCAAGACACCGAATTTCTCATGGCACGTTTACGAAAGTTTGAAACATGGTGAAAACACTTATATATAGGAAGTACCAGCGGCGTATCCACTATGTTTTGACCATGTTACGTTCGTTTCGCTATTCGGTGTCATGTTACGTTCCGTGTCCTACCATACACAGTAGTACACCCTATGATTCCGATGCGCCTATCACTATAATCTCGTGTGCACCGTGATTATATTGATTGTCGCATGATCCGCATAGTTTGTACTAGTTGTGTATGAATCAGGGTATACATAAATTTGAAAATAAGAGTGTGCGTGCGTATAAGAATGTAGTATATAAGCATGTTTACGTTTAAATAAGTATGAGACCAACGTGAGCGAATCCCCTCGGGTTATGCTCACGTATAGGTACGAATGTATGAATTTGAATATGAGCATGAACATGAATGTGAGCATGATTATAAGTATGCATATGAGTATAAGTATAAGTATGAATGATGACACGTATGAGCATAAATATGAATATGTGTATAAGTATGAATATCAATATGTATAAATGACGACCATTCCGTGCATGACATGAATTGAATACAACGAATTTAATCATGTAAAATGATCGAGAAATTTGAGTGTGTAAAAATGAATGATATAAATGATATTGTCGTGCGAAATTTTGACTAAATCATGTGCGAGGATATGCATGTAAAGTGGTTTGAGCAAAACTTTGAGGTTATCGCTTTTAAAATAGGTTCAGTTTGACTTAGAATGTAGGATCTCGTTTGTGAATATAAAAGAATATAAGGTACTTATTGATTATGCGTTACGTATTTTGTAATGGACGGGAGTGCTACCACTGTTTTAGGGGAATTTAAGTAAGTCGAAAGTGGTTAGTCCTTGTAATGTTTTCTTGCCCACGTGTTTTGAAATTGAGGTGACATTTTGGGTGGTGTATGACAAGGTCTTAAATTAGTAGGTTCGCATCGTTTTCAAAGGATGTTACATCAAGATAAGAAATTTGAAATTCAGTGGTTCTTGTGATACGTTGACCTTTGAGAGGAAATTTGGGATAATGGATTTAATTATCGTTGAAAAGTGTTTAGCAAAATGTTCTCTTAATCGCGATAAGAGGTTTAGAGGGTGTTTGGGGTTGAGTTTTGAAAATAGTTTATGTGTTTTGAATAATCAGAATCAGATGATTAGCTGTAACAAAACGTGCTGCAAAAAGATAGTGTTTGAATTTGATTATGTTGTTTGATATCCAATAACCAGGTAATCAACTATTTGAGTGTTTGACAAATATATATATGTGAAAAAAAGAATAAATAAATAAATAAGCTTTGATCTCTACAAAACGAAAGAAATCAGTTTTTTTTATTATATACTTACCAAACAAAAAAAACATAGTTTTTTTTTGCTTTAAAAACACAATAATCAAAGAAATCAGGAAAAACAATAATAACAACAATCCCAACATACCCTTAGTAAAGCGATCCCATAATGTCTATAAGATATTGGTTTGGCTTTTGTTTACAAATGAAAGCTCTTAATGTAAAGTTATCGCGTGATCGTGTTTTAGTGATTATGTTAAACATAAGATTTGTTGGCAAGGTATTCCTTGGACTGATTAAGTTGGTAGGTAGCATTCCGTCGAGCTTTGAAAATCGTGAAACAAAACGTTCATGTGGTGACCAAGTATATGCGTATGTGATTTATATGAAATAGATTACAGGATGGGAAATACATTTGATAAAATAGTACGTTTTGAAATTCGTCTAAATAAGAATTTTGACAATATGATAAAAGATTTAGGTATACAATTTAAACATGTGGTTTGTGTAATAAAGTCTCCAAGAAGGAGGGTTGGTAACGATCACCAAGGTATGGGAATCACCCCTAATCCGTTGGTGAGGTCGTTTTAAGGAAGGAAACGGAGTTTGATCGTCTAGGTAAGGAATTCACTCCTATCTCGACGACGGTCTACATTTCGGACTTTTCGAGAAATATAAGTCTAGTTGATGACGTTTTAAAATCATGTATGCAAATAATGTATAAGTGGATGAAAAGCTTTAATATGAATTGCGTAAAAACCTTATAATAAATTGGAAATTTGAAAGGAATGGTAACAAGTATATAAAAAGTCATGTATAAATTGATATGGTATAAAAGAGTGTCTCAGAAAACATTAGACTGTTTCGGGTAGAGAAACGTCGACTATTCCAAAGTGAATCGAAGATCCTTTCGAATTAGAGAAACGTGCTTTGGCCTATAGGTAAAACGCTCTCGTCGAGAAGCGATTAACGGCATTTTACCCTTCCAGTTATTACACGTCTCTAATCGATTGGAAAATCGAAACTTTGGCGAGATTGAAAATCGAGGAATGGGACTTAATCGACAAGGTGCGGGTTTCACCCCTAACTCGACGATTTCGTACCCTAAGTGTGGTTGGTACTCGTCGGGTCAAACTTAATTTCAACACTTGACGAGAGTCCACTAGAGTTTGAATAGGAGTTCCCCATCAAGGTGTGGATGTCACCCCTAACTTGATGGTGTAACTTCGTAAAAAAAAAATAAATAAATAAATAATTGGCGGAATGAGAGTCGTTCACCAAATTGGGGATATCACGCCTATTTTGGAGAAGTCGTCTCACTTGCGTAATACGAGTGTTTTCGAGTTTAGTATAATCGAGTAAAATGTATTAGGAAAGGCGTATGATCGAGATAATGTAACAAGTATGAACACGTAAAGCATTTCATGAATTTAGCACATAAAGGACGTTTTAAGAAATTAGCATGTGAATCACGTATGGTCAAGTATGGTACTTAACTATAGACTAGGTCAAAAGCATAGCAATTTGCCTAATTCCCTATAGTTATGGCTCTGATACCAATCTGTCACACCCCAACCGATGGCGGAAACATCGGGATGAGACGAAAACAAGATTGCTCATTGCTCACAACGCTAATAAATGACAATATTTAATTAAATCCAAATTTCATTTCACAACATTGTCAAATAAAACATGAAGTTCATAAAACATAACAAAATTTGGTACAGCATTTATAAATCTAACGTCTAAAATGTGTGTATCTAAGTCCTTGCTATTTTGATTTCATAGCATCATCTCCTTCAACCTGTAACATGTTTTAAAATAAAGTCAATGCAAAAGCAAAGGCGAGTACACAAGTTTAAGCATAGCATACGTATACGAATAAAGTTTTAACAATCCTCATGGCAACCAAATCTATACAAGAGCAATATCAAGGCATGCAATACTAATAATCAAACCCTTAACGCAATCACGATGTTTTAACATGACCTCACGAATAACACGATGGAGGTGGATGCGTGAATTCCTATAGCGCTAACATGTCAAACGAAGGCTAAAAATAGTTAATGACTAAAGCATAGCATAACGAATATCCAAGACAAGCAATAAGTATACGATTCAAGTATTCATGGTATAGGATTGTTTGTGCGTTTCATAAAGTTTAAGTGTTTGTGATTTTTGTATAGGTAAAACATGTTACACCCAAAAGTGTTATAAACAAAAGTGGGTTGAGTGTACTCACAATATTGCATATGCTTTCCGATTGGTGATTCCGTGAAGAGTTGGAGGTTGGGGCTTCAAAGCTTCTATTAAAACACTTAATGTTTTCTTTTAGAACTCTTAGACTCTCTTCCTTGTTTGGAAGATTTGAGAGAAGTATAGAAGTTGAGAGAAGAATTGGTGGAACACTTAGTGTCTTTTTAGAATTCTTGATTTAGAGAGATTGAGAGAACTAGAGAGATGGAGGAGAAGAATGGTGTGAAGAAAATGGTAGAAGGGGGTTGGTATTTATAGGTAGAGATGTGGAAAAGGGTGAAATATGATTGGTTAAAGAAGGTGAAAGAGGATTGAGAAGGTGATTGGTGGAGAAAGGAGGTGGAAAAGGGTGAAATATGATTGGTTAAAGAAGGTGAAAGAGGATTGATGAGGTGGAAATATGATTGGTATATTTCTTGGTCTTTCTTGAGTATATATTATGTAATTGAGTATATAAAAAGTATAAAAGTATAATTCAAGTATTGAGGATGTGCGTATAAGTATTTATACGTATAAAAGTGTCGGTTTGCGTATAAATACGTATTTTAAATGATCGGTTGTGTGAATAAAATAAAAAATATAAAAATATGAATTTTAATTATGATTAACGCCTCGAATTGTGAGATTGAAATTAAAATACGAATGTAAGGTTTCTAAAATTAGAATACGAATACGAGCATTTTTTTTAAAATATAAATACGAAGATACGAGGCGTTACAGTAATAGCCCAGCTGCTTTAAAAAATCTAAAGGAATGGCACGAACAAGCAGACCTGGCTCATACTTCCCTTGACAAGGCGGCTAAAAGAATGAAGAAGTGGGCAGACAATAAGAGGCGGTATATGGAATTCCAAGTCGAGGACCAAGTCATGGTGAAACTCTTGTCGCAGCAATTCAAGTCACTAAGGGGCGTACACAAGGGACTCGTAAGGAAATATGAAAGACCCTTTCCAATAATTGCTCGTGTGGGCAAAGTATCTTATCGACTACAATTACCGCCCAAGTTAAAGATCCATCCGGTCTTCCATGTGAGTTATCTCAAGCCTTACCATCTCGACGAGGAAGACTTAAATCGTGCGTGTCTAAGCGAGCACCAACGGCATTTGTAACATCATTCGATCGAAAGGTTGTCGAGATCGTGTCTGACCGCACCATTCAACACGAGGAGTGCCAAGCTACAAGGAGTACTTGATCAAGTGGAAGAACTTACCAGATGGTAAAGCAAGTTGGGAAACGGAGGATTCACTATGGCAGTTCAGAGACGAGATCAAGAAGTATCATGAAGGCTCGACGAGGACGTCGACGGATTAGGTAGGGGAGAATCTCACAGCTCGCTAAAACTCAGATCACAACCGTCGGGAATCCGGAAAATTCTACCAGCATCAAGGGACTTCTATGGCAGATTTTTCTACTAGAGAATTCTTAGGAAAATATCTTGGATATTTTCCTTAATCTTTCTAGATTAGTCAAAGTAAATTTCAAAGATATATTGTATATTTTATACATAGAAATCTCTAGATTAGGAATAATCTAGATACTTAGCCACAATTATAAATAGGGATCAATGCCCATTTGTAAATCACCTCCAAACTTGTACTAAAAGCACACTTTGTAAAGAGTTCTCAAGCAATATAAGTGTTCTCTTTGATCACTATCTTTGTTCCCTTTGTTTCAAGTCATAAGAATCGAGTTTGCTAGTTGGTTCAAATGCTGATCTTAGCACGGTGACTAAGAGTCGCACGTGGTTGAAGGACCAACTCCATGACAAATAGCTAAGTTGAATAACACTACCATGAACCATCATAATTGTGGTCTCAAAAGATTTTACAATTTCCCCAACAGAAGAAGACGAAACACAGTATAATAAGTCAAACCACATTAACATCAAGTAAAAATACTATATGTTCGAGTGCCGAGACAGAAATCGTACGAAATGCAGATGGTAAACTGCTAGTATTACACCAGAAAAGTTTCTCTGCTGATGATGCAAGAGACTACGACCTGATAAGCACTAATTGAGGCTGATGTCCTTGAGAGCACAAATTTGCTCCTCCCCCGTTACTAGATTACACTCACCACCAGACCCTTTCCCTCTGTATCCATAAAAATGTATATTACCATAAGTGAAACATAATCTGTCTTAAAAAGAACGAGACATTCCAAGGCGTTTAGATCCTAAAAGCCAAGGTGTGACACGCGAGCCTCAAGTACATGAGGCATTGCTCTAGGTAGGGGTGTAAACAAGCTCATAGGCTCGAGAGTTACTTGTGATCGGCTCGGTTAAAAGCTCAAACGATCCGAGCTTGAACGAGACCGAGCATGAAATAGAGCTTGTTTAGTTATCTAGCCTGAGCTCAAGCCTGATATGCAAAGGTCGTTTAGGCTCGCGAGCATAAACAAGCTTAAACAAAGTTTTAGTTTTTTAAATATAATATAACTAGCAACATGCCCGCGTGATGCAACGGGAGTGACACATCGCATTGCGATACTCGTTTTGGATAGTTTTCTTATTCATATTATATTTATTGTAGCATTATTGTAATAAATATACATCAAAATCGAAGTAATCAGATAATCCATTTCATTGTGTTGTGCATGATTCGGTCGATTCGGTTATTATCCTCAACCAAAGTCATCGGTTAGTTTATTTTATTAATCAATCGGTTTTCGGTTAATCATTTCAGTTTATTCGGTAAGATTGACAATTTTCGGTTTGGTTCATTTAATTTCAGTTAATAGCAAAAATCAAACTTAGGCTAAAACTTTTGCTTAGAAATATATGAAATTAGGTATAAATACATGAAATGAGTATAAATACAGAAATGAAGTATAAATATATGAACCAGAGGTATAGAAGCTAGAAATATGAAAGTATGGATCATTCGATTCGGTTAAGCTAATTTTGGTTAAACGAGAGTACAAAAAATTGATAACCGGTTTTTGGTTAATTTGGTTTCAGTTTTCAGTATTCAGTTTTTGGTTTATTTTGGTTCGGTTTCCTCTGTTTTCGGTTTGGTTTAGGTTAACGGTTTAGTTATTGCCCACCGATAACTGGTCTTGGTTAATAATTGATAGGTGCATGCACGATGCAGCGAAAAACACAAACATTGCCACGGTGTGCATGGTTCGGTTGGTTAGGTTATTATCCTCAACCGACATTGAGGTCATCGATTAATCTATTTTATTAACCAACCCGTTTTCAGTTAATCGGTTTGGTTTATTCAGTTAGATTGACGATTTGGTGTTTGATTTATTTAATTTCAGTTAATAGCCAAAACCAAACTTGTGCTAAAACTTTTGATTAGAATTACATGAAATTTAAGCATAAATACATGAAATGAATGTACATGTAATTGAAATAGAGGTAGAAATACATAAAATGGGGTATAAATAATGAACTGAAGGTATAAAGCATGAAATATATGAAAACATGAATGGTTCGGTTCAGTTAACTTTGGTTAAATGAGGGTACAAAAAAAACCGATAACCGTTTTTGGTTAATTCGGGTTTCAGTTAATCAACTTTCAGTTAATTCAGTTATTTTTGTTGATTTTGGTTCGGTTTCGGTTAACAATTCAGTTATTACTTACCCTTAGACACTGTTAATCACGTAACATATCATTTTTTAATTAAAAAACTATAGCAATACGATAATCAAATTAATGAAAATACTCGTTTATATTGTGTAATTTAAAAAAACATTAACGTACGAAAAAAGTTATGACCAAATTGAAGGGGGAGGGAGTTAGTTTTTATAAGGAGATAAAATGTAACTACTAGGTATTTATCTAGAATTTTGTTAAAGATGACATTCTGTAACTATTAAACATTCTGGGATGATTGGAATGTTTGGCATGGAGTTTTTAGAAGCTTTTAGCTTTAATCTTTTCAGAAAAAAAATTCTACTCAATAAAAAGTCTTTTTTGGTTAAAGGAGCCTGAAACTTTTAGATTAGGAGCTTGAAGCTTTTGGTTGAGCCTCCTACTAGTAGTGTTTAGAAGTAGCTACAAGCTTTTAGAGAAAAAATGATTATTTTAACCTCTAAAGGTGCAATCCCTCTTTTAGTATTATGGCTTTTTAGTTATGTCCATTTTTATCATTTTATACATTTTATTAAAAGCTCTAACTACTCTGCCAAACACCTAAACATACAGCTATCAGCTACAGCTACAGCTAACAGCTTCCAGCCATCAGCCACCAGCTACAAAGCCACGGCTACTAGCCACCAACTACTTTTGCTAAACATACCCGATAACTAAGTACGTTGGGCTTTAATCACTTGTACCAAGGCATCATCTACTTGTACATTTTAACCCACACGTCAATACTGACCAAGACAACTATCGAAACATCGACAAAAATGAGTAGGTCGTCATAGTACTTTTGGATTTTTTTTAAAAACGTTATAGTTCATAAGATATGACAAGAATACGTAAAAGAATTATAAGTTTGGTGTGAAGAGAGAAATGTAACTATTTACCCATAATTATGTTAAAACCTAGGGTTTCAAGTGTAATAAGATGAGGGCCTAAAATATAATTATTGTTTAAAAGACCAATTTATCCTCATTTTAGGGGTGTATTAATAAACTAAAAGAAAAAAGTTCTTATTTTTTGGGTATCTTAAAATGCCCCTCCCTCATGCATTATAATATAGTATAGATAATAATGATAATAACATTGGCGAGCCGAGCTTTGGCTCGTTTAAGCGAGCTCGAGCCGAACTTTTAGCTCGTTTGAGGTTGTTCTCGAAATAGCTCATGCTGACTCGAGCTGCGCTCGAGCTTTGGTCTTACTCGCAAGCTGAGCTTGAGCTCAAATAAGTAGGACCGAACCAAGCCAAACTCGAGCTTTATAAAAACATGACAAACCAAGCTCGACTTTACACCCGTACTCTAGGTACAACCAAAAGCCGGATCTCTCTCTCATCTCTTTTACATAACAGCCCTTTAATCAAATAAAGCATTCATAATACTTCATCCTTTTAGTCATTACACAGCAGCCTCCTCCAGACCCTATATGTGACCAATTTTGACCCGCATATACATAAAGCGCCAGCTCAAGGCCCTGCGGTGCGCTTTTTAAAACCAAGAACATAATGAAGCTGAATGAGATGATATACCTGTGTCAAGTGTCATCAGTTGGGAGCTTTGATCATCCTTGGTGTTCCATTTCAGTCAGCAAACCACACCTGACATAAGTTGTTCATGATATAAAATCAAAACAATATTTCACAAGTAATTAACCAAGGCTGGACATAAAGAAACATACAAATCCATCCTCAGAAATACCACTTAGCTGGTAGTCACTACTGCTGACATGTAGAACCTGTAAGTCAGACAAACAAAAAGGATGAATTAGTTCGATATATAAATCCACAACAGATGTAGATATTCTTGTACAGTATTGGTGTTTAAAACATAATGATATGGATTTACTAAACTGATGTTATGTTATTAAAAAGGTAACTAAGAGTAATTTTCATATTGTTTAAAAAGATAATAAGAGAATTGTATTGGAATAAAGGCTTAATATAAGTAGAGCAAATTACAAGTTTTGTCCTTTATGTTTACATCAAATTGCAGGCGGTGTCCTTTAGCGCAAAAGTTGACAAGTTCTGTACTTAATGTTCCAAAATCTTGCATGTTATGTCCTTTAGGCCAAACTCAGTTGGATTTTTTTTTATTAAACCTGGTCATATGCCTTGCATATGAGGGCATTCTTGTCATTTCACCTCCTAAGGGACTATTTTGTAAAACAACGTATATTAAGGGACTATTGTGTAAATAATGAAAAGTTTATAATAAAAAAACTTCTACACTCTCAATATCTCTATCTAAACTCCCTTTCTCTCTCTTTTCTCTCTCTCTCTTTCTTCCGAGATGGTGGATGTAGGAGACGGTAGGGTGGATGGTTATGGTGGAGATGGTTGCGGTTTGTGATGGCAGAGACGGTGGGGCGGATGGCGATGGTGGAGATGGTTGCGGTTTGTGATGCCGGATTTGGTGGTGGGTTGTGGATGTTGATGGTGGTGGTGGTGGATGGTTATGGTGGAGACGGTGGCAGTTTATGATGGTGGATCCAGTGGCAGTTTATGATGGTGGATCCGGTGGCGGTTTATGATGGTGGATCCGGTGGTTGTGGTTTTAGGGCGGCAGTGATGGTGGTGATCCAATCGTTTTTAGCCTGAGCAAATGAGGGTAACTGGACCGATAGGGGGGTTTTTTAGAATCATTACCAGAATCGTTTTTTGGTGATTTTTGGTTTTTTAGATAGTTAAGTTGATTTGGAAATGGTGATGGAGGGTGGTGGTGATGGTGATTGAGGATGATGAAGGGTGGTGGTGGTGGTGTCAGTTGTCCTTGATTTGGGGATAGTGGTGGAGATGGAGGGTGGTGGTGATGGTGGTTGTAGATGAGAAGGTGGTGTGTGCAGCGGCGGAAGTGGGTGGTTGGCAGGTGGTGGTGGTAGGTTGATGGTGGTGGTAGTGGTAGAGAGTGGAGTAGAGAGAGAGTGTTATAATAATAATAATAATAATAATAATAATAATAATAACAACAACAACAACAACATCGTTTTATTTTTTTAAATAATATTAAATAAATGACAAAAAAGACTAAATAGCCTTTTGTAATTTGATTTAACCAAAAAATCTAACTGAGTTTGGCCTAAAGGACATAATGTGGAAGATTTCAGAACATGAAGTACATAACTTATCAACTTTTGTGCTAAAGGACACCGCCTGTGATTTGGTGTAAACATAAAGGACAAAACTTGTAATTTACTTATATAAGTACGTTTTAACTTTTAAGTAACTCTTATTAGTATGAGATATACCTCAAACCAACCTATTTGCCATAAATTAGTATGAAGTTGCCAATTTTATAACACATGCATGTAAAAAAGGATACAACTTTACATCATTCAGCATCTTTAAGCATGATTAAAGAGAATGCTTACTTTAGACCTCGTATTTAAATTGAGGATTTTCATAGGAGAAAGACACACAACTTATACCATATCTAAACAAAGTTAAATATTGTTTTTTATTAAGAATTCTGTAATCGTATTTAATACTTAAAGAAAAGTGTTAGCATGTTTTACCGTTTAACTCTTGCACATGATCCATCCAACTACTTCCAGGAACCTTAACCAGGCCCTTTTCATATATACTCTTTCTTAACCTCTTAGCATCTTCCCACCGACCCGCACCCGCGTATATATTAGCGAGAAGTGAACCATAACCGCTGCTATCGGCTTCCAACTCAAAGCAATGTTTGGCTGCAATTTCCCCCAACTCAACATTATTATGTGTACTACAAGCTAGAAGCAGTGCACCCCAAACACCAGCATGGGGTTGCATTGGCATGCCCTTTATTAAGTTGTGGGCTTCGTTTAGTCGTCCGGCCCGGCCCAAAACCTCAACCATGAGACTGTAATGGTCAGGTGTGGGCTCAAGCCCGTATCCTTTCATGGAGTAGAAGCAATGGTAACTTTCTTCAACCATACCAACATGACTTAATGCCGTTAATAGTCCTGAAAATGTGACTAAATTAGGACGGATTTTGGACTCCATCATTTCATCAAACAGTTTGATAGCAATCTGTTCTTTCCCGTTAATGGCGCAACCCAATATCATGGCTGTATAAGCAACAACGTCTTTCTGGTGCAACTTGTGAAATAGCTCGAAAGCTTTATCAATGGAACCGCATTTTGCGTATAAGTCAATTAAGGCGGTACGTAAATGGTCATCCATCGTAATTCCCATTTGATTCATGTAAAACTCACGAATCCACGATCCAAAACTTAAGTCTCCCATTTGGGAACACGCGGATATCACAGTAGCTAACGTCATTTTGTCAGGTTGAATGTTCACATTCGGTTGAAGCATTTCGTCGAATAGTTGGAGTGCTTCTTTTGGTTGACCGTTTTTAGCGTAGCACGCGATTATAGCATTATATAACAAATGATCCTTCCTACCCATCTCATCAAACAACTCGCGTGCAGATACAATATCTCCACATTTCAAGTACCCACTAATCATCGTAATGCAAGAAATGGTATTTCTTTGTGGCATTGAATCGTAAAACTTTCGAGCTAATTCCAGCTGTTCACACTCAACATAACCACTTACCATCGCATTCCACGACGTCTGATTCCTCTCCGGCATTTCCTCAAACAACCGTAGCGCCTTCTCCATATCCCCAACTCTCGCATACCCCGTCACCATCGAGTTCCAAGAAACCACATCCTTAACCGGCATACGAGCAAAACAACCTTCAGCCATAACCAAATCCCCAGATCTCAGATACCCATCAATCATCGAGTTCCAAGACACCACATTTCTCTCAGACATTTCATCAAACACCTTACATGCATTCCCCATATCCCCAACTTTCGCATAAAACCCGATTAAACCAGTCTCCACATAAACATCCCCACAAAACCCATACTTATACACCTGCCCATGAATCATAAGCCCACCAATTAATTCACAAACTCTCGCACATGCTTTGAGAGCAGAGGCAACTGCAAATGTTGAAGGTGAGAGTCCTGATCTTTGGAGCCCTAAATACAGAGCAAGTGCTTGTTGAAAGTTGCCGTGTTTGCTGAAATACCGCATGGCGCATGTTGCTGAATCCACATCTGGTTGCTTTGAATGGTGGATGATTAATCGAAGTAATGAGCAGTGGGTTGAGAGTAATCGGATTGAGAGGTTATAAGATGGTGGATTATTGGTTTATCGAGGTGACTAAGGCCGTGAACAAGTATGAGTCCGTGAAGTTGTTTCAGATGTTTGGTGGTTAGAGAGCGGTTCAACAAGGTAGTTATTTTTGGAACCAGCATTTGTTATCGTTCTTCATGAATAAACAAAGAAACTCCTTCAAACAAAACAAGATCTTCACCCTCTTTTTTTGCCACTTCATGTCGGAACATCGCGTCCGATGGTGTATGACCATCGATAGTGGGGTTTTTTGGCATTTTTTCCCTAAAAACGCTCGATAACCCTCCTTATGGCGTTTTTTTTTCCCTGAAAATAATGGGTTTGACGTGCTTTTAAAAATGTCTGGAACTTTATCTTTGGCCAATAGCATTTTTTATGGTTTTTATTAAATTCTATTAGAATATAATGCCCCACAATATTTCAAGCACCACTACACCCCTTTTAACATAATATCCAATAAAGCCCCCTTGCTAACTGGATTGTCACATGACATAAAACGCCTAAAGGTGGGGGTTTTGTTTTACCATCCCACTACACATGGTCTGATGTTTGAAAAATGTGGGTTGGCGTGTTTATATACATTTAATATCTATATAATTCTCATTCAAACCACATTTTTAAACACATTTCTAAAATCTCTCACTATCCATTTCCTCTCACTTTTGGTTTTCCATCTCAGTCAACCAATCCAAATTTATACGTAAGAAATTTTGTGAGTTATACCAAATAAATCAAATTTTAAATTTAAAGATGTGAGATACTATTAATTTTATTAAAAATCCATCATAAAAATATTATTGTGTCAAAAATTACATGTAACAAAATCAATTTCATTAAAAAATTACATTTATTTATTACAAGACCAATTTTATGTTAATTATTTCATGTAATTTGTAACAAAATCATAAATCGTAAAGTCTATGAAATTTATAAATCATGAGTTTATCATAAAATCAGGAAAAATGAAATTCTTGGTGTTCAATTAGTTTGTTTTATATTTTATAAAATTCCTCGCTATATATTTTAAAAATTCATAACAAACTTAAACGAATTATAACAATTCCCAAAAATTCACTAAACTAATCTAATATGGTGAGGGAAAAAACCCTACTATCAATATAATCGAAATGCAAGCCTAAAATCAAAATGCCTAATTTTCTCATCTAATAACCCTAGAAATGGGGAATTAAATTTAGTACAAATTCTTAGATAAATTGATGTGGGGTGAAGTCTATATGAAATTGATTGATTTATAATCATCCATGTTATGAAATATGAAGAAGTGCATAAACTACTTGTACATTATGCTTATAGAGTAGTGCGCACACAAGGTGTTTGATGAAATGTCTAAACGACAACAATATGTGAAAATTGTATACAAATTGTGGGTAAATAAGTATAGAAGGAGATTTTAACACCCTAAATACGTTTTCACCAAAATAAACGCAGCGGAATACCGACTTAAAAATTCTTTCTTTATTGACTTTGTAACATACTTAAAGGTTCGTTTATGAATATTTAGACACTTTCTTGAAAGTGTTTATTACGTTCGTTTTGATTGACTTGCTAAATGTAATACATATTGCAAGTTATGAACCGCTCTTCCCGTACAATCCTTGCTCTTCGACTCGATCCTCGTTGGTTGGTCCATCATGTTAGTCCGACTATCTGCAGTCACCATATAAACATAACCAACGTGTTAGTAAATGGTGACATTACATATTTTTAATTAAAAACATAAACATGAATCGTCTACATATCCATCAAACATTATATAAAACTCCAATAGGATATTCTTCGAACTTATTCCTTATGTCGAGCCTCAAACCTTCGAGAGCCCAACCCTTACTTACCTGCATTCCTAATTTCATCCTCCACATCAAACAGTTAGCCTCTTTACATAAACACATAACACTGAACGACGTTCATTGGGCTACATCACGTATAAGCATTTTCATATATACACATACTTACATACAGGTTCCATATGTATATATATATATATATAATAACATTGACATCTAACTCTTTCATTCTACAACTATATACTTTTATATGCGCGTTCAAGTTATATTCACTTATCCGTGTTCAATCGTCGAACTTTAATTATGCCTAATAGTTTATTTATAAACATACTTAAGAACAAGTTTCTTCTCCCCATTCGTGTAATACATTCTAACACTTTCATTCCCACAAGATTCGAATCTCGTACGTATATATTTATATTTATCCCTTATGAGCCCGAAAGTCATTATTTGTATTCGTATCACATAATTAAGACCTTTTCGAACTTTTCATAGATTATACTATCTTTCGGAAGTTTACCAAAGCCTTTGTATGAGCCTTAAAAGATACAAAAGTCCAAGACGCAATAAAATACACAACAATCAAATTCTACATTTTGGTACTCATTCCCGCCGTAAGCTACGGTTCACTCACCGTAGCTTACGGCGAGGACTTTCTGCCAACCAGATACTCCCTATCGTAAGCTACGGTCGGGTACCGTAGCTTACGGTCATGACCTTTTGCCAAACAGATAATCCTTACCGTAAGCTACGGTCGGGTACCGTAGCTTACGGTCATCTGCTGTTGCTACTAATCCGCAGCTTGTTTTTCACCCAATTCGATTTCCTTGCTCACTTAGGCCAGCCTCGGGCCTTCCAAACACACCGTCGCTAATAACTTAGCTATTTTATCTCTTTACAAAACCTTTCGATTACTTTATCCAATTCCCACCCTTTCCATCTAATAGCATTTCTACAAAATTCACGACCCGTTTACTTCTATATTGAGATTTTACGGTTTAATGACATACCACTCCCTTTCAAGAGGTCTTATTATAACATTTCTTATTCATTCGCACATTCTACTTTAGTCTCGATTATTCGAACACATATACGTCTTCATGTACTTAAATACGAAGTGAGTTCAAGAATTCACTTACCTTAGCGTCCACATTTGCATCCGTTACATTGCCTCTTTTTGACCCGCTAGCTTTCCATACTTCCATCCACTATACATGATTCCTACATTTTCATGTCATCGCAATCACATTCTTGTTAGCATACACGATTGTGCATATTAACGATTATACCAAATGCATATCTCGCATTTGACTTTCATTAATCAATTCTAACAAGCATAAGGCATATACTCAAAATCACATCCTTTTAAACTTATATAATTCATCGTATCGTCCATATAACACATATTGATGTAACACGTACCATATAACTTTCTATAGTCTCACCATTGTAACAAGAAGTCTAACATGCATTCTTATGCGTAGTTGACTTTCAGAAGTCAATGGTTCAACATATGAACTTTCGACTTAACCTCATACATCCGTGTCATATAGTAGATTATGCAACTAACATTATATAAATTTCATACCCCTGATGTAATATGCTTACAACCACATGATCACCTACTTATTTACACATACAAGGTTGGTCTATTTAACATGATAACTGTAATATCCGTCGAAAAACGGGTTTCCAAACCCGCTTCGTTTATTAATCGAATAGTCAGTTTCAAATTTTCGTTGCTTATTTAATGCTCATTTTAATTTTTAAACAATACATAATTAATAAACATTTTAGAATATGGGAACTAAAATTGTTAAAAAGTAAAAATAAGGTAAATAAAAAATAAAATAGGCTGCCGGGTTTCGAACCCGGGTCAGCCGGAAGACTCAAACATCAAACACTTAACCACTCCGCCACTTGGTGTTTTTGTGTAATCAAGGAAACAAATAAAACTTAAGTTACCGTGAATTCATCTGTTTGCGCCAAAACTGAAACCGATCATCGGCTTTCGACTATCCAAAGACGTTTGAGTGATCTTGGGTTACTGATTGTAACCGATAAAACCATTACAACCCACGTTCTTAATCAATTCAGTCTTTATTGAACTCGATTCTTATGATTTTCGAGTTTAATAACCGAAATCATTTACCTCCAATTTACACCGGTAATATCATTGTCTCGCAACTCAGAAACACTCACAGAACCTTCAATTTCATTTGCGCTCTAATTTCTGTTCGTCGGAATCGCTATCTGATATCGCTGGACTTTCGCCGGAAAACCGTGACATTCATCGAATCGGTAAATTTCTCAATTCTTTCATCTTCTATCTATTGTTAGAATTATACTAACTCAAATCCTTCAACCAGAATCGGTCCCAGACGACGATACCTGATAATCTGTACCCGCCGGAAAATCTCTGAAAATTCCAAAATCACGCTGTGAATCGGTACGAGCATCTAAACTCTCTGATAATTCTTGTTTAGTCACTTAATTTCACAATTAGTTAATCAAAACTGTTAATTGGTCCGCTCAGACGGAATTCATAAACAGAGCCGACGACCTTTGCCGGAGTTCTGAGAAAAATCATCTTTCCGGTACATTCATTTCCAAAACCTTCTCTATCACTTACACTTCAATCATTTATAAGTTTCGTTAATTGAATTAAACAAGAACAGTCGAATATCAATTGTCTGGGTTGTTTTAACGAAGAAGATGAAGTTTAGGTTGTGTATATATTTAATATAAATCGTGTATTATCTCGGGTTAGACACACAGTCCAGCGGAGGACTGTGTGCATTTGAAACATAGAGATACCGAGTTCGAGTCTGTCCTTGTTCCGATTCGTCACAATATTCAAACCTTTTTATAAAACCCAAATACGGAACCTTTCAGTTAGTATATAAGAGAAATAAAAACAAGTATTTTAACCAGGTTAGACACACAGTCCAGCGGTGGACTGTGTGCAAAGTTAAACCACAGGTCACGGGTTCGAAACTCATCATGCACACCGGTTTCGACATAATTAAAATCCTTTTTAAAATAAATGAATTCTGAATAAATTAAATAGTATATAAATATAATTAAAAACAGAAATATTTCGGGTTAGACACGTAGCTCAGTTGGTAGAGCTGCGTGCACGCGTACGGGAGGTCATGAGTTCGAGCCTCACCCAGCGCATACATACACAAGTCCGAACCGGTCAACAGTCAAAGTCAATGGTCAACGATCAACGGTCAACCTAAAAAGTCAACATTTTTTATATTTTTATTTATTTATTTAATTTAAAAATCAATTAAAAATACTTAAAAATAATATTTTTAAAGTTAGAAAATGACCTTAAACTCACAAAAATATATCTAAAAATCCTATTAAAATTGTTAATAAAATCCACTTATTCACCGTCCTTTTCGTTATTATTTAGGTTAGTTTTCCCTCGTCGATCAAATCCCAAAACTCGTGCGCATCCAACATCATCAAAAGAACGCACCCAAGGTGAGTGAATCTCTACAAATTCCCCGTTTTAATCACATTTTTGGGGTGTATCATGTGTCTTATTATTTATTACATTTAAACACTTGTGCATCCATCATATCCATGATCAAATGTGTATTCAATATGTATCAACTGTTTGTGTGGTTAATGTTTAGATTAAATTTATCATTTCAGTACATATATCATCATAGGGCACTCTGTTCCCCATTACCTATGAGCGGAACCGTTCCCCATTACCTATGAGCGTGAACGAGGCGTTGCCAACATACGATCGGCTCCGTTTGATTGAGCCTTGATCGCACATACATCATCATAGGCCGTCCGTTCCCCATTACCTATGAGCGGAACGTGACTTGCCAACATATACATTATCATTCATGTCATATACTCATGCAAGGTGGTTTGTTATTGTATGTTTATATACGTTTGCTCACATATGATTATTGCACAATTTTTCCATATTAAATATAACAAGAAATCAATAATAAATGTTTTCTAACAAGGTTCACTCGCCAACTTTTGTTGACCCAAAACCCCCCATTTTTACACATGATACAGGTGATCCAGTTGCAGCAAGAAACATATAGGACGGCTTAGAAGAATAAACCGGTTTAGGCTTTAGATTGTTTATTTAGTTACTTTTTCCTTGTAATTGTATGAACTTGTTTGGAATATTGAAGTTGTAATTTTGAATTTAATAAATATGAAACATATTAGTAAACATCATGAGCTTTGGTGATAACCCAATTATGTCCCGACTCTTATTCCGCTGCGGGTCGGGTGTGACAGATTGGTATTAGAGCCATGACTATAGGGATATAGGATAGGTTATTAGACCCTTAGAGCCTATACTATAGTTGATTAGAATTTTTTTTTAAATTGTTTGTGTGTTACATGCCAAATTCATGATGTTTATATGCTTTATGTTTATTGTTACATTCAATGTTATGCAAGCATGTTCATAAGTACATATTATTATACAATGCCTATCATGAATCATATCCTCATAACATATCATATCCATGAGAGCACACACCACACAATTTCCATGATTTTTACAATGATTTTTGTATTTTCAAATCACATCAAAGTGAGTTCTCATGACGGGCATGTAGTAACTGGAAGGGTACAAGTACCGGTAGTCGGAACGTCCTGTCTAGGCTTGGCATTCGTATAAATCCAAAATAAAGGACCAGTTTGCCTACCTGGGGACTAACGATGAGAGTACGAAGGACCTATTAGGCCAAAGCATGCTATACCAAACGTCGTGTGAGCTAACCCCACTTTGAGTTGTCATTGTGTCTACACCTGGACACCCTCCGACCATACATCTTGCAAACATATTTCATGGTTTTCATTGGGTGATGCAAATGTTAAACCGCCAACACCAATGTGAATCCTACTAAGCCAATAGTCATGGGGGCCCACATGACTATACAGGTGAAGGTATGGGGGACATTGGAGGCCCAAACATGAGCAAACCCAAGACATCCTATGGATGTAGTTGCATTATTGATGTTTATGTTATTTTTATTTTTTTTAAAGACACATGACACCTAAAAAGACTCCTTAAACTCACAATCTTCTTATGTATGTTCCTGTAGATGTCGGCTAGGCAGCAACGTGGGAGTAGAAGGTCAGGAAGGTCAAACGAACGCTTGGCCACCCAAATCGCAAAACAAATGGCCGCGGTGCTTCCTGACATCGTAATTCAAGTCCAACAAGCTCTCGCCGCAAATCCCATCAATCCTCCCCATCAAGAAGACCAGAACGTCGACAATCCTCCCTCCAAAAAGTGCTCTTACAAACACTTCAAGTCTTGCGATCCCCCGAAATTTGAAGGGACCGAAGGTGTCACTGCTCTCCTCCACTGGTTTGAGGAAATGGAGAACACCTTCCTCAATTGCGATTGTCCCGAGGATCGCAAGGTACGTTACGCAACGGTACGTTTACGCAACCGTGGAACACAGAGAAGGGTAAGAGAGGAGTCGAAGATGCTATGGCCTTAACATGGGAAGAGTTAAGGGAAATAATGACAAGACGCTTCTGTCCAAGAAGCGAAATCAAGAAGTTGGAAGATGAATTCCACTCGTTAAAACAAAAGGAAGGAGATCATACTTCCTACAACAAAAGATTTCTCGAGCTAAACCAAATGATCCCCAACTTGTTCACCCCAGTGTACCGCTTGGTTGAACACTACATTCGAGGCCTCCCCTCAAAAATTCAAGACTCAGTTCTAAGCACTTCGCCTGCGACACTTGAAGCTGCAATGGAACTAGCTACCGAACTTACCGAAAATCGCATCCGAAACGGTAAATTCAAGGAGGAGAAAAAGAAAGCCCCCATTGAGGCTCAAACTTCAAACCATTCTGGCTCCTCTTCGAAGTTTACTGGTAAAAGGAAGCGAAACACCAGAAACTTTGCTATCACTCAAACAAACCCTCCTATCACTGCCGCACCAATCACCCAAGTTGCTCCCTCAGCTGCACCATACAAACAACCATACTCAGGCCCATACCAAAATGCAACCGTTGCCAATACCATCACTTTCCCGAACACCCCTGCCAACATTGCACCAGCTGTGGCCGTGCAGGTCACACCATCCAAACCTGTCGCACACTTCAGCGAATGAACCGCAACCAACCCTCAACCCAAACCCACCATCAGATAGTGGGTCAAGCCCAACAACCCTTACTTCTACCACCTACACAACATACGGCCCAATCCGACTACCAACCCCACTACCCCATGATGCAACCCATGCGGGCTTGTTACAACTGTGGAGACCCAAACCACTTTAGAAACACTTGTCCACGCTTGGTGAACATCATTCATGCCCAAGCTCAAGCAAATCCGGTGAATCAAGCTAACCAAGCTCCACCACCTGCAAGAGGAAGAGCTTACAACATCAACGCCAATCCTGTTGAAAATAATAACGGCCCAAACGAATCACTCAACTAGTTTTCCTTACCAAGAATCAAGACTCAACTCCAATCGTCTAGTTTTAATGTTTTCTTTATGTTATCTCAATCTTTCCGTATCCCAGATGTAAATTGGGAATTTATGTATCCAAGAATTTTAATGCGAATTGATATTACAGTTTTGTTTTATACTCATTGATTTAACATTCATATCATCATACATCTCGACGTATCTCAATCTCATCATTTAAAGAAGTTGGGTTGTGTCTCACTTTTACATAGACTAACCCCTTCATCATAACAAACGAGAGAGGTACTGTCATCATTCAGTCATGTATCCTTTCAGAATTGAGACTCAAGCTTTGGTTGTTGTGTTTGTTTATGTTTTAGAGTCACATAGAACTGATCATGATTTACTGATAAAGCCAACGAAAATTTGACAAGAATATGGTGGATACGCCGCTGGTACTTCCTATATATAAGTATTCTTGGCAAAGGATCAAAAGCATTACCAGAAGGTTATGAGAAGTTCCGTGTAGGTTTAAATATCGTCATGGTTGAAGTTTTTGTTTTATGATACATACCTTATCATTTCAAACGTATCAATTCCCTCAAAACTCTTAGGCATAAAATCATAACCGACATCAAAGATCAAATCCGAGAAGCTTAACATGTTTCTGTAACAGAAAACGACGTACGCAATGAGCTGTCTTGTGGAGCAGAACTTAAAATCGAAACCAAATCCGACGGTATTCTGTACTATCTAGATCGCATATGGATTCCTGATCACAATAACCTTCGTGAATTCTTATGAATGAGGCGCACAAAACACGGTACTCTGCACACCCAGGAGCCGACAAGATGTATCAAGACCTTCGATACACCTACTGGTGCCTGGCATGAAAAAGGATATTGCTGTTTTTGTTTCCAAGTGCCTTACCTGTTCTAAAGTAAAAGCTGAACATCAAAGACCTTCAGGACTCTAAACCTAACCTGAAATACCTGTATGGAAGTGGGAAAACATAACCATGGACTTCATTACCCGGGTTACCTCGCACCTCCAGTGGGTATGACACTATATGGGTAATCATTGATCGTCTCACAAAATCAGCTCACTTCATTCCAATTCGCGAGGACTTCAAGAACGAGAAGTTAGCTCGTATCTACATCAGCGAGATCGTAAGCCGTCATGGTGTACCTTTAAGCATCATTTCAACCGCGATGGTCCTTTCACTTCACGAACATGGCAAGCCGTACAAGCCGCTTTGGGTACACGATTAGACCTCAGTACCGCTTTTCATCCTCAAATTGATGGACAATCTGAACGCACCATCCAAACTCTTGAAGACATGCTTCGAGCATGTAGGGAATTGGGACGCTCATCTACCATTAGTTGAATTTTCGTACAACAACAGCTATCATTCAAGTATCGGCATGGCACCTTTCGAGGCTTTATATGGTCGTAAGTGCCGATCACCAATACGTTGGCACGAAATTGGAGAAGCACAAATCACCGGTCCAGAATTAATTCAAGAAACAACAGACAAGATCCATCAAATTCGAAACAATCTTCTAGCGGCACAAAGTCGTCAAAAGAGTTATGCAGACAAACGACGAAAGCCCTTGGAGTTTAACATTGGTGACCAAGTACTTTTAAAAGTATCACCGTGGAAGGGAGTGGTTCGTTTTGGCCAGAAGGGCAAGCTAGCACCACGCTACGTAGGACCTTTCAAGATACTCGAAAGAGTAGGACCTGTAGCATACAAGCTTGACCTACCAGAAGAGCTCAACAGAATTCATCCCACATTCCACGTATCAAACTTGAAGAAGTGCCTCGCCGATGAAAACCTCCATATTCCTCTAGAAGACATTCAAGTCGATGAATCTATTCATTTCATTGAAAGACCAGTAGAAATTATGGACTTCGGAGAGAAACGTTTAAGACGAAGCCGTATTCCAATCGTCAGGGTACGCTGAGAGTCGAAACGAGGACCTGAGTTTACTTGGGAACGTGAAGACTCAATGCGCGAGAAATACCCACATCTTTTTCCTGTTACCACTACTACTTAAATTTCGGGACGAAATTTCAAAAAGTAGGGGATACTGTAACATCCGTCGAAAAACGGGTTTCCAAACCCGCTTCGTTTATTAATCGAATAGTCTGTTTCAAGTTTTCGTTGCTTATTTAATGCTCATTTTAATTTTTAAACAATACATAATTAATAAACATTTTAGAATATAGGAACTAAAATTGTTAAAAAGTAAAAATAAGGTAAATAAAAAATAAAATAGGCTGCCGGGTTTCGAACCCGGGTCAGCCGGAAGACTCAAACATCAAACACTTAACCACTCCGCCACTTGGTGTTTTTGTGTAATCAAGGAAACAAATAAAACTTAAGTTACCGTGAATTCATCTGTTTGCGCCAAAACTGAAACCGATCATCGGCTTTCGACTATCCAAAGACGTTTGAGTGATCTTGGGTTACTGATTGTAACCGATAAAACCATTACAACCCACGTTCTTAATCAATTCAGTCTTTATTGAACTCGATTCTTATGATTTTCGAGTTTAATAACCGAAATCATTTACCTCCAATTTACACCGGTAATATCATTGTCTCGCAACTCAGAAACACTCACAGAACCTTCAATTTCATTTGCGCTCTAATTTCTGTTCGTCGGAATCGCTATCTGATATCGCTGGACTTTCGCCGGAAAACCGTGACATTCATCGAATCGGTAAATTTCTCAATTCTTTCATCTTCTATCTATTGTTAGAATTATACTAACTCAAATCCTTCAACCAGAATCGGTCCCAGACGACGATACCGGATAATCTGTACCCGCCGGAAAATCTCTGAAAATTCCAAAATCACGCTGTGAATCGGTACGAGCATCTAAACTCTCTGATAATTCTTGTTTAGTCACTTAATTTCACAATTAGTTAATCAAAACTGTTAATTGGTCCGCTCAGACGGAATTCATAAACAGAGGCGACGACCTTTGCCGGAGTTCTGAGAAAAATCATCTTTCCGGTACATTCATTTCCAAAACCTTCTCTATCCTTACATTCAATCATTTATAAGTTTCGTTAATTGAATTAAACAAGAACAGTCGAATATCAATTGTCTGGGTTGTTTTAACGAAGAAGATGAAGTTTAGGTTGTGTATATATTTAATATAAATCGTGTATTATCTCGGGTTAGACACACAGTCCAGGGAGGACTGTGTGCATTTGAAACATAGAGATACCGAGTACGAGTCTGTCCTTGTTCCGATTCGTCACAATATTCAAACCTTTTTATAAAACCCAAATACGGAACCTTTCAGTTAGTATATAAGAGAAATAAAAACAAGTATTTTAACCAGGTTAGACACACAGTCCAGCGGTGGACTGTGTGCAAAGTTAAACCACAGGTCACGGGTTTCGAAACTCATCATGCACACCGGTTCGACATAATTAAAATCCTTTTTAAAATAAATGAATTCTGAATAAATTAAATAGTATATAAATATAATTAAAAACAGAAATATTTCGGGTTAGACACGTAGCTCAGTTGGTAGAGCTGCGTGCACGCGTACGGAGGTCATGAGTTCGAGCCTCACCCAGCGCATACATACAAAAGTCCGAACCGGTCAACAGTCAAAGTCAATGGTCTACGGTCAACGGTCAACCCAAAAAGTCAACATTTTTTTTATATTTTTATTTATTTATTTAAATTTAAAAATACTTAAAAATAATATTTTTAAAGTTAGAAAATGACCTTAAACTCACAAAAATATATCTAAAATCCTATTAAAATTGTTAATAAAATCCACTTATTCACCGTACCTTTTCGTTATTATTTAGGTTAGTTTTCCCTCGTCGATCAAATCCCAAAACTCGTGCGCATCCAACATCATCAAAAGAACCACCCAAGGTGAGTGAATCTATACAAATTCCCCGTTTTAATCACATTTTTAGGGTGTATCATGTGTCTTATTATTTATTACATTTAAACACTTGTGCATCCATCATATACATGATCAAATGTGTATTCAATATGTATCAACTGTTTGTGTGGTTGATGTTTAGATTAAATTTATCATTTTCAGTACATACATCATCATAGGCCGTCTGTTCCCATTACCTATGAGCGGAACCGTTCCCCATTACCTATGAGCGTGAACGAGGCGTTGCCAACATACGATCGGCTCCGTTTGATTGAGCCTTGATCGCACATACATCATCATAGGCCGTCCGTTCCCCATTACCTATGAGCGGAACATGACGTTGCCAACATATACATTATCATTCATGTCATATACTCATGCAAGGTGGTTTGTTATTGTATGTTTATTTACGTTTGCTCACATATGATTATTGCACAATTTTTCCATATTAAATATAACAAGAAATCAATAATAAATGTTTTCTAACAAGGTTCACTCGCCAACTTTTGTTGACCCAAAAACCCCCATTTTTACACATGATACAGGTGATCCAGTTGCAGCAAGAAACATATAGGATGGCTTAGAAGAATAAACCGGTTTAGGCTTTGGATTGTTTATTTAGTTACTTTTTCCTTGTAATTGTATGAACTTGTTTGGAATATTGAAGTTGTAATTTTGAATTTAATAAATATGAAACATATTAGTAAACATCATGAGCTTTGGTGATAACCCAATTATGCCCCGACTCTTATTCCGCTGCGGGTCGGGGTGTGACAATAACACATCATTCAAGCATAAAGTACAAATTTCCTAATGCATAATTCTACTCATCATACCATTGACTACACATTCTTACGAAATCCTTCTACAATATATCTTCTCATGTTTGATTATTGCCAATCATGTCTTTATCAAAATCTACACATGATCATCCATTGTTTAGCATATAATTTCACATACTAACTTATACTAGACATTTTATCAAACACTTGGTGTGCGTACACCATCTAATGCACAATGTACAACTAATTCATGCAACAATCTTCCAAGTTCATAAAATTTATCATCAAATTCCTCTTCTACAAGACACATCATTCTTTTCATATAATCAAACATGGCTAAACACCACATCTCTTTCAATCAATCCATATTTACTCAAAACCCCAATTTCTTGAACATGGGTTTGCAAATTCAAAACTCTAACTAAGATGTTAACGTCAGTTATTTGTTAGATAAAAGCATCTAAGTATAATTTCAACCATCCCATCCTTGCAATTTACCCGATTAAGGGTAATTCATCAAAACCCACCTAGTGTCTAATCAAGAAGGTTTGGAGGATGAATTTGGTACTTACTTGATGCTTAGGAGGTGATGAACACTCCAAGATTCATAGATTATCCATGTAATTTCATACTTCTCCTCTCATTTTCTTCCTTTGGATCACACCAAGAACACATACACACTCTGTGTGTGTGTGTCGACATATGCTCTGCCCAAAAATGGGTTTTTCCATTTTCTTCCACCTTTTATTAAATGAACTTTCCAACTTGACCTCTTTTGGCCCCTATAGTTTTGTTGGTTATTTTTATTTAGTCATAATTGTTATTCCTACTTATGAACTCTTTTTAAGTTAACTAACTTATGTAACTTAGTTACCTCCAAAGATCAAGTCACATTACTTTATGTTATATCATACGAAACATATAGCAAATATAGATATTTGAGTTTTGGGGCGTTACAGAGATAATGATATATCTGTTAGCAAACTAACATGAAAGGTGTGTTTTAGATTAAATCATTTGGAAAAATTGATTGTGAGTATGATGTTGTAGGAGCGTGCTTTAGGAGCTTGTACTCTATGCTTGAAGATACGACACACCTTATTCACTTAGTTGATTATGTAGTTGGGATCAAGGGGTGAAAGTGGTGTCATTGTATGATATGTGGATTTTCTAGTAAGGATAATGTTGGGTTCAAGGATAGTGTTAAATTAGTTAATCTTGAATGCTGTTGTTAGTAGTGGAATTATGAGATGACTAGTATGGAAGGAATTGATTATGTTGTATGTGCATATGTGATCTTGTGGTTGTATGTGTGTCTTACTACGTGAGTAGGAAATGTATACGAGGTCCGTTGTATAATCAACTATAATGATGTGGATGTATGAGATTAAGTTGATAATTCATATGATAGACAGTTGACTTAAGTCAATTGTGCATAAATAGCATAGTAAGGCTTTTTATCACAAATGTTATGTTAGAGAAATCATTAGGTACATGCTATATCAATATGTGCTATATGTGACGACCAAAAGATGCGACTTCTAGCTTATATATTGTGTTGTTGGAATTTGACGAGTAAATGTCAATGTAGGATATGAGTGTGATATGAATGAAAGATTAGAATGTCTGTTATACTAATGATGTGGTAAGCATGACATGAAATTACAGGATCATGTCAAGGTGAGGGAAAGCATGGAAAGCTAACGGAAAGGATATAAGGAAGCACGTACCAAACGAGCACTCGAGGTAAATGAATTCCGAAACTCACTTCTTGGTATATAAATGAAGTTGTTGTATGAATATTGGAAGTCATGTAGGAATGGTTATGAGATATAAGTAAACGGGTAAGAAATCTTATAGTTAGCTGCTCATAGTGCAAATGTAATGGAGAATACTTGGTGAAATCAAACGGGTCAAACATAGAAAGTAACTTAGCGAGTTGTGGTAGTTGGTTTGATCTTGAGGTTAAGTATTAGAAGAATATGGGGGCTTGAATATTGTTATTACACGTCTTGGAACTTTCGGGATATGGGACGAGTGGGCAAAACGAATAAAAAATGGTAATCAGCGTTTTGGGCTGCAGAGGAGAAGTCGCCGACGCCAGGGCACTATCTCCTTTTGCAACCGATGCCCTATCTTGTTGCCTACGCGGGTCCATGCCAGAAACTCATTTTTCGCATTTTTCTCACTTTTCCTTTCTTCCAAGGCCCCGATAAACTTCCCAAAAGTACCCCAAGCCTACCATAAAGTTTTTGTGGGGTTCATGTAAGAACGGAAACCTATGGGAATATGTACGAAGACGTGGCATGTACACTAACATATGTAAATGTGGTTTTGATATGATATGGCTAAGCCTTATAAGTAAGATTTTTTATTTTATGCCCATAATTTACTGTGATGTGGAAACCATAGCTAAACGCGATTAGATATGAATATATGTGTAGACTAGTATGTAAGAGAATTTTACGCATTGATGTTGAGTTTAGGAGTTGCTTAATGGTTATTTGAGCATATAAAATGTATGTAAGAGTTTGGATAGGGAGGTATGCATGTTCATAGTAGGTCCTTCATACACGAAAGAGATAGATTAGGTGTTTTGAACATGTGTTAGTACACCATATGTTTTCAATGAATGAGATTCATACGAAGATAAATATGGTGTTAATATATATAAGAATTTATGATGCTACCCGAATTGTTTTTTTGACAATGAATTGAAGTGCATGTATATTATTGTAGGCTTTTCGAAGGTTAGACTTCGAGATGAAATGCTCGAATTCAGAAGGATAGCTAGACGGAATCTACATGAGGATAAAACGCGATGTGATCCTTTAGTTATACATTTTAGATTATATAATGTCCCAAGTACTAATCACGTGAATGTATGTGGTGACTGCAGGTTGCACATAATTACGAAACATGATTATCACTAGACGTAAGTGGTTGAAGATCGAGTCATAACGCGAATTGTACGGAAATGTGTGGTCATGTAGATAGTAAAATTATGATATGATTTATGTATTAAATGAAACGAAAATGCAATTATCACTAAAGACTCACCATAGAAAGGATTTTCAGTTATGTGGAATGTTTTTAATAAAAGAAATTTTATAGTACGTATTTCCCCTACGCCTTTTCGGTTTAAGCATGTTAGGGTCTTACACTAGTTTTATCCTTAAAATTACCAAAATACCCTTCTAGTTAACAAACATTATGGATGGAGTTAGGATTAAGAAGTTGATTGGGAAAAATTAGCTAACATCAGGGAGAAGGAGAAGGAAGATGACACTTTTAAACTATTTGGGCAAAAACATTAAAATGACCAAAAAATACAGAGCAAAATAAAAGTTAACTCATTTGTAATTTATGTTTTGTCATTTAGTCAACTTTCATTTACGCTCTTTATGCTATACTCCTTGCTCATTTAGTGTTTTGCTGTTTAGTAAATTTGTATTTACATCCCTGGTGAAGACGTTAATCTTGAATTAAAAAGAAGACATGTTATAGATAATTATGGTAAATTATTTATTGAGTCTTTATAAAGATAATTGTTAGATTTAATTAGATAAGTTTATCTAGTTGATTATTTATTTATTTAATAGTGTTTGAGTCAGGTTAAGAATAGAAAAGTTTGGTATAGATAGATGGTAGGTTCATTTTAATTAGTCTGCTCTCATTGTTAAATAATAAAAAGAGTCGAACGAGTTTGTTCATGTGAGGTTTTTGTGTTTGATCACGGGCCTGATTTCCAAGACCCGGAACTCTACCACTTTATACTTTACTTAGCTTATAAAGTTATCAAGCATGGATAACCTGTAACGAGCCGAGCCTCCGCATACCTAGCGCGGGCGTAAAATACTAGTTGTTAAAAAAAGGTGGGAACCTAGCATTCGATAGAGTCAAGTCAAACGTTGTCCAGAAAGAAAATAACAAAAGAAAACGATGAGACCATGGGTATCTGCACATTGTTTTAGTTCAGACAGCTGGCCGGCCGACGATCTTCACTAAGCGGCGGCGGAGGACGGCGATATTATCCTCCACCTCTCTTTCGACATGCATATACGTACATCAATAAAACATCACAGTCTTTTCTTCGGTTTCATCGGAATCAAACAAACCCTAAATGGAAAACGATTAGTCCGATGGTTTGAACTACATTTATTTGTTCCATCTCCCCCAATCAAATTTCATTCACATCTTCTCAACTTTTTATAAGGTAGTAAGGTACATCACCCTCTCAAACACATGCATACGAAAGTTGTGTTAAGATGATGATGATCATGCTTTAGTGTTTTTACTGAAAAATATGATTAATGTAACTAATATGACTTGCAGAGATCATATCGATGGAATTGATCGGGGAAGAAAGTAAGGGGGAAATCGATACAGATCCAATCAAACCCGTTAAAGTATCCGTTTCTCATTTTGGCGAAAAATGTGTTCAGATCAAAGGTTGGTCTAGCAGCGAAGAAGTAAGTTTCTAGCTTGGGTTTGATGGATTGAGTCGTTGTGCTCAAACATGACTCGTATATTTATTCGTATCATACCCATCAAGCGAAACAGTTAAAAGTTGTCTGACCTGAATACAACCCGTTAGGGGTGTAAACGAGCCGAGTTGAGCCCAAGCTCGAGCTCGGCTCGTTATTAATTAATTTACATTAACTATAATTTTTTCTATTAATTTATATATATATATATATATATATATATATATATATTAGTTATTTTATCATAATTTCATAAATTAATATTATTATTTCTATAAATATATTTAGTATATTAAATTAAAATAATATAAATAATAAGCTTGTTTAGGTTCGTGAACCCGCTCGAGCTCAATAAGTGAAGCTGGAACTCGGGCTCGTAAGCTTAGTTTTAGATTCTTTCGAGTTGGTCTCAAGTAGCCCAGCTTCTTTACACCTTTACGACCCGTGTAATCATTTATCTAAACAGGTAAAACATGTTATAAATGTGTTGTAAACAAGTTGTAATATATGAAATGAGCGTGAACAGGATGATCTTAAAAAGATTGTACTAATTTTACATGGGTTCATTGGGCGACCAAGTTAAACATGGCAACTTTTGTTTACCTAACAAACAAGCGTATCTAGTAATATCCCACATGTCAAGGTTTGTAACGGGTTTCTTTTGGTCACTAAAGTTTTGTAACCCGTCTTTAAAATCATTAAATAGTAAACAAGTTTTATAACTTGTTACAACGGATCGCCGGTCAATCTTTTAACAGGAAGTGGAGAATGAGAAAGATTTTGAAGTTATACTAAGAGACTTGGCCAACTGCAAGTTTCAACTGGAAGCCATGGATGCTGCCCACAAACAAGCCCTTCTTAACCAACATAACCACGAAACAACCGTTGACGGGCTCAAAACGCTACTAAAAAACTCTGAATTCGAGAAAGAAGTATACATCAACGAATGCAAAGAAGCAAAAATTCGTGTATCAGAACTGGAAACAAAGATCCAAGAAATGGCTGATGAGTTGACCATGTTAAAGTCAACAGAAGACGAGCTTCGTGTACTTGAAAAACAACTTATAGAAGCCACAAGTGATAAACTCAAAACCATAAAACAAATGGAGGAAATGGAAACTCAAGGGAAATATATTGAGTTGTTAGAGAGTGAGTTGACTCAGTTAAGACAGGAACTCCAACTCAGGGGCGAAAGCGAGTTGACTCAGTTAGAAACAATGAGAAGTGAACTGGATGAGATTCGTGAGAGAGAGAATGAAGCACAAGTCGAAATAGCATTACTGCAAGCCGAGATTCATAAAGAAAGATCAAAAGCCGCAGCTGCTGAGGCAGCCGAGTTAAAAGCAATAGGCGAAAAGTCCGCTGCTTATTTTGCTCTTCAACAAATGGCGATTGAAACCCAAGAAATTAAAAAAGAAAACCAAAGATTACAATCCGAACACGAAGAAGTCCAGTTTCAAGATGCAAACTCCGTCAACGAGATCACTATTTCATTAGAAGAATATGAGAACTTGGTGAAGAAATCCGAAGAAGCTAAAGTTGAACCACAAATGGAGTCCAAAAGTCACGAAGATATTGAGAAATTGAAAAAAGATTTGGAGAGTACGATAGCGAAAGTGAGTGAATTTAGGACACGAGCAGAACAAGCAACAACACGAGCTGAGGTGGCAGAGCAGGCGAAAGCTACCCTCGAAGAGCAAGTAAAGGAGTGGAAAGAACAAAAGCAAAGACGAAGGGCAGCATTAGCTGCCCTCCGGGCAGAATCGATGTCAAGATCGAGTCATAGTCTAGAGTATGATGATAATCGAAAAACATACATGCCATTGGGCAAGTTTCTGAAAATGAAGCAATAGTTTTTCAGAAACTATTGTCAAACAATGATAACCTAAATTTTCCAAAAGGAAAATCATAAATATATCTAAATAAATAAACGCCGGATCTTTGTTTCTTATATGCCTCAAGTACGGAATTTATCAAATCATATGCAATTTCGACTTAGGATATGTTGTTTCTCAATCTTTTTGTTGATGTTACATAGCATTAGACTGCCCACTATGGGCTAACGCCCATCTCCAGGTGGACTCCGGCGGGCGTCGTGGGGCGGCATTCGGCAAACACAGGCGGAGGGGCGGGGAAAGAAGCGTGAGAGGGGGAGATGGGGTTGGGCTCACGGCGTGAAGGAGAAGGGATTGGTGGGGCCATGCCCATCAACCAATAAGGTTTTTTTCTTTTTTTTCAACTTTTTTAGATTTTAATAGAGCGTGAAACGGCTGAAACCACAGTAGGGGTTGATGAAAGAAGGTGAAGGAGAATGTATGGATGAGGTAGCAGTGACATGGAGTCAAAAAGTGTGAAACCATAGCAAATGGTCTTAATAAGTTGAAAGATTGTTTTTTTTTTATTTTGAACAGCAAGTTGAAAGATTGTCGATTCTTGTTAAAGTTTGGCTTTTACATATCTTTTTGGGTGCCAAAAAGACATTATAAATATCTTGATAATGGAAACCCTGCGCTTAGTTTGAAACCCAATTGACCACTTATATTTGCCAGTGGTCATATCAAACCATTTACTTATGAATGAAATGACGCTAGTATAGGGATCATTTTTAGTCGGGTCAGGTTTTTATATCTATTGGTTTCAGCTATAGGTGTCCAATTCATGTTTTTATTATTTTTTTTTTCAGATTTATATATGAAAATCCAACAAATTGTGACCGAGTCTGCATTATGTTTGAAACTTCACTGTAAAAATTCATTTACGAGACAAGTGTCAAATTTAACAAGGAGCAAGGACAATCCAACATATTTCACTGAGTCTTAGAAACTTTCGTAGAAATCACATAGATGAAGCACTAACCAACACATGGAAATATGAAACACTTTTGGTAGTGATGTTTAATCACTACAAGTCTTGACGCGCTTAGTGTTTGTAATATCCCATTTCCTGTTGTAACCTGTAGAGCTTTCGTCGTATTAATAGTTAACATACACCAACCCAAGTTGTGGTAACAGGCCATATCGACACATGATGAAGTGATGAAAAAGCATAGATGTTACTGTAGAAAATAATAGGGAAAGGGATAATAAAAGGAGTATAAACAGCCAGGTGATGAATGCATAATGTGCTTGTCCATTTACCTATCATGAACCAACCAAATCTTTTGAATATTTCTTATTATAGGCAGAAATAGACTGTAGTAGTCCATATCAGATATCCAATATTATTCAGGATTGCTCATGATCCAGAAATATATATGATGCAAATCCTGATCAGCATCCATGACATATATATTCTTCTGTTTTGAAAGTATTTGAGTTGAGCAGGCCCTACCCTTGTCCTATACATCAGTCTCTAATATGTAAATATATATTCTTATCATGCATTATGCAAAAAAGGAATTAGATGTACAAATGGGGACATATGTTTTGGGATAGATGGTGAAAGTAGATGGACGGAAATAAAGATGTCCGGAGCTTTTTGTAAAGCAAAACCGTACTTATTTACACTAGTCATGCTGACACATATACACACACAAGTGAAGTCGGCACACAATTATTTTGGTGAGGATAATAATAGTAGACCTTGTAATATTTTGTGTAGTGACCCAAGTGAAACAAGTAAGGAGACAATTATGTCGAGTTGGTGGGCTGTGAACCAGAACATGACCCATATATTTATGTGCGTCAAAGATATCGCCCCCTAACCTATACATTTAAACATGCTACATGACTAATGTATTTATCTAAACAAGTTAAACGGGTTAATGTGTAAACACTAGTTGATCGATGGGCAAGTGGGGTTTTGTCATATGTGTATTTTCTTAAAGAAGTTAATGGAATTTGGATTTTAAATGAGTGTAAACCTTGAATCTTCTGAAATCTTGTCAAGATTTTGTGATGTTAAAGCAGCCAAGTGGTGACTTATAGGATGGGGAGATGGAGAGTCTTGTCTAATATGAGGAATTAAAGAGTACTAAGATAAACGAAGATATGACAGGTTTAAAAAACATTAATTTCATATTTCTAAGAGAGTGAAGAGTCTCGTATCACTGTAAGAAAAACATTTGTAGGGTCGACAAAAGTCCTCCCTATAGAACAAAATGTCGTCCTAATAGTTTTCACCTACATTTCAAACTAGGTTAACCTATAGGGACGACATGTTGTCCCTATAGGCTAAAAATAATTATTTTATTATTTTTCTTAATTCAGTTATAATAAATTAGGAACCCTAAAGACATTTTCAACTTTTTGAAACGACTTGTCGTCCCTAGACATTAAATACTTTTATTTTTTTTCCTGTGATAATGTAGGAACGACAAAAGTCTTCCCTATAGAACAACATGCCATCCTAATAGATTTCACCTACATTTCAAACTAGGTTAACTTATAGAGACGACATGTTGTCCCTATAGGCTAAAAATAATTATTTTTTTATTTTTCTTAGTTCTGTTATAATAAATTAGGAACCCTAAAAATATTTTCAACTTGTAGAAACGACTTCTCGTCCCTCCGTATTAAATACTTTTATTTTTTTCCTGTGATAATGCAGGGACGACTTGTCGTTCCGAAATGTCTAATTTAACTTTTTTTCTAGTGTTTTTTAAATCATCTGACGTTTCAATATATCCAATGTTGGAAATAATATTTTAGGCCTATTGGGACGACAAGTCATCCCTATAGATGAGAAAAGAAAAAAAAACAGAAAAAATGATTTTTAATTTATTGGAACGAAATGTCGTCCTTAAACATTTAAAACAATTTTTTATTTTACATCCATAGGGACGACTTATCATCCATTAAAGTTGTCTATTAGGACAACATCTACAGAGACGATCGGGAACAAAAGTTGTGGATACCACATGTCGTCTCTATAGGGTAAAAAGACTTACAGTGACGATATTTCGTCCCTACAAAGTAAAAAAAAATGGTTTCCACATATTTTTTTCCTATAGTAATATATACGTGCATCTATTCAAGTAAAAAATGAATATATTAAACCTTAAGTTTTTTAAACAACCCCTTCTACAAAATGTTTCTTAAAGTACCATTAAGCTTTAACGGGTTAGCAAGTCAACCCGTTTAATTTTACTACACCTACATGACAAGTCAATCAGGTCAAGCTAAAAATGACATGGTTACACACACTTATCTAAAACTTGTTTATTTTAAGTTTTGTGATCAGAATTGTTACCCTAAAGTCCTAAACGCCTTTTTAGAGGGAGGAGTCTTTATATATTCAACTATCATCTCAAGGTTACACGAGATGTGCTTGTCGATGGTTTTATTTTTTGGAAGTATAAGTTTAAAATACAAATACAAATGCAAATACATAACATTCCTGTTCAAGTGATCATAATTAAAAGATGAACAAAATAAAACCAAAGACATCGAATTCATAGCTCTAAATGAATGATTTTGTGACTGAGGTTTGGACCTTCAGTCACATGTATTATTAAAGGGAGTGACATCTAGTCACCGAAATATAAGTCAGCATCCACTACCTGCCTCTTTCACTCACATTCCAACTGTTGTACGGTTTGGCTATAAATAGGAGTTTAGAAGTTAACTAACACACATCACATTAGTGTAGGGCTTGAACATGGAGAGCACAAATAAGTTTCCCAGAAAATTCAAAGATGTTTCGCTAGAGGAACTCAGAGATAAGGTAGCAGAATTCGCTAAAGTAAGGAACTGGGACAAATTTCACAGTCCAAGAAATCTGCTCCTAGCTTTGGTAAGATACTACTTATATTAAACCTTATTTCACTTTAAAAAAAATATGATCAGAGTCTTTTTAGAGTTTAAGGTTTTAGGGTTTTGTTAAGTCTAAAGATTCACGTGACTGATGTATGCATGGCAGGTAGGGGAAGTGGGTGAGTTGTCAGAGATATTCCAATGGAAAGGAGAAGTGGAAAGAGGGTTACCAAACTGGAGTAGTGATGATAAAAAGCATTTGGAGGAAGAAATCTCTGATGTTTTGTTGTATTTGGTTCAGCTTGCTGATGTTTGTGGTCTTGATCTTGGCCAAGCTGCTCTATCCAAGATTGTCAAGAACGCGCAGAAATACCCTCTTTGTGACTAGTTTCGGTTTATCAACATTTTCATTTTGTGGGTCCTGTCTTGACGTCAACCATAAGTCTTAGTTGCTTAATATATATGTAAGAAATAAATCTATTATGTTTTTGTGTCAATTTTGTTTACTAGATTTTTTTTGTGTTTTACGGTCATCGATTTGATCATCAACCTTGTCAAGCTTTCCTGTTTTGAATTGTATGAAATGATATTCTGAGTTTCTTGTTTGTAACTTTGTGATGGTTGATGATGACCCGGATATTCCAAGCTGGCAGATTGACCGAGTTTCCTGCAGTCTACAAAGTGGTGCAACAGAAATTAGAGACGTTGGAATTCGTTCAGAAAAATAAGGAGGCTGACCTGTGTTAGTGGGTCCAACTAGTTTGTTTTGTTTTGATTATAAATAGCAGTAGATGTTTTGCAATTCTTGTACTCGTCGAAAAAAACTTTTCCTTTCTTTTGTAAGTTGTGCCAGCTATTTCAGTATTCAATAATACAAGAATCGTTTGCTGCTTCAATTTATTGTTCCTTATTTGTTCTTATTTCATCAAAGTCTGATCTGATATCCAACATTTTGGTATCAGAGCTGTTGTTCTGATCCAGTTTATACCCAAAATACTTTCCTTAGAAACCATGTCAGTCGTAACCACTTCCAATCTTCAAAAGAAAACCCCATCACTTTTCAGTGTCCTATACTTACCGCTGCAAACTACAACACATGGTCAATTAAAATGGAAGCCATTATGGATGCCCACGGGTTGTGGGATGCCATCGAACCACCAACCAGTGTGGTTGTGGATGAGAAAAAGAGCAAGCAAGCTCGAGCTTTCATATTTCAATCAATTCCCGAAGAGATACTCTCGCAGGCGGCTAAGAAGAAGACGGCAAAAGAAGTTTGGGTTCCTTAAAATCACAGTATGTAGGGGCTGAACGAGTGCAGAAAGCAAGGATCCGGATCTTGAAAAGTGAATTCGAAGCCTTGCAGATGAAGGACGGAGAAACCATTGATGAGTACGCCGGAAAGCTTTCGGGTATGATATCGAAGTACAAAAGTGTTGGAGCGACTTTGGAAGATGAAGAACTAGTCCGAAAATTGTTCGATAGCGTGCCAGAAAAGTCATAAATCTGGTAGCCTCTATCGAACAAAGTTCGGATGTGGATACAATGCTTTAGAAGAGGCCATTGGGCATCTGAAAGCTTACGAGGACAGATTAAGACTTCGCAAGGGGAGTTCTAATGGTGAGAATGGGTTATTGTTCACCAAGGCAGAAACTACTCCAAGTCAAAAGAATTTAAACCGATCAAACACAGCGGGTGGTCGTGGACGAGGATGGAACGTGAAAGAGGAGGCATGTATGGTTCTAGAGGCCATGGGTTAACTCGTGGACGAGGTGGACGTCGGGGTGGCGGTTCACATCAAGAAGGTTGTACTTCACACAAGAACTCACGAGACAAGAAACATATAAAATGTTTCAATTGTTACAAGTTTGGTCATTACGCTTCAGAATGCAAGCAAGCAAAAGATGGAGAAGAAGAAGCCCACTTAACTCAGACACAAGAAGAGGAGCCGACTCTATTGTTGAGTGTGTGTGGAGAAGACACATCAACCATGGTGCTCCTTAACGAAGAGAAAGTGTTCCCGCGACAACATGAAAGTCGGAGTGACAACAACACAGAGATTCGTACCTTGATAACGGGGCAAGAAATCACATGACGGGAATCAAAGGATTGTTTGCTGAATTAGATGAGCGTATAACCGGTCAGGTACGGTTTGGTGACGGGTCGAAAGTACAGATCAAGGGGAAAGACTCAATGTTATTTGAATGCAAAAATGGTGATAAATTGCTGATTCCAGATGCGTACTATATTCCAGCTTTGACAAGCAACATCTTGAGTTTGGGTCAACTGACAGAAGAGGGTACGACGTAAGAATGCATCAGGAATTTCTCAGAATGTATGATGAATGGGGGAGGCTCGTTTTAAGGATAAAGAGGTCACCAAATAGGTTGTACAAAATTTCTCTAAAGACCACGAAACCTGTTTGTTTGGCAGCAAGTTTAGAAGATGAAGCTTGGGTTTGGCATGCTAGGATGGGGCATGCTAATTTTCACGTGTTAGAAGAAATGGCGAGAAAGGAGCTGATGACAGGAATGCCTCACCTGACACACCCAACACAGACTTGTGAAGGATGTTTGATTGCAAAACAGACAAGGCAACCCTTTCCAAGTGCAACACAGTGGGGAGCTACTCAGCCTTTAGAGCTTGTTCATGCCGACCTTTGCGGACTGATTTCACACAATCGATAGGAGGTAATCGTTACTTTATGTTAATAGTTGATGATTTCGGTCGATATATGTGGGTTTACCTCCTTAAAACGAAAGATGAAGCTTTGGCGAAATTCAAAATTTTCAAAGAACAAGTAGAAAAAGAGAGTGAAAATAAAATAAAAATGCTAAGAAGGATCGTGGGGGAGAGTTTAACTCACGAGCATTTGTTGAATTTTGCCAAAGAGGGGGAGTAAAAGGCAAACTACAGCACCCTACACTCCACAACAAAATGGTGTTGTGGAGCGTGGAAATCGAACAGTCCTCGGAATGACAAGGTCACTGTTAAAGTCGATGGGTGTGCCAGGAGTGAGGCTGTTCGCCACTCTGTTTACTTGTTGAATCGGATTTTAACAAAATCCGTAAAAGATATGACACCTTATGAACGATGGAGAAAGAAAAACCAAAAGTGTCCCACGTGAAAGTGTTTGGATACGTGGCGTACCTGAAAAAGACTATTAATCACATCACTAAGCTTGAAGACAGAAGTATTGCTTTAGTTTATTTGGGGATGGAATCTGGTACGAAGGGTTACAGGTTACTAAATCCCAGAGACAGGAAAATTATAGTGGGCCGTGATGTTGAATTCATAGAGAAAAAACAATGGGCCTGGGGTGAATTAAATAAAGAAGGCCCATGTCTCGTTGGGTTAGTTTACCAGTCAGTGAGCCCCTTGAGGTTGTTCAATCAGATGATGCAGATGAAAGAGGGAACATTGGCAATCAAGATTTGAGCCCTAGAACTCCAATTCACAGCAAGTACCAACAAGTCCCTCTGATTCCACAACTGATAATCAAAGGAGTGATGTTCGAAGATCAGCAGTGAATTCCCCATAATCGTCGGCTGATGGAAGTTCGAGAGTTACAGTACCTTTCGATGACACCCCAACGCAGGGGTTTCGTTCAATTGAAGGAGTTTATCAGGAGTCGCACAGCGATGACTGATACAGAGGTACGTGATTTATATGAAAAGAACATTGATTTGTTGCTAATTGATGATGAGCCAACCTCATTTGAGGAAGCTGCAACTGATCGAGAATGGAGAGAAGCCGTGAAGGCTGAGCTGGCTTCAATTGAGAAAAATGATACCTGGTTTTTGACCAAATTGCCGCCTAATCAGAAGGAAATAGGTTGAAATGGGTATTTAAACGAAAGAAAGATGCAGCAGGTAACGTGACAAAACACAAGGCTCGACTTGTAGCGAAGGGTTATGTTCAACAGAAAGGGATTGATTTTGATGATGTGTTTGCACCTGTCGCTCGGTTGGAGACTATTAGACTATTGTTGGCTTTGGCAGCAGAAAGGAAGTGGCTTGTGCATCATCTTGATGTGAAGTCTGCTTTCTTAAATGGCGAGCTCAAGGAAGAGGTATACGTATCACAGCCGATTGGTTTTACAGTAAAAGGGAAAGAAAACCTGGTCTACCAGTTAAAGAAGGCTCTTTACGGATTAAGGCAGGCACCTAGAGCTTGGAATTCAAAGTTAGACAAGACACTCAAAAGCCTTGGGTTCACTCGGTGCATACAATGAGCAAGCAGTTTATAAGGTACAAAAACAAAATTCCATTCTTATTGTCGGTATCTATGTAGATGATCTTATTGTTACCGGGTCAAGTGAGAAGTTGATTCACGAGTTTAAAAGGAAAATGATGGAAATATTTGATATGAGTGATCTCGGTTATTTATCGTATTACTTGGGAATTGAAATTGCACAAGAGAAGGATGGTATAACACTAATGCAGGAAGGGTATGCTAACCGGATACTTAAAATGACTGGAATGGAAAACTGCAATCCATTCAAGTTTCCCATGGAGTCAAAGTTGAAGTTAACAAAGGACGAAGATGGAAAGCCGGTTGATGCAACCCGATACCGACAGATCATATGCTGCCTTCGATACCTGGTACACACCCGACCCGATTTAAGCTATTCAGTAGGGGTTGTAAGCAAGTATATGCAATCTCCGAAGCAAAGTCATCTTGTAGCCGTAAAACAGATACTAAGGTATATCAAAGGTACAACTGGGTATGGTTTGAAGTATAGAAGTAATGGAGATGGAAAGCTCATCGGGTATAGGACAGCAGCCATGGAATGGATTTAGATGACCGAAGAGGGACAACCGGTATGGCCTTTTATTATTCTGTAAATTTGATAATTTGGTGCTCACAAAAACAACGTACGGTGGCCCTTAGCTCGTGTGAGGCTGAATTTATGGCTGCAACTTCGGCGGCGTGCCAAGCATTGTGGCTGAAAAACTTGATCAGTGATATAACCGGTTGTGAAGCACAGAAAGTTAAGCTTTTAGTTGACAGTGAGTCCGCAATAGCTCTGATGAAAAATCATGTTTTCCACGGGAGAAGTAAGCACATAGATACAAGGTTTCATTTCATACGTGAGTGGTGGAACGTGAGCAGATTTATGTTGAACACGTATGAGGGGATGCTCAGAAAGCCGATACTTTAACTAAAGCTCTACCTCGGGTCAAATTCAACGAAATGAGAAGCCTCATTGGTGTTGAAGATTTGAAGAACCATGTCAACATCAAGGGGGAGAATGATGGTTGATGATGACCCGGATATTCCAAGCTGGCAGATTGACCGAGTTTCCTGCAGTCTACAAAGTGGTGCAACAGAAATTAGAGACGTTGGAATTCGTTCAGAAAAATAAGGAGGCTGACCTGGTTAGTGGGTCTGACTCAGTTAGTGGGTCCAACTAGTTTGTTTTGTTTTGATTATAAATAGCAGTAGATGTTTTGCAATTCTTGTACTCGTCGAAAAAAACTTGTCCTTTCTTTTGTAAGCTGTGCCAGCTATTTCAGTATTCAATAATACAAGAATCGTTTGCTGCTTCAATTTATTGTTCCTTATTTGTTCTTATTTCATCGAAGTCTGATCTGATGTCCAACACTTTGATCATGGCCAAGTGCATATATGATTCTGATTCTGAATTAGTTTTGACTGTTTGATATTTCTATTTTGTGGGTCATATCTTATCACAGTTTGTTGACAACAAATCTTAGTTACCTCACAACATAAGTATAATAAGGTTACCTTCTAGACAATGATATTTACACTTGAATACATAACTAGTCTAATAATAACAAAATATATGAAGTGGGACTTGCAAAATAGAGAAACTTAGAAATATAATTTGACTTGGTGTGGTTTTGTTTCCTAGTGTTGTATCAAAATTCTTTTTTTCTTTTCAGCATACAAGATTCTACCTGGGTTTTTTCATGTTTCCTCTTGTGAGTTGCTAACCCTTAATTTTAGGAAAGCATCTTAAAATGGGCCGCAAACAATGGGAAAAAAGTAAGATTTACTATGTTGGGGTGTCGTTTTGTTCCCTAGCTTTATGTTATACATGATCAACACCAACCCTTTAAAACTATTATGTCTTCCCTGTTTCCACTTGTGACATGCTAATTCTACACCTTTATTTGGCTAGATTATTTGGCTAGATTGTCAGTTTCTTGCATATTTATCCTTCTAGATTACATTATTACGGCTGTGAATGAACCGAATTTCAGCAAACAGTTTGTGAATCATTCGGGAGAAGTTCGTTTGTGTTTGTTCTTTAGATAAGGATTATTGGATTTATCACTCTCAACAGTTGGGTATTGACTGTTGCCACTCTCAACTATCACTTTGACTCCTATCACTACCAACTTAACACTTTGTGTGTTTTGTCACCCTACATGTGAATATTTCTTAGTGTTTGACTTGTGTTATTGGTGATATTAGGCTAACACTTTGTGAATTACTAATGAGTACAGATGTATCTACTCCTAAAAGACCAAAGGGGAGCCAAAAACCACTCAACCTAAGTGACAGAACACACAAACTGTTAAGTTGGGAGTGGTGGTAGCCAAAGTGATAGTTGGGAGTGGCAACAGCCAATACCTAATGGTTAAGAGTGATAAGATCCAATAACCGTTTAATAAATAAATGAACACGAATGAAAATTTTCATTTGTTTAGTTAAATGAACGAACATAAAAAGAGACCGTGTTCGTGAACGTTTGATAGTGTGTTCGTTTATGTTTGTTTGTGTTCGATAGTTCATTAAGGTTTTTTATTTATATATTTTATTTAAATACTTGAAAATTTTTATATTTTATTTGTTCTTGAACGTTTGTTTGTGTCTGTTACCTAAAATTAACGAACAAACACAAACACGAACACAAACATGTTCATTTCCTATATACTTAATGAACGAACACAAACCGAAGAATATCCCAAGTACTTTGCTTAAGGTTGTTATTCACTCCATATGTGTGGTTCATTGTTTCCATCGAGGGTAAATCCGACCTATGGACAAATGAAAGCCATTTAAGCTTGCCCAAATAGTATGTATGCATATATCTGTACTATATTATAATAAATATAAGGAGGACAAAAAAGTAATTCTACGTAATGTTAAAAGCTTAAGTAAAACAACTTTTAAAACATATAGCACAAGTTGACTTTTAAACCAACCATCGAATGATTTAAATGAAAATAATTTTTTCATACTTTAATATTTTTTTTAAAAAGAAGTACACCATGAAATAGAGCATTTATTCTTTTTAATTTAAGTATAGTATTGATATAGTTTTTTATTTAAAAAAACATTACTCGATTACCAAGTGTTTGTGTTCCGCGCGGCATAGCGCGGGCACACCCCCCCCCCCCCCCACATAACTTTTTCATACTTTAATATTTTTTAAAAAGAAGTACAGCATAAAATCGAGCATTTTATTCTTTTTAATTTAAGTATAGTGTTGCTATAATTTTAATATGTGTGGTTCATTGTTTCCATCGAGGGTAAATCCGACCTATGGACAAATGAAAGCCATTTAAGCTTGCCCAAATAGTATGTATGCATATATCTGTACTATATTATAATAAATATAAGGAGGACAAAAAAGTAATTCTACGTAATGTTAAAAGTTTAAGTAAAACAACTTTTAAAACATATAGTACAATTTGACTTTTAAACCAACCATTGAACGATTTAAATGAAAATAATTTTTTCATACTTTAATATTTTTTTTTAAAAGAAGTACACCATGAAATAGAGCATTTTATTCTTTTTAATTTAAGTATAGTATTGATATAGTTTTTTATTTAAAAAAACATTATGCGATTACCAAGTGTTTGTGTTCCGCGCGGCATAGCGCGGGCACACCCCCCCCCCCCCCCCACATAACTTTTTCATACTTTAATATTGTTTAAAAAGAAGTACACCATAAAATCGAGCATTTTATTCTTTTTAATTTAAGTATAGTGTTGCTATAATTTAAATATGTGTGGTTCATTGTTTCCATCGAGGGTAAATCCGACCTATGGACAAATGAAAGCCACTTAAGCTTGCCCAAATAGTATGTATGCATATATCTGTACTATATTATAATAAATATAAGGAGGACAAAAAAGTAATTCTACGTAATGTTAAAAGTTTAAGTAAAACAACTTTTAAAACATATAGTACAAGTTGACTTTTAAACCAACCATCGAACGATTTAAATGAAAATATTTTTTTCATACTTTAATATTTTTTTTTAAAAGAAATACACCATGAAATAGAGCATTTTATTCTTTTTAATTTAAGTATAGTATTGATATAGTTTTTTATTTAAAAAAACATTATGCGATTACCAAGTGTTTCTGTTCCGCGCGACATAGCGCGGGCACACACCCCCCCCACATAACTTTTTCATACTTTAATATTTTTTAAAAAGAAGTACACCATAAAATCGAGCATTTTATTCTTTTTAATTTAAGTATAGTGTTGCTATAGTTTTTTATTAAAAAAAACATTATGCAATTACCAAGCGTTTGTGTTCCGCGGTATAGCGCGGGCAACCTCCCCACCCCCACATAACTTTTTCATACTTTAGTATTTTTTTAAAAAGAAGTACACTATAAAACCGTGCATTTATTCTTTTTAATTTAAGTATGGTATTGCTATAGTTTTTTATTTAAAAAAAAACATTATGCAATTACCAAGCGTTTATCCTTTACAAAGTCCTAACTCTCGTCCAACAAATGGCACGTATGAGAGTTAGGACTTCGTAAATGATCACTCAGAGTCTTATTATAAGCATGTTGACTTCGATATCACTCAGAGGCTGGCATGTTGACATATCAGTCACCATAGGCTAATGATTTAAGCATGTTGACATATCAGTCACTCAGAGGCTGTTATTTATGCATGTTGACATCAGACCGTCACTCAGAGACTCAGTTTGAGCATGTTGACGCCTTTAGTCCTTATTGGTCTTTAACAGACTATATTTAAAATACGACACGTGTCACTATACTATTGGACACGATTTTTTCAGAGTGTTACATCCTCACCCCCTTAAAAGAAATCTCAACCTCGAGATTTTATTCAAAAAGATGGGGGTACTTTTTTCGTATAGTGGACTCGACCTCCCATGTATATTTGGGACCTCTAAAGGCATCCCATTTAACCTTTACTATAGGTATTAATTTTCTTCGGAGCTTCTTAACCTGTCGATCCTCGATCGAAATTGGTTTCTCAATGAACCTCAGGTTTTCATCAATTTGCACATCCTTGTGCGATATTGCTAGCGACTCATCGGCTAGACATTTCTTAAGATTTGATATGTGGAATACATCATGAATTCCACTAAGCTCCTCTGGCAACCTGAGCTTATAAGCTACAGTGCCGACACGTTCGATTATCTCGAAGGGTCCTATATATCTTTGGCTCAACTTGCCCTTCTTTCCAAAACGCATCACACCTTTCCAGTGTGATACTTTCAGCATGACTTTACCCCCTACTTGGAACTGAAGAGGTTTACGCCTCTTGTCAGCATAGCTCTTCTGCCTATCTCTGGCAGCTTTGAGACAATCACGGATTTGCACAATCTTTTCCATGGTCTCCAGGACAATCTCAGGTCCTGATAGTTGGGCTTCCCCAACTTCTGCCCAGCACACGGGCGTTCAACACTTTCTCCCATATAAGGCCTCAAAAGGAGCAGCCTTAATACTAGTATGATAGCTATTATTGTAGGAGAATTCTATTAGGGGTAAGTGGTCATCCCAACTTCCACCTAAACCAATTACACATGCCCTAAGCATGTCTTCCAGTGTCTGGATAGTACGCTCACTTTGACCATCAGTCTGCGGATGGTAAGCCGTACTAAAGTTCATTCGTGTGCCTAAAGATTGTTGGAAACTTTTCCAAAAGTGAGATGTGTATCTAGTATCTCTGTTAGATACAATAGATACCGGCACACCGTGTAGGGACACAATCTTGTCCATATACAACTTAGCCAATTTATCTGAATTATACATTTCCTTTATTGGCAAGAAATGAGTTGACATAGTCAGTCTGTCTATAATGACCCAAATAGTGTCATTTGCACTGTTGGTCTTAGGTAACTTGGTAATCAAGTCCATAGTTACCATTTCCCATTTCCATGTGGAATTTCTAATTGTTGTAGTAAGCGTGACGGTTTCTGATGTTCGGCCTTAACTTTCGAACACGTCAGACACTTAGCTACATCAGTGGCTATGGATTTCTTCAAACCCATCCACCAATAATTCTTCTTCAAATCTTGATACATTTTGTCACCACCTGGGTGAACAGAGTATCTTGAATTATGCGCTTCCTGGAGGATTGATTCTCTAAGTCCTCCAAAGGTCAGAACCCAAATTCTATCATTAAATCTTAGGATTCCATCCTTTCCAGGCGTTAACTGATCAACAGTTCCGCCTAATCCCTCATTAGGAATATTAGCCTCTAATAAGGCTTGCTTTTGCGCATCTAATAGCTTGTCACTTAAGTTATTTTGAGCTCAATGCTCTTGGCATTAATCCTAATAGGTTTAACTCTTTCTTTGTGACTTAAGGCGTCAACAACTACATTTGCCTTGCCGGGATAGTAGCGAATCTCGCAATGATAATCATTAAGTGTTTCCATCCAACGGCGTTGTCGCATGTTCAATTCTTTCTGATTGAACAGGTGTTGGAGATTCTTATGATCTGTGTTATAACACACTTTGTACCATACAAGTAATGTCTATAGTATTAGTGCAAATACAACGGCACCTAGTTCCAAATCGTGAGTGGTGTAATTCATTTCATGCACCTTTAATTGTCGTGATGCGTAGGCAATTACTTTGCCATTTTGCATTAGCACACAGCCAATACCGGTGTGCGAAGCATCACAATAGACAACAAAGTTCTCAATACCTTCCGGTAGAGATAACACAGGAGCATTGCTAAACTTGTGTTTCAGAATCTCAAAAGATTCTTGTTGCTTTGGACCCCAATTATACTTAACATTTTTACTGGTCAGGGTGGTCAAAGGAGTGGCTATTCTTGAGAAGTTCTCAATAAATCTTCTATAATAACCAGCCAATCCTAAGAAACTACGAATTTCAGATGGAGTTTTGGGTACCACCCAATTCATGATGGCCTTAATTTTGACGGGATCCACTTGGATACCACGCTCACTTACCATATGTCCAAGGAATTGGACTTCTCTAAGCCAAAATTCACATTTAGAGAACTTAGCATAAAGCTTCTCTTGCCTTAGTAGTTCTAGGATGCACCGAAATGTTTCTCGTGATCAGCTTGATTACGAGAATAGATAAGTATGTCGTGTATGAAGATAATGACAAACTTATCCAAATACGGTTTGCAGACTCTGTTCATGAGGTCCATGAATGCTGCTGGTGCATTGGTGAGCCCAAAAGGCATCACCAAGAATCAAAATGACCATAGCGGGTCCTAAAGGCTGTCTTAGGAACATCTTCACTTCTAACCTTCAGTTGATGATATCCTAATCTCAAATCTATCTTAGAAAAGTAACTAGCCCTTTGAAGTTGGACAAATAAATCATCGATCCTGGGCAAAGGATATCTATTCTTGATTGTTAACTTGTTTAGCTCTCGGTAATCGATGCACATTCGCATCGAACCGTCCTTCTTCTTTACAAAGAGTATAAGAGCTCCCCAAGGCGAGGAACTAGGCTGAATGAAAGCCTCTTTCTAAGAGTTCGTCTAGTTGTGTCCTCAATTCCTTCATCTCTGTTGGTGCTAGCCTATATGGGGCTCTAGCTTCTGGTGCTGACCCTGTATGATATCAATCCTAAATTCCACTTGCCTGTCTGAGGTAGGCCTGGTAATTCTTCTTGGAAAACATCGGGATACTTTGAGATAACTGGTTGATCTTCAAGGTTTGGCTTTAGTTCATTGATGGTTACTTGTGCCATGTAGATAACACATCCTCTTCTCAAACACTTGGATGCCTTAAATAACGACACCTTGTCTGGCAGTCCATAGTGTGAGTCTCCGAGGATGGTGATCATTTCACCAGATAGGGTTTTAATTTCGATGAGCTTTTTCTCGCAGGCAACGCGGGCTTGATTATGAGATAACCAATCCATGCCTAAGACAACATCGAATCCCGCCAATTTCATTGGCAGAAGAGAGATAGGGATGAAGTGATTCTTAATGGATATAGAGCATCCATCAAGAATGGGAGAAGCAGTTTTTAAGGTTCCATCGGCAAGTTCTATCTCATAGGTTTTATCTAGAGTTCTAATGGGTAAATTTAATAGTTTACTAAACTTATGATCAACAAAAGATCTATCTGCACCCGAATCAAAAGGGACTCTAGCATAAATATCGTTAATGGGGAAAGTACCTGTTATGACATTATTATCATTAACAGCTTCCTTAGCAGTCAGCCGAAAAGCCCGTGCGTTCCCTTTCTTGGCCTCTCCAGGCTTCGAATTATTATTCCTCGAATTCTTAGGGCAGTTAGTCGCAATATGCCCTTTTTCATTGCAGATAAAGCATACAGCATCCTTAAGATCTTACATTCTAGGGTCTTATGCCCTCTCCTTTTGCAAATACCACAAGGTCTAGCTTGTGATTCAGAATTACACTGTCCCCAGTGTCTGCGTGTAAGTCTTGCAAAATGGCATCATAGCCGACTTGCCTTGGTTCCCTTTGAACCCGAATCTCCCTTTATTTTTCTTATTAAATCTATGGGAGTTGTCATCTTCCTTCTTCCTTTTTCCGTCAGTTTCAGACTTTGCTGACTTTTGACTTACTAAATCAAGGGTGAGAGAGAGAGATAGGTCTACAGCAGACCTATAGGTATTAGGCTGAGCAGCCTTTACCATGCCCTTAATCTCGGGCGCTAATCCTTTGATAAAATGCGCAATGCGTTTGGATTCTGGGGTTATTAGATAGGAAACTAACCTAGATACAGAATTGAAATCGGAGACATACTTTCGACAGTCTAGGTTTTTCAATGAAAGAGACAAGAAATCTGTCTCTATTTTCTCCACCCCATGGGGTGGGCAGTAGGTTTCCTTAATAAGGTCCACAAACTTGGACCATCCCAGATTATACAGGTATACTTTACCTGTTGACTGAATCATGGCCTTCCACCATGTTAGGGCATCGCCCTTAAAGGACTGAGATACGTACTTGACCACATCCTTTTCAGCACAGCTGCTAATGTCTACAATGGTCTCCATCTCGTCCAGCAACTTTAGGGCTTCTACAGCTCCTTTTCCCCATTAAAATCTCGAGGCTACAGGAGACGAAGTACTTATAGGTACATCCGTCTTTAAAAGAATGGGACCTTTCAGCGAAATCTAATTTCTTTGATTCACTCTTCGCATTTGAAGAGTGAACGGAGCTCTCCCTATGAGCTGAAGATGGTGGAATTGATAATGGCCTAGAGCGAGTAGCACTCGACTCTCTTAGCTTTTCTATAGCCTTACCCATGGCCCTTTCCACAGCCGCATCAATGCGAGCTTGGAAATCATTATCATTTATGGCTACATTTTCGGCGTCCTTAGAGTTGACATTCCGATGGCTACTTTGTGCCTCATTAGAATTTGCCATTCTTCAAAGCTTTGGTTCTATATACCAAATAAAATTTCTCTTAGCCATGGTATAATAACCATATCGGCTTTTAAACATTGGGTATAAGAAAAATCCATTGCCTATACTAATGTGAATAATATCACAACTCTTAGGCTTAATATAACTATATTTGGCCTAGGTCTTAATAGACCATTATAGGCAAATTACAATCTAGACATAGTCCATTTATTACTAGACAGGGGATCGCAATGTCACAGCTGTCATTGTATATTTTGACAATTTTATAGCACATAGGCTTGTCACAAAGGACATCAAATATGACACATAGGCCTGTCACTAATGGACATAAAATTATGGCACATAGGCATGTCACTAATGGACATAAAATAGGGCACATAGGCACTACATCACTAATGGATGTTTTATTTATCATCGCACTGATGATATTAGCCGGGATCCAATTGATCACATAGCCTATATAAAATTAATCATAACCCGAAAGGGTAATACATCACTAATGGATGTTTTATTCATCACCGCACTGGTGATATTAGCCGGGATCAAATAGATCACATGGGCTATATAAAATATATCATAACCCGAAAGGGTAATACATCACTAATGGATGTTTTATTCATCACCGCACTGGTGATATTAGCCGGGATCAAATAGATCACATGGGCTATGTCAAATAAATCATAACCCAAAAGGGTAATACATCACTAATGGATGTTTTATTTGTCACCGCACTGGTGTTAATAGCGAGATCAAATAGATCACATGGGCTTTATAAAATACATCTCTAATGGATGTCTTATTCATCACCGCACTGGTGATATTTAGCCGGGATCAAAAGATCACAAAGGCTATATAAAATACATCTCTAATGGATGTCGTTATTCATCACCGCACTGGTGATATTTAGCCGGGATCAAATAGATCACAAAGGCTATATAAAATACATCTCAAATGAATGTTTTATTTATCACCGTAGTGGTGATATTTAGCCGGGATCAAACAGATCACAAGGGCTATATAAGGTTAGGACATAGTCCATTACCTTGAAGGCTAGCGTGATTCCTCAAGTCACACTACCAAGAGTATGAACATTACTTGAATGTTATCATATGCGGATCTTAATGGTTGATTAATAGTCTCGGTCGCATTGACCTTAATGACTTGGAGGCTTGAACCTAGTCCACCACCTCTAGATAGAAGGATAGTTTCCCTTAACTATCATGATAGAAGACCCTTCCGTTCTTAAATATCATTTATATATTTGGCCAAATATGTGGTCTGTGCCACTCGGCAAATCAAAACCATTAAGATCTTTTCGGAATTATATCGCAGAGCATAAATTTCGAGTAAAATCGAGACGCTCGTTTTGAAGAGGATATATACATGTATATATAATTACAAAATACTTCATTAAATTTCCATAAGAAATTACAATACTAGAAAATGAAATAAATTGTTCATGCAAGGACCTTAAAGAAAAAACATGTCCACGCAGGGACTAAGGAAATAACAATGTCCTCACAGGGACTACATATAATTAGAAGAGACGTCACTCGTCCTTATTTCCCTTGACCAGCTTGGAGAGTTTCTTGAAGAACTTATTTGTCTTCTTCTCCGTTTTCTCCGCTTGCTGCTGCATCTCTTTCATCCGTTCTAAGGCCTCATTAATGGCCTCAAGTGGCGGCGGAGGTGTGGTTGTGGTTGTGGTTGTGGCATAACCGGATACTGGTATCCATAAGTTGGATATCCAATCGGTGGATAAGTAGGTGGGAAAGAGACGGGTAAAGTGCATTGTGCATAACTGCTTGCATATAGGGGTCTTGCGACCATGCTTCATAGTCTACCGGTGTAGACGGGTTAAAAGGATCATATCCAGACGTGTCTGGATATGTGGGGATTGGGTTAGTATAACCCGTTGGTGGTGGTTGAACAGCAGGTGTTGGTGTTGGTTCCACTATAGGTGAAACATTAGGGGTCCACCCATTTGTGGGTCCTCTTGAATTGTGTGGTAGGAGTTGCGCAAAGGTGGCAGCGATCCCACCTTTATCCGGCACGTACGACATACGTGCTCCACGCTTCCTTCTTGGTGGTTCAGGTGGTGGTTGAGGTTGGTCCACCGGTTCCATGTGGACATCTTCTTGAATAGGAGTTGGTTGAGAGTGATGGGAAGGTGTGTGGGCGAAGGTGAATTGGTTCCAGTATTGGTCCCACTCATTAGGACCTTGGTAAGGCAATCCGGCATATGAGTTCGAATCGCTTGATATTTCAATGGGATGTATATTTGATCCCGACGGCGGCATCTCCGGGTCAGAGTCCTCGTCCATAGGGTTCGGCTGGTCCAACTGATTTTGATCGGCTGGAGGCGTGTTAAAATAATGGTTAAGGTAAATTCTTCATGGTAAGAGTGATGAGAATGGCAATGGTGAGAATGGTAGGAGTGGTGAGAGTGGTAAGAATTTTGGGAATGTGAGGGCGAGTGTCTACTAGAGACGGAACGACTCGCTGGTTGCCAAGGAGATGAATCTCCTGATTCTTGGTAAGGGTCTGAATTGTGAGGTTGAGGGGGAATGCGCCCCGATGGTCCTCCCCTCATTGGACCTTTTCCTCTCCCACTTTGTCCTCATACACGTGATGGCATTCTCCTGTAAAAATCAATTCAAAAACAATACTAATAACTTAATAATGAAATGAGTAATCCTATGTCAATGCCTAGACTCGGAAGTCTTAAGGAATGTGCTCATGTAAGTTTGAGATTAAACACAAAAGGCTAGTGTTTAATTCTCTCAAACGTTGGCTCTGATACCAACCTGTCACACCCCATATTTCCAACCCTAAATCCATACACCGGCGGGCCCGGGTGGGGAGTATCGTGATGTAAGTTGATAACATCATTGTCAATTAAACATAGCACAGCGGAAGTCTTGGAGTAAAATTACTATTACAAACTGAATGTTCAAAATAAAATAATATACAGGCTCGTAATAGAAGATCCACAGGCGGATCATAAAATTTACAAGAAAGAATATAAAACAGACTTTAGGGCAGATCTAAGAATTTGCAAGATCCTCTTATTCACTACCGAGCAGCTTCTGGCCTATTTTGTATTGTACCTGCAGTTTAGTCTTTGGACGATACGTCAGCTTACGCTGGTAAATACACCCAACTGACTCATTTTGAAAACTTTAAAATGATTTTTAAGTGCGAAACGGCACAAAATCTTTTATTAACTTGGGAAAGTTGAAATTTACAACCTTGTAACAGCTTCACATGTTTGTTAATACATACAGGGCCCATTACAGAAACCGAGACATGATTAAATACACACCACTCAGGACTCTTGAAGGAGTCATCCCCAACGTCTTGGGAATATTTGTATATGAGCGTCTGTCAGGTGTATGCCTACACCCCGCGCTAAGGTCGTGGCCAAAAACTAATGTATTGAGCGGAGGATATCCAGGACACGGCAATTTAACCCCTGATGTTTAAGTTATCAAACAAAACTGATTAAAATGAAATATGGGGTTTATTAGCCACAAACGGGCATTCGATTGACCCCATTTTGGACCAAGCGGTAATAATTTACCGTATCCCAAGCCCGTATAGGGAAAATAAGTCGAGAGTATTTACCTGAGCTAGTCTTCTTCTTTTAATTTTTAAAAACTCAACCGTATACAAAAGTACCAACATGCAGATATCATTTACCGGCAAGGCTCTAGTCTGGATTATGGCATAAGCTAGCCAATTAAATACTAACGGTCTTATAAACCGAATAGTGTACATGATTATTACGTATAACGCTTGATTAATCGATGATTGGATAGAATGTAGTTTAATCCTGACAAGTACCTTGACTTGTATAATATGGGTAAACTATAAACATTCTGGATTTTGAAACTTAAATGACAAGGTTAAACCCGTTTCGGTTAATTTTCGTAAACTAGTTACGTATAATTAATCGTATGCTTATAAACGATATCGGGTAACCGGATAAGTCATGGACAAGTTCTATATGCCACTATACTTTAAATAAGTTAAGATATCAGTAGGATATCAACTTGTATGCCCATTAAGGATTTTAAAACGAAACTATGCCTTATAAGGGCATTTTTGGTAATTTTATACCGTATAAAAGGAACTTAAATATAATTTAATGTTATGGTTATAAGTATTCTGGAAAAATACTTTATTTATGATATAATATCAGTAGGATAATAATTCTATGTGTATTTTACCTTTTATGACCAAACTATGCACCGAAGGGGCATTTTGGTCATATTACACATAGTTTATAAATTATTTGGGATTCTGAGTTTATAACATGTATCTACTGTAAATATGTTTAAAATAAGTTTTAAAATCAGTAGGTCTCAAGTCTTGGTCAATAATATGGTCTAAAACCATACTATGCGCCGAAACGGCGTTTATGTCGTAATATGACGTCTTTAAGTGATGTTTATGAAAACTGATGTTAAAGTCAAATTAAAATGTTTAAAATGTGTTATTTAATATAACATATCAGTAGGTAAATGATTTACCTTGAAAAGATTTGATTAAAACTATTTTACAAGCCACAAGTATAAAATCGTCAATTATCGACATAGTTTAAGGACTTGCTTGAAAACTCAGTTTATAACTTAGTTTAATATCCCAAATAATCCTACTTATGATATTACATCAGTAGGAAACTCACTTTCAAGTTCATTACCATTTAAAACCTTGTTTCATGCAAAAAGGGCATTTTGGTCAAAGATGGCATAATTACGGAACTTGCGCATAAAATCGGATTCTGATTATGATCATGTAATATAACCTCAGAGGGTTATGCTACATTATATTATGATCATAATGAATCTTTAGATCAGTAGGTAACTAATCTAAATCGGGTCAGAATCGAAAGTCAAAGTAGAAGTCAAACTTCACGACTTTCGGTTGCGAACCGACCCTAGAACTGAAATTGATGAGCCAAACATGTTCTTATATGTACTAATAATTATTACCAACTTGTTTAAGTGTCAAAACAGGTTTCATAACATATATAAGATCAATTTATGATTTTTTCGAAAAATGGCATGTTTAACTTTTTAATATCGTAACTTTGACTCGTCAATTGGTCTAGCAAACGTGATCTTCAGAAGGTGCCCTTTATAGGGACTAACACCTACCTTATTACGATCACTTAGCCATGTTCATGTCGAACAATGGCTGGACCATAATGGTCTTAGCCGAAAGTCAAAAGCGTTTTTCGTAAAACGCTTGACTTTTGGCTATAAAAGCCTATAAACGAAAATGCAAGAGCAAGGAACACTTACAAGAGGTTCCTAGAATGCAAGAGAACTAAGTTGGATGCTCCTTTTAGCTAGGAACTTCCAGAGGAGGGAGAAGAGTTAATAAACAAGAAAGGTGCAAGTTGAAATGAAGCACTTGAACACCTATTTATAGTTGGAGAGCTTAAAGGAGGTGAAGCCAGGTGTTTAGGAGTGTAAGAGGAAGCTTACAAGTGTCCCAAAACGTGGCATAGCAGTTTGTGAAGCCATGGTTTTGGTTTTAATGGTTTTGGAGTTTTGTTTGGGTGCCAAGCAAAACTTTCTGCAACAAATGCTCTCTAGCGGGCCGCGAGAGGCACATGCCCTGCCTCTCGCGCCCCGCGAGCCCCCCAAAGACCGTTTCCAAGCTTGACACTTTTAGCCCCTTAACTTTTAAAACCCATTAAACCTCTCTAAAACATCTTTTTGGCACCTTTAGCCCTCCATAGCCAATACTCGGCATACCCGGGATTATGCCCGGATATTGTCGAGCTCTCGGTTCATTAAAAGGTCACTCGGAGGTATAAATTAACATGTTGAGACTTTTAATCCCTCCATCATCCAACTTTCACATAATTACAAAATTGAACCCTCTCGTCCAACAAATGGCACGTAGGAGAGTTAGGACTTCGTAAAGGATCACTCAGAGGCTTATTATAAGCATGTTGACTCCGATGTCACTCAGAGGCTGGCATGTTGACATATCAGTCACTCAGAGGCTAATGATTTAAGCATGTTGACATATCAGTCACTCAGAGGCTGTTATTATGCATGTTGACATCGGACCGTCACTCAGAGGCTCAGTTTGAGCGTGTTGACGCCTTTAGTCCTTATTGGTCTTTAACAGACGATATTTAAAATACGACACGTGTCACTATACTATTGGACATGATTTTTTTCAGGGTGTTACAGTTTGGGTGTAAATTCCTCCTTTAAAGCAATAAAATAATTATCCAGATACAAATCTCCTTTGTCTTCTTATCAAAAAACAACATTTTTTAATCCATTAACTAAATCATAAATTTTGACATGTTTACTAAAGCTGACGAGTTTAACCTATTTACGAAAAGTGGATGAGTTGATACGTTTATAAAGTAGTTCACTCTGACTTGTTTATTGGAAATGGTAACTATAACATCCTGATGTTTGACCGAGACGTTTTAATTAACTATTTCGATGAGATATCGTGCATTGAATCATCAACCAAAGTGTAGTTTCAACAATTATGATTTTAAGACACTTATGACGACCTAAATATAATTCTTAAAAGTTTGCTCAAGGTAACTTTGGGAACACGGGATCATATTGAGAACTAGGGGGACTAAATGGAACTTGGTGATTTAAATCTAGGTCGATCATCGATCCAAGGGAATGCGTGAACGACGTCGAGAGCAAGGAGAGGAGGAGACGACGAGGGTTTGAAATCAAGATCTCCCAATCGGTTCAAGGTACGTATTCCGATCTCGATTTCCAACTCAACTTCAGAACTATTGCTCGTTTTAGGATTTTGGGGTTGGGACAGGTGGTGTGCAGCATTGAGAGTGTTGCTAGTGGTATGGTGCTGGTGCCAGTGTTGTGTTGGTGGCAGTGGAGAGGTGGTTGTGGTGTGGTGTTGGTGAAAGGTGGAAACGGTGGCCGGTTGTGGCTGAGGTAAAGACATGGTGGCCACATTGGGGCCACAGTGGAGGTATGGTAATGGAGCCTATGGTTGGTGGTGGCGAAATGGAGTGATGATGTTGGTTGTTGGTGACGACCATGGTGTGGGGTGTGTTGGCACTAGGGTTTGCATGGGAAGTGATGATATCCATGCATGGGAGTGTTCGGGTTGTTGGATTGCTTATTTTGGGGTAGTTAAAATGTTTTGAGCTGAAACAGAACGCCCATGAATGATTTACATAGCAAGAGGAAGTATTCGGAACTTGTTTCGGACCAAGATATAGCTTGAATTTGTAAGGAACGTGAAAGAATGAAGTCTAGGGCTGATTGGTAATTAAATGAAAGTTGAATTCAGCAAAAGTGTGGACTCCAGATGTGCGACGTAGGTTAAGGCTTGTTCAGCGTAACCTACAGTTGAGTAGATCAGCCAAAGAAATTCCAGATAGCCTAGACCGTAGCCTACGGTCTTAACCCATAGGTTACGGTAGGTGACAACTAAAGAAGCAGCAAGTTTTGATCGTAGCTTACGGTCCGATGACTGTAACTTACGGTCAAGTTCCGGGAAAAAACACGCACTTTCTATTTGTGAGGTATATTAGGCTTTCAAGGAGATTTATTCGATTATTATTCACTTTGGGGGAAATTTGGCATCTACGAGCTGCAAGTAGGAAGCTTTTAACCTCCAACCATCATAATCCTTACCGAATTAACCATGGAGATCATGATTTCACCCGTTTCTCAAGCTTTTGAAGATCGTTACACCAACATGAGCGGCTAATCCTTTAGTGGTTTCCTCTAGGTGGAGGATTCTTGTGAGTGAACTTATTTATGTGTTTGAACTTATATTTGAATGTGGTAATCTAAGCATTCACTACTTTTTACCTTATGATTTGTTTGATTGATTTGTAACAATTGGTTTTATTCAATTTCTTAATTCAAACTCATTCAATTCCCGAGATTTCTAGTAATTGGGATCTATTTGATACGGATTTAAGGTTGGTAATTTTGATGATTTACATGATAGCCTTTCGTTGTTTACGATCGAAGTAAGTATTCGGTAGATATCACAATCAATTAATCAAACTCTGCAACTATGTCTATGTGGTTGTAGCAATCGAACACGTAAATTGAAGTTTGCTTCGAATCCAAAATCTGAAGGAACCATTGTTCTCACCTACTGTTTACAAACTCATTTCCTTATTATTTTTAGTTAACCAAATTCTCAAACAACCAAGGTTATATTTTTGCAATTAGTTAATCATTTCTTAGTTCACAACACTTTCCACAATACTCCTCTGGTTTGATAGCTTACTTATTCTATCTACATAGTTTATCTAGGTTTTATATGACACTCACGGCAGTCATCAGCTGTCAGATTTTAATTAAAAGTTTAATCAATCAATCAATCAATCTCTCTCTCTCTAAATATATATATAATGCTCTGTATTTTCTGTACTTTCCATATTTAGAAAGTTGTATTCGCATTTCTATTTTTAGAAACTTGGAATCGTGTCATATTCGTGGTTCATTTCCAATCTTGTAATTCAAGGCTTTGATCATAATGGAAATTCACTTTATACATATACGTGTTACCTGTCATAGTGTTATATACGCAATCAATATTTAAATATACGCAAAACCGAGACTTAAAATACACTTTGGATACCTAAAAACAATCTAAAATACGAGAAAACGACATAAAATAACCTAGTTACAAAGTGCAAGGACTAAAAGTGAGCAAAACTAAAAGCTTTTCCACCTCATTTCTCCTCCAATTACCTTCCACCTGATTTTAAGCCAATCATATTTCACCCTTCTCCACCTCCTTTTTCCTTCAATCACCTTCCACCGTCATTAACTTCCAAACCCTAATCCTCACTTATAAATACAAGCATCCACCACCTCCTAAACATTTTCCACACACCAAATCTTCTCTCAAACTCCCAAATTCTGTCAAGCCTTCCAAGCAAGAAAGAAAACTCTAAGTGTTCTATGTGGGTTTTCACTCAGTTTTCTTCGTCTTTGTTCTTCATTTCTTCTTTCTAACTATTTGAGCAACCTCTAGGAAGGTTTTCACAAGTTTTCCATGGCAAACAAAGGTGGAACCTCACCATTTTGCAGGTCCGAAGTAGCATAAAATTCTGCTTTAATTTATCTTTTTTTTCTTATATATAACGCTTAAACCTTAGTGGAATCATGTACCCACCTTGCTCCCAACTAAGCTCATAGTTGTGGGTTTATGTTGTGGTTTATTTCTACCAAGAAACAAGCTTAAAACCTTATTTAAATTTTGCCCATATATGTTCTAAGTGATTGAAAAGCATCCAAGCTTCAACCTTCCATGTTGAAAGGCTTGTGCATGAGTTATGTGTAAACCATGGAAGCTTTAGCTATCCGAATTAGTTCCACAAAATCTCACTTGTTCACATTCTTTTTGACTAATGACATCAAGTAGCTTCCTAGAATCAAAGTAACATAACCACGCCTCGCCTCCAACATTTGTCATGTTGGGCATGACACGCCGGGGTTATCCTTACTTGGCTACTTGACGAACTAGTTAGTTATATTTTTTATTTTTCATTCATGACCAACCGGTTTATCAACTACGTTGATAAACTTGTGCTTTGGTGAATCATATAAATAGGTTAATCTTACCTCCATACTTGACTTACATGATTTATATGATTATACATGATAGGCTATACTATACTATATAAAATATAACATATATTTAACCGGATTCTTGATACTAACTGAATTATGGTTAGATGTCATAAACTTAGGTTATATTATCTTCGTTCTAAACTCCTCGTTTGTGATTCTAATGGGCAAATTAGGACCCATGAAAACACGTACAAACTTAGTGTCCAAACGAGTATTTAGACAATATATATTTTTATTACATACATACTTTTATTATTAAATTCTGAATCTGAACTCTCCACAAATTCCATAAACTCACACACCTTCGTTTCCCCAATGTAGGGTAACTTCGGTGTTCTCCACTCCCTTAAGCTTCAACTCACGTACGCGGGATTTCTACGGTGAGTATACTCGATCCCATTTACCGTTTTACACACTTTGGGTGCAACATGTACACAATCTTACAAACTCACATACTCACGATTAAACTTGTTTACATATGTACTCTATCCGTCAAAAACATGATACTTGTTATATTCTTGTTATTACATGCTATACTTATTCTTTAGTTCTATATGCTCATTAACTTTGCAAGCCTCCCTTAACAATTACAGCGCTATAGGATTAACGCACCGCCCGTATTCTTGTGGTATTGTTAAGTAAACTATTTTACAACCTTGTCGTTCGGGCGACAGTGGTAAGCACAATTGCGGTACACTTTGGTTTGACGTATAGTTAACACATATTAGTATGATAACAAACAGTGTATGCAAATTACCATGTTGGATATGAGACAACTTTTTGTTGATCATTATTTTAATATATGTTGCAGGAAACTAGTCAATGACAATGAAGATTATTACTTAGGGTGGATTTAGATATACGCCTAGATTTAAACTTATGAATTTGTTTCATGTAGTTTCATGTTTGCAACTTGTTGTATTTCCCTTTCGAACAATGTATTTCCAATTTAGAATCAATGAAATTTGAATTACCTAAATATTGTCACAATTAGTTGTTATGAAGACTCTTGTAGTCTTGTTTCGTCTCACTCTGATGTTTCCGCGATCGGTTGAGGTGTGACACTATATATATATATATATATATTATATATATATATATATATATCCACCTACTTCACGTCGCTAGCACCACCGTCGGTACCTCCACCACCAACCCACCTCGGTCGTCGCCGGCCATCATAGGCCGCGCCCTTCATCTCCCGGGTTTCGTTTTGCGAGGTGTTTTTCAAATGAGTTTCAATCTGAGTGTTCGTGTCTTGGATCTAGCGACGAGTTCATTAAACCAATGTGTTGCAAATTGGTTAGTCGTGTTTCTACGGAAATGTATGTTTTCGACTAACACCCTATGGTTGATTTGTTCTATTTCGTCTTGCACTGGACTCTTGGTGGGGAATCCAAAGTTAGGGTTTAGATCGGTTCGTATACACGCGTCCCCGTACTTTATTTTATTTGATTGTTAAATCAACGAAGACAGATATTTGGAGAACTAGTAACCGAAACAACCATGAGTAAGATGGAGATTTTAAAGCAAGTGAGAGCGTTTTCGAGATCAAGGTTACTTTTGGATTGTGTCCCCCATTTGACCTGTTTGGTAATGATATTGGCTCTTGCAAACCAAACAACTTTAGTGGCTTGATTTTTATTTTATTTTTTTGTTTATGGTTCTTTATTGCCAATATTTAGGGCAAAATATTTTAATTCAAACAATCAAAACAGTTCTAAAAGGAATTTAAAATAACAACATGATCAAACAACGAGATTTTAAAATAGAGATTTTTAGTATTATTGCAAAAGGTTTATTAAAATAAAGGTGTTTATTAAAACATGTGTGTGATTATCAAGTTTGGTTTATCAAATCTTGTTTTGAGTAGTTTATTTGACATGCTATATTATTTATCTCTAAATCATGAAGTCTAATCATATTTTTCTCATATGAGAGGTATATGGTATGACTTAACTTTAAAAGAAAGTAATTAAGATAAAGCTAAAGGATATAACGTGTCAAAAGATTGTAACGTAAAGAAGCCAATTTATAATCTTTCAGTTAAAATATATCGTCTGAAATTTTATATAAACATAAAATGACAGAAAATGTAATTCTTTTTTATAGATTTTTTCACAAAAGCTATAAATCATTTTAAAAAAATTCTAAGGAAAGCTAAGATGGTAGTTATGAGTGAAGTTTTTCAACAATAATAAAAATGATGTATCTTTTAGGATAAAGTTATTTTACAAAATTTTCTAAAAGTAGAAGGGTATAAAGACATAATGGATCGCAAAACTATCACACAATGTTAAGAAATATAACACAATGTCGAGAAAAAAACACTATAAGTCGCAAAGAAAACCCAATGAGGCAAATACAGAAAATACACAATGTTAAATAAAAAGACGCATCGATCTAAACAAAATTCTAAAATCTACAAGCTAAAATCTAAAAGGGAAAACCTAAAATATCATGTCGTAGAGTTCCATAAGACGGTTTCAATCCAACTTGAATGTGGTCAATCTAAGTCCATTTGATATCCTTTCTACGACTTTTTATTTTTAAGAGACTATGTATTTGATCATAACCCGTATTTTTAATCTTTTATGCTCTCATCATTTTAAATTTTTATGTTTTATATTTATTGTAAATGTTTATGTTACAAAAAAGATGTGTCGCCTGCTACAAATGTTATTAGGATGTTATGTAACATTTGATAATCGTTAACAAGGCTTTTTTTTCTCTAAAATCTTACGTTTTAACTTAAACTTTTGTTTTGACCTGAACGGCAAACCATATAAATCATTTGAGTTAACTGTTATTTTCGTTTTTATGGTTTGTTCAATTATGCTAGTTCATGCCAAATTTCTAATTTGTACCATTCTCGTCCCTGACATTCTAGAAACATACAAGTTTAATCCAAAAAGTTAACGATCGTTAACTTTGACTATTAAATGAAGGGTAAAAAGGTAATTTCAAAATTTTATACTTTTTATCCGTATATATATCATTGTAAAGAGGTGTAAAAATTGAATAAAAATGGAAAATTACCTTTTACCTCTCATTTAACAATCAAAGTTAACAACCATTAACTTTTGTATTAAACATGCATGTTTCAAGAATATCAGAGACGAAATTAGTAAATTTTTGAAGTTTAGCATGGATTGGCATAATTGAACAAACCACATGGATGAAAATGGCCGTTAACTCTAATCATTTTTAAGACGGTTTGTTTTTACCCCTCTTATTCTACACAACTTGACCCACCCGTTTGACGAGAAGTAACTGTAGGAGATAATTTGAAGATATAATTACTTTATCGGTCGTTGATTCTGTCATATATTTATAGCTTTTGGCAGATAGCTAATTACATAAGAGGTGACAAAACCAGTTTGCAGACTAGAATCGGTTCCAAACCCGACCCAAAACCGTATATGAAACCGGTCCTAATTCAAACCGAACTAGCAGTTTGAGAACCCCTCCGTTGAAACCAGTTAAACCAAACTGAACGATCACTTCTACTTCACTGAATTCAACAAAACCAATGTTAACCCAAACCGAACCAACTTGAGAAAACCTAAAATGTGCACAGTCGTCATGACTTGAGGTGCACAAAAAAAACCCAAACCCGGGCATTGGGTATCCAAACCCGTACTTGACCCTACCCATAGTGTATTCACCGGGTACGACCTTTACTCACAAAACCTGAACCTGTAACCATTTTTTTACCCGGAAAATACCTAAACCCGGTTTAGTGAATACTCGTACCTGGGTTTTTAGAATACCGGAAATCCACATATATGTGCAGCATAGCTCATTAAAAACCTCATCTATATCCGAAAAATACCCAGAAAATACTTGGTTTTGGGTTTTTCTCATACCCGAGAATAGGATATTACAATATCTGGGTATAAGGTACCCGATTTCATACCCTACTCGAAACCAGTGACACCAGGTATGATTTTTCAGCCAATACCTGGATCTAAACCCGACCTGCTTATTATTGGTACCTGAAGATACCATACCTAGTCATCCATACTTGGGTTCATACCTGAACCCGAGGTATTAGAAAAACCCCGTTCTGCACTTCTGTGCACCACATGACATACATTGAACTGGGCCAAAGTGTAAGCCCAACCCATTCACTCATACAAAGTGCAAGGTAACTACAGTGAACCTGCAACACACCAAATGATTTATATCCTCACACTTGGTCGCAAACCGGTCATCGTGATATCTTTCCGCCGATGTTCTCTCTCTAAATCTTACCCTTTCTAGAGAGAGAAACAAACAAACACCCACACTCTCTGTGAATATGGATCTCTTCCACCACCGATCTTCATTTTATCATTGATTCATTTCAATCGGTAAACATGCTCTTTAATTTCTTCATAGTAGGGTTCGTATTAGCTTATTCAATCACCAATTAGTTTGACTTTTGTGCGTCTTTTGTCGTTAATACCAAGTTAGGACGTATTACGATGTCATCTAGGGTTTGATGATATTGATCGCTGATAGTTTGCGTGTTTTAGTCGTTAACGTAATGTTTTTTTCCGTTTGTTTTGTTAGTTTTAACGTTTTTTTCTGTTTTTGTGCATTTTGAATCTAAAATGTTCTGGTTGTTTGTGTAATTGTTGCATTTGTTATGTGATTTGGATGATTAATGAGTTTTATATACAGTCTGTGTACTTTAATGTGATTAATGGATATTTGGATCATGTTTAAATGAAGAAATTGTTGCAGGTTCTTTTTTAAACATTTGATCTTTCATGTTGGACTGTTGATGCTTGTTTCTCACATTGCCAAATAATTTTAGTGAAAATTTAAGTAAAAAACAGGGTATAGTTACTGGAAATTCGATCATAGAAGACTTGTTTTATCGTAAAAGAGTTTTTAGACTTAGTGATGCAATTTATCGAATATTTAGCGGTCTCCAGTGATCATACAATAACTGGAAACTTGTTAATAGAAGTTGCATATATCGTTACAAGAATCATGGAAATTTTCTGTTAGGGGTCGATTGTTTGATAGATTTTTTTTTCATCTTGTCTGTTGACTTCTGTCATTAATCAGCTGAACTGCAGAACAATTTTTCTTGTTACTCCAAAGTGTCGTTAGGTGAGCCTTATGCAAGTTTCTCAACGTTAGGTGCTTAATTTGACTTGACTAATAGCAATTTAGAATTTTTGAACATTTGCTCTTTTGTGTTGGACTGTTGATGCTTGTTTCTCCATTGCTAATTGATTGTAATCATGCAAGAGTCAGTGAACTCTCTTTTTAGTGAAAAATTAAGTAAAAACAATGATAGAAGATGTGCGATTCGTGAAAGAGTGATTAAACTACATGATGCAATTTATAAAATTATCAGTGGTCACCAGTGATCATACAGTGACTGGAAACTTGATAATAGAAGATGTAGTTCTTTACAAGAATCCCGAAACTTTTTTATGAGGTGATCGACTGTTCGATAGATAGTTTTTGAGTTTTCTTCGTCGTGTCTTCTATTGACTTTCGTCGTTATTCTGTTGAGTTCTACACCATTTGTTTCATGTAAATCCAAAGCAATATTAGGCGAGCCTTATGCAAGTTTCTAAACATTTAGGTGCTTATATTTGCCTACTATATCAATGTTTTGGCTTCAAGCAAAGTTCTTTGTATGGTTCTATTTGGTCTCCTTTTAGTATTTCCATTGAACTCCTTTAAATATTTATATAATCATGGTGTGGTCAGTGTAAATTCGATGATAGAAGATGTATGACTCATGAGAGTATTTAAACTTCATGACACAATTTAAAATTTTCAGTCGTCTCCAGTGATCATTCAGCGACTGGAAACTTAATAAAAGATGTATAATTTGGTACAAGAATCCTGGAAATTGTTTATCAGTGGTCGATCGTTTATAGATTTTTTTTCTTAATCTTGTCTCTTGACTTCTGTCATTATTCAGCTGAATTGTACGCCGTTCGTCACCCAAAGGTATATTAGGTGAGCCTTATACAAGTTTCTCAACTTTTAGGTCCTTAGTTTGACTATGACCAATTGTTAAATTTGGCTGATGGTTCTATTTGGCTTCTTTTTTGAATTTTAAGTGGATCTTTTTTATTGTTATTCTTGTTGTCATGTATGTGAAGTGATGAACTTTTTCTCATTTGTAGGCATGGATCTGACTAACTGGTGCATTTGGGAATAAAACTTCGGTGTTCAACATGTGGGGTTTTGCTTCAAACTCTATTCCTGGTACTTCTGCACTAAAACGCATTCCACACGACTGCTCAGATGACGAGATCTCAGAAACCAATAGTGGAGATGAAGGTTTCGATTGCCCGATTTGCTGGGAATCCTTTAATATTGTAGAAAACGTACCTTATGTGTTATGGTGTGGTCACACTCTCTGTAAGAACTGTGTTCTCGGGCTCCAATGGGCCGTTGTCAAACTACCAACTCTTCCAATTCAGCTCCCGTTTTTCATATCATGCCCGTGGTGCAACTTGTTATCGTTGCGGCTCGTTTACAAAGGGAATTTAAAATTCCCTAAAAAGAATTACTTTCTTCTTTGGATGGTAGAGAGCATGAATGGTGATAGAGTCAAGTCTCATTCGTCTTCTTGTGGAGATCATCTACCTGTGTCTTCATGGTCATGGAACTGTGGTTGGACCGCCAGTCAGACCACCCGAGCTAACACCACAATTGGCCCATGCATCTGTGAACCAGATCATAATCAAGATTCGCGCACTGAAAGATTGCACTCGTCTCTGCGTAAGTCACTCATCTTTTTCGTTCACTTAACGGCTAAGTTTCCATTGGTGTTTATGTTTCTTCTTATTGTGCTATATGCCATACCCGCAAGCGCAATCATCTTAGCCGTGTACATTCTCATTACAATTCTGTTTGCGGTTCCGTCTTTTCTTGTTTTGTATTTTGCATACCCGAGTCTCGATTGGCTGGTTAGGGAGATAATGGCTGGTTAGGGGATCATCAATTTGGGGTGCAACAATTGGGTTCACCCTTTTGCGTCCTGAATATGAAATTTGTCGAAGAAACGTTTGTTTAAGAATATTTGAGTCTGTAATTGAACGTTAAGATGACAAGTTAGTCATCTTCTTTTGGTGGGTATTGGTTTTTATGTAATTATGTTTTTGTGCATGTTTTTTGCTCATCATGCAACTTTGTATCGTGTTTAAACTTTATAAAACTTTATAGAACTAGCACATTGCAGTAGATATTACGGTTTGGATCTGATTTTCAATCATGGGGTGACCATTTTGAGACATGACCTGAAAACACGACATAAAATGATGGTTTTGGGTTAACCTTTTAACTTATTAAAGGGTTTTAATTTATAGATTTTTGAGCTATCTATAATATATATATATATATATATATATATATATATATTGGAAGAGTTATCTTGAGAACGCTAAATATTGTGAGAACCGTGAGAACGAATGAAAAAACCGATCAAAATCAATTTTTTTAATACAAACCTTATTGTAATTAAAATACAACATCAAATAAAGAATTTACAACATCAAATAGTTCATTTCTTCTCTCAAAATCACTCTTGTTAGATTTTTTTACACATGTGTAAATTTTCTTTATTTCACGGAAATTTAAACCAAGAAATTAAATTTCTAACATTGTAATCGAATAATAATAATAATATGTGAAAAATATTTTGAATTTGAATTGTTTTATACCAAGTTCTCGTGGTTTTTCATTCGTTTTCACGGTTCACACAATATTTAGCGTTCTCATTTAAACTTTCCTATTATACAAAAAATATATATATATAATTGGATCAGGAGAAAACGATTGTAAGTGTGAAAACGGTGAGAACGGATCTTGACCGAACACGTGGCAGAGGGGCGCTAAATGATATGCGGGTACAATTGTTATTGTTCAAGTCCGCGTAATAGATGGCGTTATAATTCATTTTCAAACAAAAGTCCATTAGATATCGCGTGTTATTTATTCTTTTTCATTGGCGTTTTATATTCAAAGCAATATTTTTGAAAAATGTCGTTATGTTCTTCAACTTAGAATCAATATTCGACGTTTTCATTATTTAGAACTTGTCAATGACGTTTTACACCTTGTTACGCATAGCTGAATTATGGCATTTTCATTAAAATGTTTTTAGGTTCAACACTGAACTTGTTATTCTAATTGTTTATTATTTGTTCATTATGGCGTTTTCACCTTCTTCCGTCTCAACAGCCACTTCATTTTGTAGATCTGTCATATTGAATTAATCTCTTATATCTTATGAAGGTAAATTTCTTGGCGTTCATGGCGTTACTAAATTCATTACATTTCATTAATAATTCAAAACATTACAACTATGACGAAATCAAACTAAACTAATAGTATTCTGTAGATGGTATTACATCAGAGATGTACCCATCGCTTTGGTCATCACTTTCTTCAGACTTATCATCATTATCTATTTCATTGGCGTATAATGCCATAATCTCGTTTAGCGTTTCTCGCATCCTATATTTAAATATCATCACAACCCTGGATGTTGTATGTTCGAAGGCGCTAAATCACAGAGTTGTTCAAGAAGGTGTAGTTTTCTGTGTTCAGCACTTCGTTCATCGTCAATGAATAATCCACCCCGTCTTGATAAGTCACTTTAACCGTTTTTTATGGTTCATCCAAACTCCAACTGGTAACTGTTGGTAGATCAGTAATGACATCATCATATGCTCGAAAGTTTCTTTTCAATCGTCTTATTACCGTTTGAGTACTTTCACAATCGTTGGCCATTGGAAAATATCTCTTTGAACGGCCTCATCTATACTAAGTATGGCGTTGATGGTTTTGACCTTCACCCTTCTCCTGTCAGAGAACTTTAGGACGAAACATCTCTCCGACCTCTTAAACCTCCATGCTATAACTTGAGCCATTTTTTTTAATGTTGTATGTGTTTTAAACAATTTGTAGCATGTTTAGAGAATGTGTGGGGTGTTAAGTTTGTTTACCTATTCTATTTATATAGTGACATTTTTTGGCACCAGTTAGATATATGTTTTTGGCGCCAAAAAACAATAGTAGGATGCAGACCTATATATGTTTTTTTATGTGTATTTTTTGTATCTTTTGTCGTGTGATGTAGGATACAGACCAATAATGTGACAGGTAATTATGGCGTTTTGAAAATATAAAAAAATTCAATTACTTTGGTGTAGTTTTTAATATAATAAATGTTAGTAATAAAGTTTCATCGTTTCAGTTATTGTTTGTTCAGTTTCATCTGTTAAGGCTTTAATGTGTGCAGTTAATACGTTTGGCATTTTATATTAATGACGTTTTTAGATAAAGATGGAAAAATAAAACTTTTGTAAAGCACCCTTTTTGTTCTATTCTCTTGCACGTTTTGTTTTATACATTTCAGTAATTATTTGGAGTTTCTTAATAATACATGATTAAAGGAATTTTATTATATTTTTGTTGGTTGGCGTTTGTGGCATTTTGGCATTTTATAAGTAATTAGAGAAATAATGTATTTTATTAGTGGGAAATTAGATAGCAATTCACAGAAAATGACACAAAAAAAATAAAAATGCAAATCCAATTTCTCATCAAAATCTTCACTGTCATCAATCTTTTCTTTTGAAGTTTGTGTCCCCTGAACCTTTGAATACCTTAGATAGGTGCCGATTTCCTACACAGCTGAAACCCTCTGCTCTAGACGAAGCTGATCATTTAGTATGGCGTTTTTGTTTTGGTGTTATCTTTTGTTGTTGATTGTTAAACTGGTTTTATGGATGTTGGAGACATGGATCGATGCCGTAACTGTCGATGCTATTATTGGGGTGTGATTGTGAGTGAGTTATTCGCTTGGAGTCCAAATAGCATTTACACTGCCATATGTGGTTGTTTTAAACTTTTTTGGCGTTTTAAAGTGAATGGTATTAAAGAAAACATGGTGTTAGTTTTTGGGTGTTATTAATTGAGATTCCTGAGATGTTTGTTTATATAAGATGTTTTTAGCACATAGTTACTGTTTGTAGTTACTGTTTGGTCAGCTTTATCTGTTAAAGCTGTAAGGAGTCACGTCTTTTAAAATGGCGTTTTGTATAAATGGCGTGTTAGATAACTAACTGTTGGTGTTTTGGTGTTTGTGGTATTTTGGCATTTTAGATGTAGTATTCTATTAGGGGAAAAGACAAAAGTACATAACAAAGCAAAGGAAACAACACACACAAAAAATTAAATCTCCTTGTCCAAAGGGATTTTGTCTGAGAAGTATCTATCGCTTCCCCCGTCTTCCTTCTTCGGATTCTTCATCCAATTTCTCATCCAAACTGATCATGAGCGACATCTTCGACTTATTTTAACACTTTTGAGCACTGAAAAGCTTTATGCTAAGTTCTCGAAATGTGAGTTTTGGTTAAAAGATGTGCAATTCCTTGGACATGTCGTTAATGACAAAGGGATTCATGTCGACCCTGCGAAGATCAAAGCAGTGCAAGAATGGCAAGCGCCCCGTACTCCTACCGAAGTTAGATCATTTCTTGGTCTAGCTAGTTATTATCGTCGTTTCATTGCCAATTTTTCTCGTATCGCCGTCCCACTCACAACCTTGACTCACAAAGGAAAAACCCTTTATTTGGGGACCCAAGCAAGAAGAGGCTTTCCAAATTTTGAAGCAAAAACTTTGTGATGCACCTATCCTCACACTTCCTGATGGTTGCGAAGATTTTGTGGTTTATTGTGACGCGTCAGAGCAAGGCTTAGGTTTGTTCTAATGCAAAGAGGAAAAGTAATAGCCTATGCCTCAAGGCAACTCAAAGTGCATGAAAATAATTATACCACTCACGACCTAGACCTTGGAGCAGTCGTGTTTGCTCTTAAGATATGGAGACATTATCTATATGGACCAAGTGTGAAATCTACACTGACCACAAGAGCCTACAACATATCTTCAATCAAAAAGAGTTGAACATGAGGCAACAACGCTGGGTCGAACTCCTTAATGATTATGATTGTGAAATTCGATATCATCCTGGCAAGGCTAATGTGGTGGCCGACGCCCTCAGTCGAAAGGAGTATGCAAACTCCATCCGTCTTTTGTGTTACTAAGTTGTGACCGATCTTCAAAACCGAATTAGAGCAGCTCAACATATTGCCGTCACGGAAAATGACGTACGAGATGAACTGTCTTGTGGAGCTGAAACTAAACTAGAATCCAAGTCGGATGGTATTCTCTACTTCTTAAATCGTATTTGGGTGCCTGATCGAGATGATCTTCGTGCTTTTCTCATGAACGAGGTTCACATAACACGATACTCTATACATCCAGGAGCCGATAAGATGTATCAAGATCTACGATACTCCTACTGGTGGCCTGGCATGAAGAAAGATATCGCTATATTCGTTTCCAAGTGTCTTACATGTTCCAAAGTGAAAGCTGAACATCAAAGACCTTCAGGACTTCTTGTTCAACCCGAAATACTTGTATGGAAGTGGGAAAATATAACCATGGATTTCATTACCGGGTTACCTCGCACCTCTAGTTGGTATGACACCATTTGGGTTATCATTGATCGTCTCACTAAATCAGCTCATTTCATTCCAATCCGCGAAGACTTCAAGAACGAGAAGTTAGCTCGTATCTATATCAATGAAATTGTAAGTCGTCATGGTGTACCCTTAAGTATTATTTCAGATCGAGACGGTCGTTTTACTTCCCGAACATGGCAAGCCGTACAATCTGCATTGGGTACACGATTAGATCTCAGCACTGCCTTTCACCCTCAAACTGATGGTCAATCTGAGCGCACCATACAAACTCTCGAATACATGCTGCGAGCATGTGTCATAGACTTCAGGGGTAATTGGGATACTCATTTACCGTTAGTTGAATTTTCGTAGAACAATAGCTATCATTCAAGCATCGGTATGACTCCTTTTGAAGCCTTATACGGTCGAAAGTGTCGATCTCCTGTATGTTGGCACGAAATTGGTGAAGCGCAAATCACTGGACCTGAGTTGATTCAAGAAACGACTGACAAAATCCTCCAAATTCGAAGTAATCTTCTAGCAACTCGGAGTCGTCAAAAGAGTTACGTTGACAAACGACGAAAGCCATTAGAGTTTTGTGTTGGTGATCAAGTACTTTTGAAAGTATCACCGTGGAAGGGAGTGATTCGTTTTGGTCAAAATGGCAAGTTAGCACCACGCTATGTGGGACCATCCAAGATACTCGAAGGGTAGGTCCTGTAGCATACAAGCTTGACTTACTAGAAGAACTCAGCAGAATTCATCCCACATTTCACGTATCAAACTTGAAAAAGTGTCCCGCCAAAGAAAACCTCCGTATTCCTTTAGAAGATATTCAAATCGATGAATCAATGCACTTCGTTGAAAGACCAGTTGAAATCATGGACTTCGGTGAAAAGCGTTTGAGAAGAAGTCATATTCCCAGGGTGCGTTGGGAGTCAAAACGAGGACCTGAGTTTACTTGGGAACGTGAAGACTCAATGCGCGAGAAATAGCCACATCTTTTTCTTGTTACGGCTACTACTTAAATTTCGGGACGAAATTTCTAAAAGTAAGGGATATTGTAACATTTGTGTAAAACGGGTTTCAAAAACCCGCACCGTTTATTAATCAAGTATTCGATTATATTTTATAAGTTATTTTAAAGTTTCGTAATTAATTAAATGTTGCAAGTTTATAATTAATGAATTATAATAATAATAATAATAAATAAAATTTAAATTTAATAAAGGAATAAAAGAAAATTATTAACAGCAAAATAATAAAGAATAAAAAAACAAAAAAAAACTAAAAGGGCTCAACCGGAATCGAACCTGGGTCTTTTATATAAACAAACACATCAAACACCATTGCACTACACACACATTAGTGCTAAAAATGAAAACATATAAATCTTATGCTAAGAAATTGTTTAAACCTGCAAGTTCAGAAAAATCATGGTTGTAACCGCCTTTGATTCAAAGATCAATCTTTGACCGACCGTTTTGATTCTACGAATAATCAATCATAACCAGTAATCATCGTCAATAAAATCAGGCAGTTTTGAAGAATCATTGAATGTATATTTCCGTTTGAAACTAAAATCAAATCATGGATCTTGAAAGCTCAGATTGAAAATGAAAACGGGCAGATCTTTGTCAATCTATAAATACCATGTGTACCCTCTTTCAAACCCGCTCGCACTCGCAAAACTTTCACTCTCTCTCTGCTCAAACACCTCTGATTGTCGGAAAAGGTTACCTGCATCGCCGGAGATCCAGTTCAACACCGGAAATCAACCAGGGAATTTAACACCCCTTTTCGACTCGGTACAACCATCTTTCTAATTTGTGTATAATGATTCTGTTATAAACTTTTTAGCAAAATAGTTAACGGTTAACTGTCGGGCAGTGGTATTGGAAAGAAGATGAAGTTTAGGTTGTGTATATATTTAATATAAATCGGGTTATATTCGGGTTAGACACCCAACCCAACTGGTTGGGCTGGGTGCAAAACAACGTCGAGGTCACGAGATCGAATCTCGTCTTGGGAGCCGGTTCGATTGATTTTAAAACTTTTTAAATTAACTAATTTCTGAATTAAGCTAACAAGAATATAAGAATAATTAAAAACCAAATCCTAATGGGTTAGACACGTAGCTCAGTTGGAAGAGCTGCGTGTACGCAACCGAGAGGTCCGGAGTTCGAGCTCACCACGCGCTGTCAATATCATACCCGAACCGGTCAGGTCTCTGACAAGCCTGACAAGGCCCAAATTTTTTTACTATTATTTAATTATTTTACATAATTATTCATTTCACTTATTCCAAACATATTTAATTATAACAAGATTAAAAGTCCAATAAATGTCACAAAAATAATCCAATAATCAAATAAAAAGTATTAAATTGGAATATTAATTTAATTTATTTATCGAGGTGTTACGTTATTATTTAGGTTAGTTTCCTTCGTCGGTTAAATCTTAAATTCGTTCGCATTCTTCATCAATCAAAGAAACGCATCCACTGTGAGTGAATCCTTAAAACTCCCTTTTTAATCACGTTTTGGGGTGTATCATGTGTCGTACATGTTTTATTTATTTATTTAAACACTTGTGCTAACATCATTATGTGATCAAATGTGTATTTTTATTAGTGTGATTATGTGTGGTTACATTTTATCATTTCAGTGCAATCATTCATGTAAGGCCCATCAGTTCCTCGTGGGATACGAGTTGAGCATCAGGTGCCTCATTAGATCGGCTCCGTTTGATTGAGCCTTGATCTCAAGTTCATCATTCATCATGTCATGTGTTCATCGTGGATATTATGTGGTTTGCGATTGTTAATATATATGCATATGCTCACTTATGATTCATGCACAAATTTTTAGTTAAATAACTGATATACCAATTGTTTAAATTGTTTTACTTAGATTCACTCGCGAACTTTTGTTGACCCAAACCTTTGTTTTACTCATGATACAGGTGGACAGGCTGAGGAGGGGAACACATAGGAATGGCCTTAGAAGATTAATAAAATATATTCGGTTTAGAACAATGTTTATTTGTGCTTGTATGTTTCCTTGTTTTCGATATTTGAAGTTTTAATTCCAATTTAATAAATATGAAACCTTTTAGTAAATGTCATGAGCTTTGGTGATAACCTAATTATGCCCCGACTTTTATTTCCGCTGCGGATCGGGGTGTGACAGTTTAACTCTTCTAGGAACCCTAAACTCTGTTTGGTCATGATATTATCAACCGTGTAGTCTTCCTGCTCCCGTTGTCACATACAACAGTCCCCTATATCAGTGTCTTCATCATAATGCCATGATTGGATTACTGGGTCCACATTTCTATTTGCATTGTTCGATCCAAATTTTCTTGTTAATTTTCTTCTAATTGTATGTGTTTTATCACATTGCTTATAAAGAGGAACGCCAAGTGCTAGGATCCCTCTCTGTACTTTTTCTTCCAAGTTCAATATGGTGTGATTGTTTTAACAAATATTCTTCTTCTGTTGTCAAAACGGATTACGAATCTTCTGATTCCGAGGGTGTATCTCCATGAAACGATATTTGCCATTTGTGCCTTTTTCAGTGTTTTTTTTTTAATTTTAGCGTTTTGTGTAAATATGGTGTTTTTAGTATGATCTATGGAAGGCATGGGAATGTCGTTTATATAATGATGTTTTGGCGCGTAGTTAGAAGGGAATTTTTTATAACAAATGTTAATAATCAACTTTCAGTTACTGTTTGTTCACATCTATTTGATATATTTGCAACGCGTTTTATCATTAAGTTTTGGCGTTTTGTATCAAAGGCGTTTTAGATAAATATGTCGTTTCATCTGGGAATGTATGTTAACACTGAGAATGACGTTTTGCTAATTAGTGTGGCGTTTTGTATTAGAGCAGTAAAAATACCATTTTACCCTTAACGAAGCACGTCCAAATAATAAAGTTGAGGTTATTTACGAAAACGTCACCGCGCCATTCTAATCCATAGATTGTTTTGATCCAACGGATGAGGGGCGTTCTCACCGTTTTCACACTTTTAGTCGTTTTCCCTAAATCCTCATATATATATATATATATATATATATATATAGGTCTTTGCCGATTCCTATCAACATGGTGCACCTCAGAAGGGGCGTGAAAAGGCCGTGAAGACTTTGACCGAATGAATAGGGATAAATGGATAGACATTTTTTGAGGAGGAGAATCCAGGATGAATGCGGGGTGCGAGTTGGTTACAAAGTTTATTTTTCCTACGAAGTGTAAAAAGCTATAAAACACCATAATGTCAACCATAAAATACACTCAAAACCCACAAATAACAAAGTGAAGATTACTAAAACGCCATATTTGTGGGTTTTTTGTTGTTTTTTTTATGGTAAGGCTCTGATTATCGAATGACTAACATTAGTGTGCTTTATGTTGATTATCATGTTGTGTTTTATATTTAGTTCTACGATGGTGTGTTTGAAGTTTTCATGGAATGTTATGGTTTGGATATTGTGTTTTAGTGATCTTCACTCTGTTTGTGGATTTTAAGTGTGTTTAATGGCTGAAATTATGGTGTTTTATGACTTTGTACACTTTGTAGGAAAAATAGACTTTATAGTTGAACCTCACCCTATATATAGGGTTAGGATCATGTGATAAGCACTAGGCTAATTGAGAAACTTGAGAAGCATTTTGGACCACACATTTTTCGTAAGCTTTTCGTAATATAAACATATGTATAGTTTAAAATTGATTATATACATATGTGTATAATTCAATATACATATATGTATATAGTCAATTTTAAACTATACATATGTGTATACTACAAAAACTTAGGAAAATAGGATGGACTTCTCTTAGGATCCCAACCTATTATATATATATATATATATATATATATATATATATATATATATATATATATATATATATATATAATGGATAAGAAAAAGTGTAATTTAAGATACTCAAAAGAGAACTTTTTTTTCTTTAATGCATAGTGCATAAAATTAGTCTTTAAAGACTATTAAATTTTAATCATTCATCTTAACTATACTTTAATTCTTTATCACATTATAAAAAACTAACTACCACTCATGAGTTTTAAACGGTCATACATTTTTTGTACGTTAATATGTTTTTTAAATACACCACAAAAATAAGTATTTTTTTCTCTTTAATTTAAGTATATTATTGCTATATGTTTTTATTTAAAATATTGATATGTTACGTGATTAACAGTATCTAAAGGTGAACAATAATTGAATCATTAACATAAACTGAACTGCAAAATAGACGAAACCGAAATCAATCAAAAACTGAATTAACTAAAAGCCATTTAACCGAAACCCGAATGAATCGTCATTGATTCGAATTAATCGGTTACCGAGTTTAACTGACGATTACGGTTAAGGTTCTTTGATTAACCGAAACATTGGTTATGGTTAACAGTTTCCCGTAACCGAACCGATGACGTGGTCTTCATATGTTGTGTCATTCACAGAATTGGTCTTCATATGTTTGGTTTCATGTGTATTTTTCGTACATGTCTATTGCATCTCACTTAGGTTTCCTTACATTTTTGAAAGTAGCAATTCCCGATAGTTGAAGGATTGTTATAAAAAAAGGGTAAATAAACTTGCCATGAAAAAAATATGAATATAAAAAGGTATGCACAACATAGGTTTACAGCAAGGTATATAAGCATACCCTCATTGTTGGCATATGATAATCACAAATTTCTGTTCAAGCAGAACCAATTAACATAATTGAACTCATGTTAATCGACCAACTTTGCGCACCCGATAAGTATGTATAAATGCAGTTCAATTTTTTATGTAGCTATAATTTAATTTTTTTATAACAATCCAACAACAAAGGTATAAATAATACTCTTAAACCATTAAACCTTACAAAATTTCAAATTTCCTATGATATATATGGACAATATGTGTTCCACCATGGATGAATTAAGAGTTAATTCTTAGATGATGTTATTGTTAAAACTACCATGATTTACCATTTTTGTATCAAAGGTCTGTTCCAAAAGATTTTTTATGATGAGTATATTAGGAAGAGGTAGGGAGAGGATGATATGATATATAGGGATATTACAAGTTAAAACATTACTCAAATTTCCTTTGATCATGTTTAGGCTAAACTAAGATTTAAAGTTTATAACCAAAAAAATTTTTTAGTTTCGTTTAGCGGTACAATACTATTTGCAAAATAACTATACTTATTTTTCATTTAGGGTTTTTATAAACATCAAATATTACGTCAAATAAAAAAATTAACTTAGGGTCAGTTTCGTTTAGGAGTTCAATACCATTTGCCAAAAAACTAAACTTACTTTTTCATTTCAGGTTTATAGGTGAATAAATAAACAATAAGTATTATTACGTCAAATAAATAAAAATTAACTTACTTTAAAAACTTATTATACATTGGCTAACAAAGGGTTATAACCAAAAAATAATTATGCGCTTATCATATAATCAAACCGATATATAGCTACCACAGACTTGAGCTTCAAAATAACTATACGCATATCGTATAATCAAACCGATAATTATATGATCCGTTTTTGGAATGTCTTAATAAAAAACTTTGGTACTGTTTATTGCTCAAAACTAAACTGAACTGGCCCGTACACATCCCTAAAATCACAAACCTAAGTGTTATGTTACACCTTGTATTGCGCGAGCACCCCACTAGTTTAAAAGGATGTTAAAAGTTAAAGTGTTAATATTTTGTTTTTTAGTTTTTAGTCTAACTCTTGAAACACCAACTTTATACATAATTCTAATTAGGGGTGTTCATCGAATCGAATAAAGAATTTCGAATTATTCGAATCAAATTTTTCAAATTTTTATTTATTTTACCTGAATTCGTATTCAATTCGATTAATATTTGAAATTCGAATTAGAATAAATTTGATTTAATTCAAATTCACCCTAAACAATAAATTATTTTACTTTCATTTTTAAAAGTACTACAAACTAATTACATTCAACATAAAATATAATAATCTATAAAATTAATTAACTATCAATAAGTCAAAACATCAAAAATTCGAAGATAGGTTGGTTACTGGTAGCGATTTAAGTTAGGTAAAATTTAGAAATAAGTAGTATAGGCTATTTGTCAGTAGGTTTTGTAATGTTATAAATAATAAACTTATGAAGGTAGCTCATACTTTGGCCAAGTTTAGAAGTTACATGTCTGTGTATATATATGTTTGTGCGTGTATATACATATATTAAAAAATACATAAAAATTGAATTCGAATTTCGAATCGAATCGAATTGAAAATCATAAATTCATATTCGATTCTAATTCGATTATCGGACTCAAATACAAATCAACTTGAATTCGAACCTTTTTAATCGAATTCGCATCAGTTCGAATTTTGAATTTTTCGAATCCATATCGAGATCTGAACATCCTTAATTCTAACTATTCATTCTGCAATGCTTCCATTCGTATTCTCAATAAAATAAAATAAAACAAGTAAAAGGACACCACAAACAAAATGTCTTCATCTTAGCCTAAGTAAATGAACATTTAAATGATCAACTCAAACATGATATGATTTGAAGTGTCTGATACGACATGAATTAATATATAACTCGTATTGGGTGAAAAATTCAACCCCTCAACTCGAAACTATTTAACCCGACTCAAAAACTCATTAGCACTGACAAATTTACACCCCTACTTTTATATGAGTAACTCGGGTGCATCATCAATGATGCTTTTTTTAAATCTTCTAGTAGCATATTATCATCAACCCAAGTATAGATGGGTTAACATGTTAAAATTGATGAATTCATAGACGACTCATGCTATTCGTGTTAATGACATTATCTATAATTTGAACACAGTTAAACCTACGAATGGTATAACAGGTTAGACACATGTCACATCCCAGATTTCCAACCCAAATCCATACACTGGTGGGCCCGGGTGGGGAGTATCGTGACGTCAGTTGATAACATCATAGTCAATTAAATATGGCACAGCGGAAGTCTTGGAGTAAAATTACTATTACAAACCAATGTTCGAAATACAAAATATTATTAAGACTCGTAATACAAGATCCACAGGCGGATCATAAATGTACAAAGAAAGAATATAAAACAGACTTTGGGGCAGATCTAAGGATTTGCAAGATCCTCTTATTCACTACTGAGCAGCTTCCGGCCTATTTTATATTGTACCTGCAAGCTTAATCTTTTTGAAAATGCGTCAACTTTCGCTGGTAAATACACCCGACTGACTCATTTTGAAAACATTTTAGAAATTTGATTTAAGTGCACAGAGCACAAATCTTTTATAACTTGGGAAAATTACTTTGTAACCTTGTTAACAGATTCACATGTTTGTCCATACATACAGGGCCTAGTACAGAGACCGAGACATGATTAAATACACACCACTTAGAACTCACAAAGGGGTTATCCCCAACGTCTTGGGTAATTTCCATTTGAGCGTCTGACAGGTGTATGCCTACACCCCGCGCTAAGGTCGTGGTCATTATCTAATGTAATGAGCCGAGAATATCCAGGACACGGTAATTTAACTCCCGGTGTTTAAGTTATCAAACAAAACTGATTAAAACAGAATATGCGGATTTACTAGCCGTAATCCGGCATTCGATTGATCCCATTTCTGACCAAGCGGTAATAGTTTACCGTATCCCAAGCCTGCATAGGGAAAATAAGTCAAGAGTATTTACCCGAGCTAGTCTTGATTTAAAAATGCAAGATTTAATTTCTCAGCCGTATCCAAAATGATCTAAGTTAGATAGCATTTACCGGAAGGCTCTAGTCTAGATTATGGGATAAGCTAACCAATTAAATACTAACGGTCTTATTTAAGTCATAGACTTAGACCGAGTAGTGTAATGGATCAAAAACGATACGCTAAATTAAGCGATGACTGGATAGAATATAGTTTAAACCCAACAAGTACCTTGACTTGTATTATATGGGTAAACAATTAACATTCTGGATTTTGAGTTTAAAATGATAAGGTTAAACCCGTTTTGGTTGAATTCCGTAAACTAATTACGTATAATCAACCGTACGCTTATAAGCGTTACTGGGTAACCGGATAAATCATGGACAAGTTCTATATACCATTATACTTTAATTAAGTTGTAATATCAGTAAGATATCAACTTATATGCTCGTTAAGGTTTTTAAACGAAACCATGCCTCATAAGGGTATTTTGGTAATTTTATACCTTAATAAAAGAACTTGAAATAAAATTTAAGTTATAACTGTATATATTCTATAAAAATAATTTATTTATGATATAATATCACTAGGATATTAATTCTATGTGTAATTTATCTTTTATGACCAAACTATGCACGCATTTTGGTCATTTTACACATAGTTTATAAATTATTTGGGATTATGAGTTTATAACATGTACCTACTGTAAATATATTTAAAAATAAGTTTTAAAATCAGTAGGTAACAAGTCTTGGTCAATTAATATGGTTTAAAACCATACTATGCGCCGAAACGGCGCTTATGTCGTAAAATGACGTTTTATGCGATGTTTAATGAACACTGATGTTAAGGTCAGATTAAAATGTCTTAGATATGTTATTTAATATAACATATCAGTAGGTTAAAGAATTACCTTGAAAAGATTTGATTAAAACCATTTTATGAGCCACAAGGGCTAATTCGTCATTTATCGACATAATTCAAGGACCTGCTTGCAAACTCAGTTTCTAATCTGGTTTGACATCCCAAATAATCCTACTTATTATATTACATCATTAGGAAACTCATTTTCAAGTTCATTATCATTAAAACCTTGAGTGATGCAAAAAGGGCGTTTTAGTAAAAAAAAAGGCATAATTACGGAACTTGCGCATAAACTCGGATTCTGATTATGATCATGTAATATAACCTCAGAGGGTTATGCTACATTATATTACGGTCATAATGCAACTTTAGATCAGTAGGTAACTAATCTAAATCGGGTCAGAATCGAAATTCAAAGCAGAAGTCAAACTTCGCGACTTTCGGTTGCGAACCGACCCTAGAACTGAAATTGACGAGCCGAACATGTTCTGACATATTCTAATAATTATTACCAACTTATTTAAGTGTCAAAAACAGGTTTTATAACATATATAAGATCAATTTATGATTTTTCCGAAAAATGGCATGTTTGACTTTTTAATATCATAACTTTGACCTGTCAATTGATCTAGCAAACGTGATCTTCAGAAGGTGCCCTTTATAGGGACTAACACCTACCTTATTATGATCACTTAGACATGCTCGTTTCGAATAATGGATAGACCATAATGGTCTTAACCGAAAGTCAAGGCGTTTTACGTAAAACGCTTGACTTTTGGACATAAAAGCCTATAAACAAAAATGCAAGAGCAAGGAACACTTACAAGAAGTTCCTAAAGTGCAAAAGAACTAAGTTAGATGCTCCTTTTAGTTAGGAACTTCCAGAGGAGGGAGATAGAGTTGAAAATGAGAATGGTGCAAGTTCAAAGGTTAAACCTTTGCACCTATTTATAGTTGGAGAGCTTGAAGGAGGTGATGCCAGGTGCTAAGGGGTGTAAGAAGGAGCTTACAAGTGTCCAAAGATGTGGTATAGCAGTTTGGGAATCCATAGTTTCGAGCAAATTGGTTTTTGGCACTTTGTGTGGAGGCCAAGTTAATTTTCTATAGACACAGGCCTCTCGCGCCCTGGAGAGGCCAAGGCCTTGCCCGAGCGCCCCACGAGCGCCCTATGTCCGTTTTCAAATTTTGCCACATTTAGCCCCTCAACTTATTAAACCCTCCAAAGACCTTCTAAAACACCCTTTTGGCATATTTAGCCCTCCGTAGCCAATATTTGGCATACCCGGGATTATGCCCGAACATTGTTGAGCTCTCGGTTCATTAAAAGGTCATTCAGAGGTATAAATTAACATGTTGACACTTTTAACCCCTCCATTATCCAACTTTCATATAATTACGGATTTAATCCCTCTCGTCCAACAAATTGGACATGTGAGAGTTAGGACTTCGTGAAGGGTCACTCAGAGGCCCACTATAAGCATGTTGACTCCGATGTCACTCAGAGGCTGGGCATGTTGACATATCAGTCACTAAGAGGCCAAGTTTAAGCATGTTGACATATCAGTCACTCAGAGGCTGTTGTTTATGCATGTTGACATCGGACAGTCACTCAGAGGCTTAGTTTGAGCATGTTGACACCTTTGGTCCTTATTCGTCTTTTAATAGACTAAATTTAAAACACAACACGTGTCACTATACTATTGGACATAATTTTACAGGGTGTTACATCCTCACCCCCTTAAAAGAAATCTCGACCTCGAGATTTTATTCAAAAAGATGGGGGTACTTTTGTCGCATAGTGGACTCAACTTCCCATGTATACTAGGGACCTCTAAAGGCGTCCCACTTAACCTTTACTATAGGTATTAATTTCCTTCGGAGCTTTTTAACATGTCGATCCTCGATCGATATAGGTTTCTCAACGAACCTCAGGTTTTCATCTATTGGCACATCATTGTGCGACATTGCTAGCGACTCATCGGCTAGACATTTCTTAAGGTTACTGATGTGGAACACATCATGAATTCCACTAAGCTCCTCTGGCAATCTGAGCATATAAGCTACAGCGCCGACACATTCGACTATTTCGAATGGTCCTATATATCTTGGGGTTAACTTGCCCTTCATCCCAAAGCGCATCACACCTTTCCAGGGTGACACTTTTAACATAACTTTGTCCCTAATTGGAACTTCAGAGGTTTATGCCTCTTGTCAGCATAGCTCTTCTGCCTGTCCCTAGCAGCTTTGAGACGATCACGGATTTGAAAAACCTTTTCCGTGGTCTCCAGGACAATCTCTGGTCCTGATAGTTCGGCTTCCCCAACTTCTGCCCAATACACGGGTGTTCTACATTTTCTCCCATACAAGGCCTCAAAAGGAGCAACCTTTATGCTCGTATGATAACTATTATTATAGGAGAATTCTATTAGGGGTAAGTGGTCATCCCAACTTCCACCTAACTTGATCACACATGGCCTAAGCATGTCTTCCAATGTCTGGATAGTACGTTCACTTTGACCATCAGTCTGTGGATGGTAAGCCGTGCTAAAGTTTAATCTTGTGCCTAAAGATTGTTGGAAACTCTTCCAAAAGTGAGATGTGTATCTAGTATCTCTATCAGATACAATAGATACCGGAACACCGTGTAAGGGCACAATCTTGTCCACATACAACTTAGCCAATTTGTCAGAATTATACGTTTCTTTAATTGGCAAGAAGTGTACTGACGTAGTCAGCCTATCCACTATGACCCAAATCGTGTCATTACCACGTTTGGTCTTAGGTAACATGGTAATTAAATTCATAGTTATATTTCCCATTTCCAAGTGGGAATTTCCAATTGTTGAAGAAGTCCTGACGGCTTCTGATGTTCGGCTTTAACTTGCGAACACGTTAGACATTTGGCTACATAGGTGGCTATGGATTTCTTCAAACTCATTCACCAATAATTCTTTTTCGGATCTGATACATCTTGTCACCTCCCGGGTGAACTGAGTATCTTGTGTTATGCGCTTCTTGGAGGATTAGATCCCTAAGCCCTCCAAAAATTGGAACCCAGATTCTATCATTAAATCTAAGAATTCCATCCTTTCCAGGCGCTAACTAATCAACAGTTCTGCCTAATCCTTTATTAGGAGCATAGCTTCTAATAGAGCTTGCTTTTGCGCATCTAATAGCTTCTCAGTTAAGCTATTTCTAAGCTCAATGCTGTTGGCGTTAATCCTTATAGGGTTAACCCATTCCTTGCGACTTAAGGTATCAGCAACTACATTTGCCTTGCCTGGATGGTAGCGAATCTCGCATCATAATCATTAAGTGTTTCTATCTATCGGCGTTGTCGCATGCTCAGTTCCTTCTGATTGAACAATTGCTGGAGACTTTTATAGTCTGTGTATATAATATACACTTGGTGCCATACAAATAATGTCTCCATAACTTAAGTGAAAATACAACGGCACCCAATTCCAAATCATGGGTAGTGTGATTCCTTTCGTGCACCTTTAATTGTCGTGATGCATAAGCAATTACCTTGCCTTTTTGCATTTGTACACAGCCCATGCCAGTGTGCGATGCATCACAGTAGACTACAAATTCCTCAATACCCTCAGGTAGAGATAACACAGGAGCATTGCTCAACATGTGTTTAAGAATCTCAAAGGATTCTTGTTGTTTTGGACCCCAATTAAGTTTAGTATTCTTATGGGTTAAGGTAGTCAAAGGAGTGGCTATCCTTGAAAAGTTCTCAATGAACCTTCTATAGGTATCAACCAATCCTAAGAAGCTACGTATTTCCGATGGGGTTTACTTCCCAATTCATTATAGCCTCAATTTTGGCGGGATCCACTTGGATTCCACGCTCACTTACCATATGTCTAAGAAATTGGACTTCTCTAAGCCAAAACTCACATTTAGAGAATTTAGCATAAAGCTTCTCTTGTCTTAGCAATTCTAAGATGCACCGAAGATGTTTCTCATGATCAACTTGATTATGAGAGTAAATAAGTATGTCGTCTATGAAGACAATGATAAACTTATCCAAATATGGTTTGCAGACTCTATTCATGAGGTCCATGAATGTTGTAGGTGCATTTGTGAGCCCAAAAGGCATCACTAGGAATTCAAAATGACCATATCGGGTTATGAAGGCAGTCTCAGGAACGTCTTCACTTCTAATCTTCAGCTGATGATATCCAGATCTTAGATCAATCTTGGAGAAATAACTCGCTCCTTGAAGTTGGTCGAACAAATCTTCGATCCTGGGCAATGGATAACGGTTCTTGATTGTTATCTTGTTTAGCTCACGGTTTTCAATGCACATCCGCATTGAACCGTCTTTCTTCTTAACGAAGAGGATAGGAGCTCCCCAAGGTGAGGAACTTGGCTGAATAAAGCCTTTCTCTAAGAGTTCATCTAATTGTGTCCTCAACTCCTTCATTTCCGTCGGTGCTAGCCTATATGGGGCCCTGGCAATAGGTGCTGATCCTGGCAGGATATCAATTCTAAATTCTACTTGCCTGTCTGGAGGTAGGCCTGGTAGTTCTTTGGGAAAGACATCGGAATACTCCGAATGTTCGGCTTAGATTCGTTGATAGTGACTTGTGCCATGTAAATGACACATCCTCTCCCTAAACACTTGGATGCCTTAAATAACGACACCTTGTCTGGCGATTGTGAATCTCCAGTGATGGTGATCATTTCACCGAATGGGGTTTTAATTTTGATGAGCTTCTTATCGCAGGCAATGCGGGCTTGGTTATAAGATAACCAATCCATGCCTACCGAATCCTGCCAATTTCATTGGCAAAAGAGAGATAGGAATGGAATGATTCTTAATGGATATAAAACATCCATCAAGAATGGAAGATACTGATTCTAAGCTTCCATCAGCAAGTTCTATCTCATAAGTTTTATCTAGAGTTCTTATGGGAAAGTTTAATTGTTTACTAAACTTATCATCAACAAAAGATCTATCTGCACCCGAATCGAAAAGAACTCTAGCATAAATATTGTTAATGAGGAATGTACTTGTTATGAAATTGTTGTCATTAACAGCCTCTCTTGCAGTCATCTGAAAGGCACGAGCATTCCCCTTCTTGGCGTCTCCAGGCTTCGCATTATTATTCTTAAGGTTGTTAGGGCAGTTAGTCTTAATGCGCCCTTTTTCATTACAGACATAGCAGACGGCATCCTTAAGATCTTTGCATTCTAAGGTCTTATGCCCCTTTCTCTTACGGATGCCACAGGGTTGGGCTTGTGGATCATAACTACACTGTCCCCAGTGCCTACGGTTGCAAGTCTTGCATGTTGGCGTCATAGCCGACTTGCCTTGGTTCCTTTGGAACCCAAATCTCCCTTTATTTTTCTTATTAAACCTTTGGGAGTTTTCATCTTCTCTCTTTCTTTTCCCGTCATTTTCAGACTTAACTGACTTTTTCCTTACTAGATCAGGGGTGAGGGATAGGGACAGGTTAACAGCGGACCTATAGTACTAGGCTGAGCAGCCTTTACCATGCCCTTAATTTCAGGTGCTAACCCATTGATAAAACGCGCATGCGTTTGGTTTCAGGGTTGATCAGATAGGAAACTAACCTAGATAGGGAGTTGAAGTTAGAAACGTACTTCCGACAATCTAGGTTTTTCATTTAAAGATACAAAAATTATGTCTCTAATTTCTCCACCACATGAGGTGGGCAGTAAGTTTCCTTAACAAGGTCCACAAACTTGGACCATCTCAAATTATACAGGTGTACTTTACCTGTAGATTGGATCGTAGCCTTCCACCAGATTAGGAAATCGCCCTTAAAGGATTGTGATACATATTTGACCACATCCTTATCAGCACAGCTGCTGATATCTACGATTGTCTCCATCTCATCTAGCCACTTTAAGGCTTCTACAGCTCCTTTCTCCCCATTAAAGTATCGGGGCTTGCATGAGACGAAATACTTATAGGTACATCCGTCTTTAACAGAACGGGACCTATCAACAAAATCTAGTTTCTTTGGTTCACTTTTCGCATTCGAAGAGTGAACGAAGCTCTCCTTATGAGCTGAGGATGGGGTAATCAATAATGGTCTAGAGCGAGTAGCACTCGACTCTTTAAGTTTTTCTATGGCCTTTCCCATGGCCTTTTCCACAGCTGCATCTATGCGAGCTTGGGAGTCATCATTGTTAACGGCTCAGCGTTATTAGAGTTAACATCCCGGTGGCTACTTTGTGCCTCATCCGAGTTAGCCATTTCTTCAAAGCTTTAGTTCTATACACCAATAAAATTCTTTCTTAGCCGTGGTATTAGTAACCATATTGGCTTCAATCATTGGATATAACAATCAATTGCCTATTCTAGTGTGAATAACATCACAACTCTTACGCTTACATATCTATATTTGGCCTAGGTCTTAATAGGATCATCAAAAGCAAATTAAAATTTGGACATAGTCCAGATATTACTAGACAGTGGACCGTAATGTCACAACTATCATTGTCATATTCGACTATTATGTTTAGCTCTTAAGCTTGTCACGAAGGACATAAAATTTATGGCACATAGGCCTGCCACTAATGGACATAAAATGTGGCACATAGGCCTGTCACTAATGGACATAAAATATGGCACATTGGCCTGTCACTAATGGATATAAAATATGGCACATAGAATTTGGACAGGGGGTTCTATCGCCCACAGCTGTCGTTGTCATTTTGACAATGATATTGCTCAAAGGCAAATCATCACTAAATGGATGTTAATCATAGCCCCAAGGGCAACATATCACTAATGGATGTTTAATTATAGCCCCAAGGGCAATACATCACTAATGGAAGTTTAATTATAGCCCCAACGGCAATACATCACTAATGGATGTTTAATCATAGCCCCAAGGGCAATACATCACTAATGGATGTTTAATCATAGCCCCAAGGGCAATACATTACCAATGGATGTTTAATTATAGCCCCAAGGGCAATACATCACTAATGGATGTTTAATCATAGCCCCAAGGGCAACACATCACTAATGGATGTTTAATCATAGCCCCAAGGGCAATACATCACCAATGGATGTTTACATCACTAATGGATGTTTAATCATCATACTGATGATATTAGCCTGGATCAAATTTGATCACATAGGATATATAAGGTTAGGACATAGTCCATTACCTTGAAGGTTAGTGTGGTTCCTCAAGTCACACTACCAGGAGTATGAACATTCCTGAATGTTAACATAAGAGTACCTTAATGGTTTATTAATAGTCCCGTCACGTTGACCTTAATGACTTGGAGGCTTGAACTTAAGTCCACCACCTCTGGATAGAAGGATAACTTCCCTTAACTATCATGATAGAAGACCCTTTCGTCCTTAACTATCATTTATAATGTTGGCCAGTTATCTGGTATGTGCCATGGCTAATCAAAACCATTAAAATCTTTTTGGAATTATATCGCAGAGCATAAATTTCGAGTAAAATCATGACGCTAGTTTGAAGAGGATGAATACATATATATAATTCCAAAATACTTCATTAAATTTTAATAGAAATTACAATACTAGAAACAAAATGAAATAAATTGTCCATGCAAGGACTACAGAAACAAAATGTCCACGCATGGACTAAAGAAATAACATTGTCCTCGAAGGGACTAACATATATTAGAAGAGACTTCACTCATCCTTCTTTCCCTTGACCAACTTGGAGAGTTTCTTGAAGAACTTGTTTGTTTTCTTCTTCGTTTTCTCCGCTTGTTGTTGCATTTCTTTCATCCGTTCCAAGGCCTCATTAATGGCCTCGAGTGGCGACAGAGGTTGTGGTTGTGATATACTAGGGTATTGATACCCATAACTTGGATATCCAGTAGGTGGATAAGCAGGAGGGAAAGGAGACGGGTAAAGTGTGTTATGCATGACTCGGTCGCGGCCCGCGAGAGGCCAATAAATCCCGTAATCCACACTCCCTCGCAGGGCGCGAGAGACTTGGTAGTCTCTCTCGCGGCCCGCGAGAGGCCTTATCTACAACCCAAATTCACCAAAAATCACCCACATTTTCTTCCCTACATCATTCCTCACTCATTTTTACGTGATTCCACCCGATTTTCACCCTTCTACTCGCATTTCACCGGTGCTTTAAAGTTTCCATTTTTGTGAACTAGTCTTACAGATCTCCAACAAGGTACGGTTTTTCGCAACTTTTATGCTTCCATTCTTTATCCTATATCTCGTTGTTGCGTTTATTTTGATGTTTGATACTGTGCTCGTTGTCGGTTCGGTTACGTGCGGGTTGGGTTCAACTAGGTTGCACTTGAGTTTTGTTTGTAGAAAATTGTAGTTGGTCTAGATAAATTATTGAGAGGTAATTAATAATTAGAAACTTTACTAATTTGAAAAAGATAATTGGAAAAGAATCTTTAGGACCGGTAAACGAATAATAAGGATAGGTTATTGTAGGCGTCTTCCTAAGAAAGGTCGGGGTCTTGTTTAATAAACCTAAACTTTGATATGCTAAGATCCCGGTAAAATATTCAACAAGATTAATTATTGTTAAATTGGAGGAGTAGTAGTCTGAAAATCTAACCTAGGTAACTAGTTCATTATCTCTTGATAAAAATTCTAATAAGTCCTTAGAAGTTCATAGTTTGGTCATTTCGCTTTAGCAGTTTTAGTTAAATTGATAATCTAGAATTATTAGTAAACCCCCCCCCCCTTTTAAATATACATAGTGTGTAATTGAGTCTGAATTAGTAATCTTAGCAATTAGAGAGTCCTGTGGGTTCGATAATCCGAACTTGCTTAGTACTATTCTACAATTGATCGGTCCACTTGCCGGTTTGTAGTTTAGTGTAGTTTAAGAGTAGAGTATAATTTGAGTCTAGAATTAGGGTAATTTGTTTTGTTTTAATTAACTACTTTTAGAACATCAAGTTTTTGGCGCCGTTGCCGGGGACTCTCTCATTGGCAATTGCGTTGATTACTCGATCTAGGCTTCTCTTTTACACTTATGTTTATTTTGTATTCGTTTGTGTCGTAGGAGTCTAAGTTGTGTAATTAATTAATGTTAAAAAAAATTATTATTATAATTGAATTATTTGTGCTAACTTCTCGTGTTTGTTATGTTTCCGGTTTAGTGGATGCCCCACACGCACTCGCAAGGACCTCCGCCTAAGCCGCCGACGACACGCCATTCTCCCCCGCACCAAAGGTAAGTGTTTCTTCCTCAACTTTTTCAAGTTCATTCCATTCCTTCGTACCACCCGATTTCGATTTGACCCCTAAACCTTCATCACCCGATTCTCCATCACCCCGTGTAGTCCATAGAAACGTAAGCTCACCACAGCCACCACCCAACTTCCACATGGCCGATAATAAAAATCAGACCGTATACCAATAGGCCACCACTGGTTTCACCGGTGCGAACTCACCCATTACCTTACCCCCTATGAACAATGACCGAGCATGGCAAATCCCTTCCTACATCATGACCGCCATCACTAACTCTTGCCAATTCCACGGTCGTGATGATGAGGATGCGCCCGCCCATATCAACCGCCTTACCCCATACATTCAATATGGAGGGCGTGGGTCATGATGCCCGTTTTCTCAAAGTCTTTCCGTTCTCTCTCGGGGTCGGGCCGCCATCTAGCTTGACTCCCAACCACCCGACACTTTTTCTACTTGGGCCTCTTTACGGGATGCTTTCCTTAAGAAATACTTCTCACCCGCCAAAGCATCCCGTCTTCGCGATCAGATCCAATCGTTCTGAATGGAGCCTAACGAGCCCTACCATCTATCTTGGGAGCGGTTCCAAACTCTAGTATCCCGTTGCTCCCAACAAGGTCTATAAGAATTGGCACTTGTAGAGAAATTCTACAACGGTCTCACCCCTGAGACCCGTGCTCGATTCGACACCTCTGATGGTGCCACCTGATGGGAAAGAAAACAGTAGCCGAGTGCAATGACCTTTTCGAGAGCTTTGCCCATTCTGATGTCGATTACAGCACTGCCGGCAGGAATTCAATTCCTGTTTCACATACACCTCCGGTTAACCGGGGTTTACACCAAGTTAGCTTGGACACTACGGTAGCTGCTGCTCTAGATAGCTTCAAGAGAGAGGTCCCGAAGGAGATACAGGAGCTGAAGAAAAAGGTGGACAGGTGTGAGGTGTGTAGAGGGGGTCATGACACGCTAGAGTGTGCCACGCTCACTGTTGAGCAGGTTGAGTTTATCACCGGTCAGAAACCGCGGTCCTACGAATCCTTTCAATAATAATACTTCCAATTATAATCAAAACTGGCGTAATAATAATAACAATTATCGATCTTTCAGTAACCCCCCTGGCTTCCAATCAGGCTCTTATCAGAAAGGGGGCAGGGTCATTACAATAGTGGAGGGTCAGGTCACACCAGTCAGTTTAGTGGAGGGGGTTCAAATTAGGAGGGTCAGACTAGGAGTCGAGGGTCAGGAGGTAGTCTAGATAGGATCGAAGAGCTGTTATCCCAACTAGTTGTCAAAGATCAGGCTACTCAGAAAACTCTCGCGGAACATGATCTTCTCTTGAAAAATCAACAGTCTGCACTCTTAGATCTGCAGAGGTCGGTTGGTAGTATCGCTAAGCAGCTGCAAGAGCAGCCACACGGCTAGTTTGCGGGTAATACTCAACCCAACCCCACGAACCAACACGCGAAAGCGATTACTACTCGCAGTGATCGGACTCTGAAGGAGGTAGGTAGAAAGGGTGTAGAGGTAGAGGAGCGAGATGAAGAGGTAGATGAAGAAATCGAGATGGAGGCTCCACCCAGGGTGCACACCAGGTTAGACCCAGCAAGTACCGCACCAGACAATGGACCTTCAGTTGAGAGTAGGGGAGAGAGAAAACAGGTAGAGGTTAGGACATCACCGATCGTAGACACTTCACGCCTACCCTACCCAGCACGTCTGAAGCAGCAGAAATATGCCAAGGAATACGGGAATTTCCTTGACATGTTTACTCAGTTGAAAATCAATCTCCCGTTTATCGAGGCCCTCCAGCATATGCCTAAATATGTTAAGTTTTTAAAAGATCTTTTAAAACGTAAAGATAGGCAGGGGGAGTTTTCGAATGTCCCATTGACTGAGGGATGTTCCGCCGTGGTTTTAAACAAGCTACCTGAGAAATTGACTGATCCGGGTATCTTTATGATTCCATGCCTATTCGGCGGCTCCATTGCTCCAGCTCATGCTCTAGCCGATTTCGGGTCGAGCATAAATCTGATGCCGTTCTCACTGTACGAGCATTTAGGTTTAGGGGAGCTCACCCCTACGCGCATGTCTCTATCATTAGCCGATAGGTCGGTTAAGTATCCGAGGGGAATCGTAGAGAATTTGTTGGTTAAAGTTGATAGATTTGTCTTTCCTGTAGACTTCGTCATCCTCGATATGGAGGCCGACGAGAAGGTTCCCATCATCTTAGGTCCCCCATTTTTGCGCACCGCGAAAGCGCTCATAGATGTTCATGATGGAAAAATCATTCTTCGAGTCGGTGACGAGAACGTCACATTCGAGATCGCAAGGTCGATGCAACACCCGAGTGGTGGCGACAGCGATAGTGGCCCTTGTCACTCCGTATACTTCCTAAACTCATTCATTTCGTGCGTTGATCACTGTTTGAACTATATTAGCGGAGCTGACTTAGTGAATGAGAGTTTAATACCCGAGGAGAGTGATAGTGAGGATATAGGGGACGATGTCTTCGAGATTCTCGAGACTCTAGATTACTGTGAGGTGAGTGCCACTACTGGGAGCACACCATTGTTGACCCCAGTAGCCGTAGAGCTTAAGTTTCTCCCGTCTCATTTAGAATACGCGTTCCTAGGTGACAATTCGAGCTTACCCGTGATCATTTCTTCGAAATTGTCACCGGAGGAGAAGGAGCGTTTAATCGAGGTCATGAAGTCAAATAAGGAGGCCATCGCATGGAAATTGTCTGATATCAAGGGGATTAGCCCACCTTCTGTACTCATAGGATCCTCATGGAGGACGTCTTTAAGCCGGTAGTACAGCCACAGCGCCGTCTGAACCCGAATATGCAAGAAGTTGTAAAGAAAGAGGTGCTTAAGCTGATGGAGGCTGGTCTCATTTATCCTATCTCCGATTCCGTATGGGTAAGTCCCACTCAAGTCGTTCCCAAGAAGGGGGGAATGACAGTGGTCATGAATGAAAAGAAGGAGCTTATCCCATCGCGAACAGTCACGGGTTGGAGGGTGTGTATAAACTATCGAAAATTAAATGACACCACCCGAATGGATCACTTCCCGCTCCCGTTCATCGATCAGATGCTGGAGCGTCTCGCAGGACAGCAATTTTATTGCTTTCTTGACGGCTTCTCAGGTTACTTTCAGATCCCGATTGCTCCCGAGGATCAAGAAAAGACAACCTTCACATGCCCATATGGTACTTATGCGTATCGGCGCATGCCATTTGGGTTATGTAACGCTCCAGCTACTTTCCAGCACTGCATGGTAGCCATCTTTCAGGACATGATCGAAACCTCCATGGAGGTTTTCATGGACGACTTCTCGGTCTATAGAAACACCTTTGATCAATGTCTTACTCACTTAGATGCGATGATGAAACGGTGTGTCGAGACGCGACTGATGCTCAACTGGGAGAAATGTCACTTTATGGTGACAGAGGGCATAGTGCTAGGGCATAAGATTTTGCGAGCCGGGTTAGAGGTCGATCGAGCGAAAATCGACACTATCAGCAGACTTCCCCCACCGACTAGCGTCAAGTCCATCCGCTGTTTTCTCGGTCATGCGAGCTTCTACCGACGGTTTATTCGAGATTTTTCAAAGATCACCCGCCCCATGACTCGAATTCTCGAGAAAGATGTACCCTTCGTCTTCAATGACAACTGCTTAAAAGCTTTCACCGTCCTTAAGGAGAAACTAGTAAGTGCTCCTATCCTCATCTCACCGGACTGGAGCTTGCCTTTCGAGCTCATGTGACGCGAGCGATTATGCTGTGGGCGCTGTTTTGGATCAGCGACAGGACAAACATTTCCACCCTATTTACTATGCTAGTAAAACCCTCAATAACGCACAGGATAACTACACCACTACAGAGAAGGAGCTTTTAGCAGTGGTATTCGCGTTTGATAAATTCCGCTCTTACCTTGTCCTGTCCAAAAATCGTCTTTACGGACCATGCGGCTCTTCGTTTCCTTTTTCAAAAGAAGGACGCGAAGCCTCGTCTCATTCGATGGATTCTCCAGCTCTCCGAGTTCGACATCGAGATTAGAGATAAGAAAGGAGCGGAGAATGTAGCTGTTGACCATCTATCCCGACTAGAGGATCCTCGTAGAGAAGAAATTAGGGAAGAAGAATCGGTGATAGATTTCCCCACGAGTCGGTAGAGTTTGTGACAGCCGAAAAGGAGGGAATGCCGTGGTTTTCCGACTTCACGAATTATCTGGCAAACGGCATGGTACTGAAGGGGATGACCACGCAGCAGAAGAAGGGGCGTTATATCTGGGACGACCCATTTCTATTTCGGGTAGGGGGAGACCGAACTTTGAGGCGTTGCGTGAGTCAAGAAGAGGGGGCAGAGATATTGAGGCACGTGCATGAGGGACTGATAGGAGGTCACCATGGTCCGCACGTCACCGCACAGAAGGTTTTTGATTGCGGTTTTTATTGGCCATTAGTTGTGAAAGACGCCCTAGAGTTTGTGAAGATGTGTGATCGTTGCCAGCGTACCGGCAACATCTTATCCAAAGATGAGATGCCCCAACATCCCATCCAGATTCTTGAAGTCTTTGATGTTTGGGGAATTGACTTCATGGGACCGTTTCCCGTCTCTAGCGGGAACCGGTACATCCTCGTGGTTATTGATTATGTCTCTAAGTGGGTTGAAGCTCAAGCTTTACCCACAAATGATGCCCGAGTGGTGGTGAGATTCTTGAAGAAATTCTTCACCCGTTTTGGTACCCCACGAGCCATTATCAGTGACCGTGGCACGCACTTCTGCAATACCGTCATGGAAAAGGCATTGGCGCGCTACGGTGTCACTTACCGCCTCTCCACCGCCTATCATCCGCAGACTAGCGGTCAAGTGGAGAACGCGAACAGGGGGGTAAAACAGATCCTGGAGAAGACGGTCGGTAAGAGTCGAAAGGACTGGTCTGACAAATTGGACGATGCTTTGTACCGCCTATAAGACACCACTAGGCACCACACCCTTCATGATCGTATACGGTAAAGCCTGCCATCTCCCGGTCGAATTAGAGCACAGGGCACTATGGGCGTTGAAGACCATAAATTTGGACCTCACCAAAGCATCCAAGCGACAATTCTTTCAAATTCACGAGTTAGAGGCACTTCAGGATGCGGTGTATGAGCGGTCATGGAGTTTGAAGGAGAAAACCAAGGCGTTGCACGATCAGAGGTTGAAGAATGTGAAGGAGTTTCGAATCGGTGACAAAGTGCTTCTATATAATTCCCGATTGAAACTGTTTGCGGGCAAGTTGAAATCCAAATGGTCCGGCCCGTACGTGGTAAATGAGGTTTTCCCGTATGGAACTATCGAGCTGAAAGACGAAGCTGACGGAGGGACTTGGAAGGTCAACGGGCATCGCTTGAAACATTATTTAGGAGGACCGCTAGATCCCACCAAGACGGAGGAGACTCCCCTCGAAGTTCCGCCTCAGACCACGTAGATTCTCAGGGTTCGATTCAAGTGTAGAGTTTATAGAGTTTGGTAGTTCGTTGCATTTTGTGTCTTTATTTAATTCTTGTTTCGTGTTTGGGGTCGGTTTAGTTGGTTTTTGCAGGTCACATCACGCATCAGTCATGGAGCACAAACGATTGCAGGTACGTTTTCTCAAGCCGGTAGAACGAGTGAGTGGGATTCCGTAAACTAAAAAGCTAACATGATAGTTTCTACAATTCAACAAATTTTCTAAGGCATAAATCTTGCAAAACCAAGAAACTTTCTGTGAAAACGGGCCTCTCGCGGGGCACGAGAGGCACAAGCCTACTCGGTCGCGGCCCGCGAGAGGCCAATAAATCCCGGAATCCACACTCCCTAGCGGCGCGCGAGAGACTTGGTAGTCCTCTCTTGCGGCCCGTGAGAGGCCTTATCTGCACATAAAAACCCTAGCCTCCATTTTCTCACATATTTCACCACTTTCTTCAACACCTTCCCTACGTTTTTCACCCCATTTTCACCATAACTTCGCCATTTGCAACCCAAATTCACCAAAAATCACCCACATTTTCTTCCCTACATCATTCCTCACTCATTTTTACGTGATTCCACCCGATTTTCACCCTTCTACTCGCATTTCACCGGTGCTTTAAAGTTTCCATTTTTGTGCACTAGTCTTACAGATCTCCAACAAGGTACGGTGTTTCGCAACTTTTATGCTTCCAATCTTTATCCTATATCTCGTTGTTGCGTTTATTTTGATTTTTGATACTGCGCTCGTTGTTGGTTCGGTTACGTGCGGGTTGGGTTCAACTAGGTTGCACTTGAGTTTTGTTTGTAGTACTGGTTATAATTTGTGGATAGATTATGTACATGCAGGGGTATTTAGCGGGTTTGGTGCGGTCCAACATTGAGTGTGAGGATGAGTGTTGGTTAACTTTGTTTTTAAAAGAGAATCTGGTTTTTTTAAGACAGTCAACCGTTAGTTCTACCTTGATTCAAACTGTTTTATCTTTCATTATACACTCAATGTGGGCTCGTGTCTCGGCACCTCGGTTTAATTGAGGACAATTAAAGTGCCGAGAGGGGGGTAGTGTTTGGTTTTGGATATGTTTCGGGGGTTAGTAACCTATGATTGATCATGCATACAAGATTCGGTCTCGCCCGTATCAATCTCCATTCGGGCAAGATTCGGTTTTTATCAAATTATAATGTTACACAGTTTCAAATGTATCTTAATCAGGAGGTAAATTGTTTATCTGTTACAGACCATGACCGCGAATGAAATGCTATACGGTCGTTTGCTTTATGTGGTTGCTTTCTTTCTAAGGTCATGCTTGTCTTACTTGTGCTTCATGCAGATGTCAGGAGAAGGTAGCTCAAGCAGGGTTGGCAGAAAGAGAAGGGGACCAACACCTTGTCAGAGAGGTATCCCCGCTGATGCGCCACAACAACCCTCTTATTTCAGTAGACGCAGAATCAAGTATCGGGGAGATGGTGTGCCCCATGGGCGAGCACGCGAATCGTGGACAGCCCTCTCTTGCAGTTCGATTTAGACTCCCACGAGTGGGAGAAGCTCTCAAATTTGGTCACTTGTGACTTACTACAGGAGGATTGATCGGGGGTTGATTGATAATTTGGGTCAAAGGGGTCGGATCGAGCAGCTACTAGGGGAAAAGTTCAGAAGGGTGTTAGATTGTGGAGCAAGACAATACAAGGAAATCACTTACGAGTTCCACTCCACTTTCGAATACCAACAAGGGAAGTTCAACGAAAATGACGTGGTTTCTTTTGCCTTGGGGAGGCAAGTATTTGAAATGACAATTCCACAGTTTGCGGTGGCGACGCAAACATATTCAGATGAGGAGGTTCAGTCGCCGCACTTCGCCACGAGCTTGCAGGGTGTCTTCAAAAGAAGGCACCCTCATAGTGTACAGACAGATGAACTCGCCAGATTTTAGGGCACCATCTCTTCTGCCCCGTACTCGAACAACATGGTGGCGAGCGATATCACTGATCCCATTCACCTATTTCTTCATAAGATTCTTGCTGCTACGTTGGTTGGGAGGGGACAAGGGGATAATAAAGTCAACCAGGTGAGTTTATTTTGTCTGATGTGCATGGTAGAAGGACGGCCGGCAAACCTGGCCACAATATTTGCTTGGTCAATGAAGAAACTGTGGAGGGGGGCCCTAGGGCGAGGGTTTACTGCGGGCCCTTGATTACATGCTTGGCTGAGAGCCTAGGGGTGTTCGACAGATACCCCCAGGACAGAATGAGAGATGGCCCCGCCCCCTGTGCCATGAACATCAGAGATCTCCAGGCTGCCGGAAATCTGACCACCCAAGAGCCTATTAGCTGGATACCAGCCCGCCAAGGACCTCAAGTGCAACCGCCTCCCAGATCCGAAGCTGCATCTTCTATGCAGGCGGGCATCCCTACTCAATACCAGCGGCCAGTCACCCATCAGGAACTGCCAGGACGGCAGTACCCTCTTCGGGAGCCTCGCCCGGACCCACTGACCTTAGATTCACTTTATTACAGGATGGAGACTGGGTCCGGGGATTTGAGAGGTTATGTGGACCAGCAGTTTGGCGGGGTGCTCCAAACGATGTTAGAGAGTAGACGAATGCACGAGGCCAGGCAGAGAAGGTTAGAGGATGGGACGCGCTACATGATGCAGAATCTAAATATGGGAGTCCCGTCTTACTTTCAGCAGCCAGGCGGTCAGGCAGGTTCTAGCCAGTTTGCAGAGATGGAGGACGTGCAGCCATACCAGGTATTTGAAGCGTCCGAAGAATCTGAAGAGGATGATTGAAGCAGCCGAAGATCTTTATCTTTATTTTTCTCTTTTCTGCTGTTTTCAGTTATTATGGTTTGTACTTTTAAACAATTTATTTTGGGGTTGTGGTTGGTTGGTTGGGTATGTGTTGATGAACAATCTTGCAAAACTATTTATTTATTTGGCTTTATTCTTATTATGTTTTGTAAGTGTGTGATGCTAGGTTGGTGTTATATGTTGTTCCGTTCGCATGAGAGCGTTGAGAGTGACACATTAAGCGCGTTCTGTTTGGAGAGCATGAGTGGTTTGCCTGTCACATCGACAGGCTTGCACTACTAGCTATATCGCTTCCTTTTCTGTATTTTATTTTTCTTCTTATTTGGTTTGCTTGTTTTTATTTTATTTTGAGTAGTAGTTGTCTCGTCCTTGCATTGGGGACAATGCAAAACTTTAAGTATGGGGATGAGGTTATTAGAGTAGTATTAGAATATATATATATATAAAATCCGAAAATGTCTTTTGAAAAATAAGTTTTGCATGAAATTAAACGGGAAATGATAGAAAAATTTAACTTTTATTCGGTCTCAAATAATAATAATATGAGAATAAAAAGGGGTGAGTTTATGTCTAACTTGGGATGTGCGAGTAGGCTCGATTCGGTTCTTATTTCTTTGAGCTTAATACACCTTAACAGTCGGTCTACTAGTGGGTACTCATCTAGGAGAAATGGGAAACTGAAAATGCCAAAAATAGTATCAGGAATGCCGTTATAAGCTAAAATATTTAGAATTTTTAATCATGTAAAAAGAAGAAAAAAAGAAAAAAATAGAAAATGAGCTTGATTGAAAAGTAGACGAGACCTATGGAATCTCCCTTGGGGATGATGACTCTGATCGAGAATCCCTCTAGGATTAGTTGAAATTTTAAGTATCGAATCCCACGTTGTCGCTCTCGGGGATGGTGACTCTGGTTGAGACAGCCTCTAGGTTAGATATGCAAAAAGAAATCAAAATGCTTAAATGAAAAAGAAAAAAAGAAAATTGCTTGATTCTAAATTCTTTATATTTTGGTATAAAACGGTTAGGAAAGGGTTAAACAATTCGTTCCTTGTGTTTCATAAGCTTGAGGTGGGATTAGGGATACTGTGGACTCTAGTGTAAGACCCTAGGTGGATTGACAGCATTTAAATTAACTTTACATGATAAGAGGTTTGAGCCGAATTTTGAGTTTAAGTGGATCCAATACTTGCAATCGCGGTTAACATGAATCTTGTTCCCTAATGAAAATAATAGTAATTTTTGAAATCGAGTAATTGTTTGGTTATGATTCCGTTTATGCATAATTCTTTTTCAAGGGCGAAAAAAGAGCAAGTGTGGGGATATTTGAGGTATTGAATAATACATCTATTTATCTTGTAGAGTTGTATATTTTTAGCGTGTTTTCGTTTCGATTTGTCAAGAATTTATCTACTTTTAATCCAAACACGTTTTGCAGGTCTTGGTTCATGAAAACGGTTGGAAGGATGGGAAAAACGAGCGAAAATGGTGAAAAGAACCGAACCGGGACGTGAGTGGATCGAAAACGAGAAAACGAAACGCAAATCAGGGATTTCCACCCGGTCGCGGGGCGCGACCGGCATTAACTCTCTCACGGCCCGCGAGAGAGTGATAGTTATCCCTGGGATCTCCACTCGGTCGCGGGGCGCGACCGGGCTACCCATACTCTTTCGCGGCCCGCGAGAGAGGTGTTTATCCAGAAAGTTTCGAAATAAGAGTTGGACTTGGTTGTTTTAAAAAGACTTATTATCATGGTGAAACACATCTTGGGGCAATTTTGGACGAACTATAGCAACTTTGGAGCTATTTTCTGGAGATTTGAAGCTACACGAAGCAGATCCGAGCTGTAGGATTTGTGGTGGTGATCACGGGAGTTCAAGGCAGGAGCTTGTCACGGTTTATCATACCAATCTCCGCTTTGATTTCTTTGCTTTGATCAATCATGCTATCTTATTATCAACTCTGGTTTAATTACTTTTTAAACATGTTGTTAGGCTAGATTTTCTTTGGTTACCTAGGTTTTGGATTATGGAATTATGAAACTTTGATTTGCTTTGATTTAATTCATGGTTTGAATATTTCATTGGTAAAGATCACAACTTTAATGATCTAGTTTAGGGTATTTGCATGATTTTGTTTGTTTGATGATTGTTTGATTGTTTTGCATAAACTTTGGTGGATGTCTTTCATGTAATAGGTTTATGTTACTTTTCGTGTTCTTAGGAATTCTTGAGGTTGTGGGTAGAATTGGCCAATAAAACCGGGGAAACAATTAAATTAATCATTAAATCAAACTTGTCATTATACCTAACTTGTTAATTGAGAAATTGCAATTAGATGACTGAATTAATGTGGTGAATTGTTAGGTTAGGGTTTTGAGAAATTCCCGAGTCTAATTTCGTTGTCATAATTGAGTCAGTTAATCTAAACTAGAAAATTGTAGTTGGTCTAGATTAATTATTGAGAGGTAATTAATAATTAGACACTTTACTAATTTGAAAAAGATAATTGAAAAAAGAATCTTTAGGACCGGTAAACGAATAATAAGGATAGGTTATTGTAGGCGTCTTCCTGAGAAGGGTCGGGGGTCCTGTTTAATAAACCTAAACTTTGATATGCTAAGATCCTGGTAAAATATTCAACCAGATTAATTATTGTTAAATTGGAGGAGTAGTAGTCTGAAAATCTAACCTAGGTAACTAGTTCATTATCTCTTGATAAAAATTCTAATAAGTCCTTAGAAGTTTATAGTTTGATCATTTCGCTTTAGCAGTTTTAGTTAAATTGATAATTTAGAATTATCAGTAAACCCCCCCCCCCCCTTTAAATATACATAGTGTGTAATTGAGTCTGAATTAGTAATCTTAGCAATTAGAGAGTCCTGTGGGTTCGATAATCCGGACTTGCTTAGTACTATTCTACAATTGATCGATCCATTTGCCGGTTAGTAGTTTAGTGTAGTTTAGGAGTCTAGAGTATAATTTGAGTCTAGAATTAGGGTAATTTGTTTTGTTTTAATTAACTACTTTTAGAACATCATAAGGCGATCCGGCATAAGAGTTCGAATCGCTTGAAATTTCTATGGGATGCGTATTCGATCCTGACGGCGGCATCTCTGGGTCGGAGTCGTAGTCCATAAGGCTTGCTTGGTCCAACTGATTTTGATCGGCTGGAGGCGTGTTAAAGTAGTGGTTAGGGTTAAATTCTTCAAGATAAGAGTGTGAATGGGAATGATGAGAATGGTGTGAATGATAGGAATGGTGAGAGTGGTAAGAATTTTGGGAATGTGGGGGCGAGTGTCTATGAGAGACAGAGTGTCTCGCGGGTTGCCAAGGAGACGAATCTCCTGATTCTTTGTAGGAATCTGAGTTGTGAGGTTGAGAAGGGTTGCGCCCTGATGGTCCTTCCCTCATTGGACCTTTTCCTCTCCCACTTTGTCATCTTACTCTTGGCGACATTTTTTCCTGTTAAAAATCAAATTTAAAACAATACTAATATCTTAATAATGATACGAGTAATCCTAGGTCAATCCATAGACTCGGAAGTCCAAGGAATGTTCTCGTGTTAGTTTGAGATTACACACAAGAAGGATATTGTTTAATTCACTCAAACGTTGGCTTTGATACCAACCTGTCACACCCCGGATTTTCAACCCAAATCCATACACCAGTGGGCCCGGGTGGGGAGTACCGTGACGTCAGTTGAAAACATCATAGTCAATTAAACACGGCACAACGGAAGTCTTGGAGTAAAATTACTATTACAAACCAATGTTCGAAATACAAAATAGTATACAGGCTCGTAATAGAAGATCCACAGGTGGATCATAAATGTACAAAGAAAGAATATAAAACAGACTTTAGGGCAGATCTAAGGATTTGCAAGATCCTCTTATACACTACCGAGCAGCTTCCGGCCTATTTCGTATTATACCTGCAAGCTTAATCTTTTTGAAAATACGCCAGCTTTCGCTGGTAAATACACCCGACTGACTCATTTTGAAAACATTTTAGAAATTTGGTTTAAGTGCACATAGCACAAATCTTTATAACTTGGAAAGTTACTTTGTAACCTTGTTAACAGATTCACATGTTTGTCCATACATATAGGGCCCGGTACAGAGACCGAGACATGATTAAATACACACCACTTAGAACTCACAGAGGAGTTATCCCCAACGTCTTGGGTAATTTGCATTTGAGAGTCTGTCAGGTGTATGCCTACACCCCGCGCTAAGGTCGTGGCCATTATCTAATGTAATGAGCCGAGGATATCCAGGACACGGTAATTTAACCCCCGGTGTTTAAGTTATCAAACAAAACTGATTAAAACAGAATATGCGGATTTACTAGCCACAATATGGCATTCGATTGATCCCATTTCTGGCCAAGCGGTAATAGTTTACCGTATCCCAAGCCCGTATAGGGAAAATAAGTCAAGAGTATTTACCCGAGCTAGTCTTGATTTAAAAATGCAAGATTTAATTTCTCAGCCGTATCCAAAATGATCTAAGTGCAGATAGCATTTACCAGAAGGCTCTAGTCTGGATTATGGCATAAGCTAACCAATTAAATACTAACGGTCTTATTTAAGTCATAGACTTAGACCGAGTAGTGTAATGGATCAAAAACGGTACGCTAGATTAAGCGATGACTGGATAGAATGTAGTTTAAACCCAACAAGTACCTTGACTTGTATTATATGGGTAAACAATTAACATTCTGGATTTTGAGTTTAAAATGATAAGGTTAAACCCGTTTTGGTTGAATTCCGTAAACTAGTTACGTATAATCAACCGTACGCTTATAAGCGTTACTGGGTAACCGGATAAGTCATGGACAAGTTCTATATACCATTATACTTTAATTAAGTTGTAATATCAGTAAGATATCAACTTATATGCCCGTTAAGGTTTTTAAACGAAACCATGCCTCATAAGGGCATTTTGGTAATTTTATACCTTAATAAAAGAACATGAAATAAAATTTAAGTTATAACCGTATATATTCTATAAAAATAATTTATTTATGATATAATATCACTAGGATATTAATTCTATGTGTAATTTATCTTTTATGACCAAACTATGCACGCATTATGGTCATTTTACACATAGTTTATAAATTATTTGGGATTCTGAGTTTATAACATGTACCTACTATAAATATATTTAAAAATAAGTTTTAAAATCAGTAGGTAACAAGTCTTGGTCAATTAATATGGTTTAAAACCATACTATGCGCCGAAACGGCGCTTATGTCGTAAAATGACGTTTTATGCGATGTTTAATGAACACTGATGTTAAGGTCAGATTAAAATGTCTTAGATATGTTATTTAATATAACATATCAGTAGGTTAAAGATTTACCTTGAAAAGATTTGATTAAAACCATTTTATGAGCCACAAGGGCTAATTCGTCATTTATCGATATAATTCAAGGACCTGCTTGCAAACTCAGTTTATAAATAGTTTAACATCCCAAACAATCCTACTTATTATATTACATCATTAGGAAACTCATTTTCAAGTTCATTATCATAAAACCTTGAGTGATGCAAAAAGGGCGTTTTAGTAAAAAATGGCATAATTACGGAACTTGCGCATAAACTCGGATTCTGATTATGATCATGTAATATAACCTCAAAGGGTTATGCTACATTATATTATGATCATAATGCAACTTTAGATCAGTAGGTAACTAATCTAAATCGGGTCAGAATCGAAAGTCAAAGCATAAGTCAAACTTCGCGACTTTTGGTTGCGAACCGACCCTAGAACTGAAATTGACGAGCCGAACATGTTCTGACATATTCTAATAATTATTACCAACTTGTTTAAGTGTCAAAACAGGTTTCATAACATATATAAGATCAATTTATGATTTTTCCGGAAAATGACCTGTTTGACTTTTTAATATCATAACTTTGACCTGTCAATTGCTCTAGCAAACGTGATCTTCAGGAGGTGCCCTTTATAAGGACTAACACCTACCTTATTATGATCACTTAGCCATGCTCGTTTCGAATAATGGATAGACCATAATGGTCTTAACCGAAAGTCAAGGCGTTTTACATAAAACGCTTGACTTTTGGACATAAAAGCCTATAAACAAAAATGCAAGAGCAGTGAACACTTACAAGAGGTTCCTAAAGTGCAAGAGAACTAAGTTGGATGCTCCTTTCAGTTAGGAACTTCCAGAGGAGGGAGATAGAGTTGAAAATGAGAATGGTGCAAGTTCAAAGGTTAAACCTTTGCACCTATTTATGGTTGGAGAGCTTGAAGGAGGTGATGCCAGGTGCTAAGGGGTGTAAGAAGGAGCTTACAAGTGTCCTAAAATGTGGTATAGCAGTTTGGGAATCCATAGTTTCGAGCAAATTGGTTTTTGGCACTTTGTGTGGAGGCCAAGTTAATTTTCTGTAGACACAGGCCTCTCGCGCCCTGCGAGAGGCCAATGCCTTGCCTCTTGCGCCCCGCGAGCGCCCCATGCCAGTTTTCAAAATTTGCCACATTTAGCCCCTCAACTTATTAAACCCTCCAAAGACCTTCTAGAACACCCTTTTGGCATATTTAGCCCTCCGTAGCCAATATTTGGCATACCCGGGATTATGCCCGGACATTGTCGAGCTCTCGGTTCGTTAAAAGGTCATTCAGAGGTATAAATTAACATGTTGACACTTTTAACCCCCTCCATTATCCAACTTTCATATAATTACGGATTTAATCCCTCTCGTCCAACAAATGGGACATGTGAGAGTTAGGACTTCGTAAAGGGTCACTCAGAGGCCCACTATAAGCATGTTGACTCCGATGTCACTCAGAGGCTGGGTATGTTGACATATCAGTCACTCAGAGACCAAGTTAAGCATGTTGACATATCAGTCACTAAGAGGCTGTTGTTTATGCATGTTGACATCGGACAGTCACTCAGAGGCTTAGTTTGAGCATGTTGACACCTTTGGTCCTTATTCGTCTTTTAATAGACTAAATTTAAAATACAACACATGTCCCTATACTATTGGACACAATTTTACAGGGTGTTACAACACAACATGACAAGATACGGCGCGATTCCCTGAAGTACTAAACACGAACACGATAATGCCATTTTTTTCCAAACATGAACACACACACATGTTTAGAAACAGGTTGCGTGATACGACATGTTTATGGACATGATAAGTATCACATATTTAGTGAAACAAAAGTTGCCAAACATACTTCGAAAAAATATCTTAATAATACATAATCTCTATGTGAAACAAAAAAGCAATAAAGTCTTAATAAATACATAACATACTCTAGTAAAATAAAATTATAACATCTATTAGAAATAGTTATGAGTTCAGACGGGTCTTTCTACTCAAAACAAGTTGAAAGTTGTCTAAAGAATTATAGAACAACTAGTGTTTAAAACTTTAGGATTTTAGGTTTAGGTTTACTAAGGGTGTAAGGCATCAAGGCAAGTATTTTTATTAATTAAAAAAAATATTAACATGTTTAAAAGGGTCAGTAACAGGTTAATGTGTGTTTGACCAGTTTAGACACGAAGTTAATCATGTCTTCATAGGTCGACATGTTTAAGACACGAAACATGTTAAGCTCAAACTCAATCTTGTTTAACTTCGTGTCATTCCGTATCAAAATTTGTTAGCCCTACTTAAATTTTATAACCAAAGCATATTCATGTAACACGTTTATTTAAAAGGGTCGAAATTCGTAAACAAGTTGTGAACATGTTAAAGAATATATAAACCGTTTGGTAAAATTAAAGAGGGTTTACATGTTTAACTTGAATTGGATCCAAATAAGGTTAATCTCAAAAGAGCCAAATGAGTAAATGATAAAGGAATAAGTTCAATCTCAAAAAGAACCAAATGAGTAAATGATTAAATTAGCTAAAAAGGAATTTAGTAAAAAATGGTTAAAAGTCAATATAAACCGATACATTCATAATATGGTAAGCTTAAATAACATCCAGATTATAAAAAGACAATTTTTAAGTTTTTCTTCTATCATGATGTAAAGTAAGCTTAAATAACATCAAGACTATAAAAGACAATTGTTAAGTTTTTCTTCTATCATGATGTAAAGAAAACAGACGCAAATTAGTAAGTCTTCCTTCTATCATGATGTAAAGACAACCATGTGCCATCAAAATTAATATTTTCAATGTATTTGCTTAGCCTTATTCCCAATATACTTTTTTATTAGATACTAACTAATAAATATTTAGTATAAAGAGCCTTAACATATAAAATCCTACAAAAGTAAATGAAGCTTCTTTTTTTTCGAAGAGTGGGGAGTGATTTCTTTTCAGAATCTACTTAAATATGATTTTAACTGCAAAATATAAAAAAATCATAATTATACACTATTAGAGTAATTATATTATACTTACTCTACAGTTTTACATAATTACTCTATTAGTGTAAAATCACAGTTTTTTTCTTTTTTTTTAGATTCTAGAACCAAAATACGGGTTTAGTAATATGAAGAAAAAAAACATTATCCCCTTCATTTTTGACGTTAATCCAATTTGTATGTTAAGACTCATTTATATAATAACTTAACCCTAAATATTTATGCTTGTATTTTTTAATTATAAAAAATCGAGTTAAATGCTTGGTTGGTCCCTATGGTTTGCAAATCTTGCAGACTTGGTCCCAGTGGTTCACTAATTACACACTTGGTCCCAGTAGTTTCAAATTTTGCACTCGGGTGGTCCTTACCACTAACCTTTGTTAGATTTCTCAGTTAAGTATATGCAAAATTACTATTATACCCCTCGTCTTCTTCATCCTTTCTCTGCTACCACCTGCAACTACTCTGCTACCACCACCCTCACCCTCGCCGCCTTTCACCGCTTCAGATCATTTCCTCCTTGAGGCAACGAATGAAACGTGATGAGAACCCCTGGTTCAACCTGAGCAACCCATTCTTTAACCTCATCTTCCTCAACAAACTTAATCGATTCAATTCGGTCACTATACGATGCCGGAGTGCTCCCACCACTCGAAAGCCCCTTCAATCTAGCCTCCATTTCCTTCCCCCAAACCCTAGGTTTAGAATTACAAGTTCTCTGATACCCACAGTTAAATCTACTGGAACCTGAACCTGCATCAGAATCCGCATTATCACCATTCGTCCGGTTATGATTCGAGGGTCCAGAGCAAGGCTTGCAGTTCTTATAAGCTCCAGATGCCTTCACTGCAATATCCTTGATCTAAAACAAACAATTCACAATACACACATTTAAATAAAAACCTAAAAAATCATCAATCATAAATCATCAGTTCATCACAATTCATCAACAATATGACAATAAAGGCGCTATATAACCTGAGATGTGAGAGCTTTAATGGCTGTATTTGCAGGGTGAGGGTGGTGGTAGAAGAGAAAGGATGAAGAAGACGAGGGGTATAATAGTAATTTTGCATATACTTAACTGAGAAATCTAACAAAGGTTAGTGGTAAGGACCACCCGAGTGCAAAATTTGAAAACTACTGGGACCAAGTGTGTAATTAGTGAACCACTGGGACCAAGTCTGCAAGATTTGCAAACCACAGGGACCAACCAAGCATTTAACTCTAAAAAATCTAAATAAAACAAAAAATCATAACAACTTCTAAATACAAGGACTACAATGCTATTAGTTATTAGTTATGAAATAAATCAAGAAACAAAAAGACCACACAAAAACCCTTACCTCCATCACCGGACAAAAATGGCAACGCCGTCGCGATCGGAAATCCTCACCCTTTTCCGGTCACTTCTCCGGTCTGCTCGTCAGTTTCCAGACTACAACATCAGAGAATACACCAATCGCCGTACAATCGACGCATTCCGTCACAACAAATCCCTATCGGAGCCGTCGTCCATCGCCGCCGCATTCTCCGACGGCCAGTCGCAGCTTCAGGTTGCCAAAAGACAGGCTGTTGTTTACTCACTCTATGCTCCCAAAATCAAGAGTATTATGGATATTAAACATTGATTTTGTTCAAACGGTGTCTGTTTTTTGTTGTTTTTAGGGTTTGGTTTATTTGTTTCAATACTTGATATTGAGCTTTATTTTGCCTAATAATTATTTGATGTTGATTATGTACTTTAATATTTTGGAATGATGAGTTTTGTTCTGGTTGCTCTCATGTGTTTGTTGCTTCTGAAATTTACATCAAATGTGTATTAAAGACATCATTATTACAAGATTTATGCTTTTTACATTCTAGTGTAGTTTATAGTCTCTGAGATTGTTTAGAACACTTATTTTGTCTTTACCTTGTGGTTATCAGAATTATAATATTATATGTTGGCTTATTTGTTCAAAGTCTGAATCTTACTTGAGTTATGTAACACACACAAAAGGTATTAACTTCAAACTCTAAGAGTTCTTATATGTCTGTCTAAAGCCCTTCGGGTGTGCGCCTAGCTGTGTAGGCGCAATGCCTTGCTGCCATCCAGGCACTCTACTCTAGCGATCTTAGGGCGAGGTTTTGGTAAGATTTTAGCCTAATCTTGTACCGCGAGTCTTTGACAACTATGGTTCTAATCAAGGTGAGATAAATGTATGAGTGACGTGAACTTATTGATATTCAAGACCTCATGGTTTTTCCCTATTTCTATTTGATGATGAAAGAAGTGATGATAATAGCTCATTAGCCATGGTGAATAATTGAAATGTTATGTGAGGATCATTGTAGTTAGAAATAGTAGGGGAGAGAGAGGAGATTATGCGTCGTAAAGCAGAACAAGCCAAGAATTACAAATAGGAAACGTTAAGAATCAACTAATAAACAAATTTAAAGCTCTTTAATACTTCTAAACTTCAGCCCACTAAGTTTTACATGAACCTTGAGGAAAGCAAAGAAAGGAATACATATTATAACCTTTAGCTTAGATTGACATAAGTTTCAGTTATGAAGAGGGTTTGGGCCACCAGGAACCAATCGCTTTTCTATGCTGAACGTTACATCACTGTTGTCAGATAACATAGGTGGCGGTAGTGGTCCTTCATCCAATAATCGACACCGGAAACATAACCAAACGTCCTTTTTAGGCTGCTGATGATTTTTACCTTCTCCTTCTGGGAGGCTCTTAGTAGAAATTTCTGCTGCTTTCATTGTTGCAATCAGACTACAAAGAAAAATGGCAGCTAGAATCTTGTGGCTGAAAAACGATATCTTCATTGTGGTCAGATTGTGATTGTAACAACCATGCTGATGGTTTGTGGGGATAAATAAGATACATTTTGAGCTGCGTAAATGCTGCCAATGAATGAATATTTTACGGTGTGACAGCAAAAGTAGGATAATGTGGTTTTGTTCTTGTAGTTTTTACTACTTGTGATGATATCTTTCTGATCATTTAGATGTGTAAGGCAGGTGGGATGGGCCGGGTGCATGAAATACGGGCTGGGTGAATCTGGCTTTAAACTTGCTGGAGCTTCTGAAGTTTATTAAATATTACCATTTTTTTATTTAATGAAACGTCAGCAGGGCCCGGGTTTGTGTTAGAAATTCTGTCTGGAGGAGTTTGTTACAATTTAAATTGTTCTGGATTCTTGGATTTTGCAGTTGATGAAGATACAAATTGTTGTGCATGATGTACTAGTAGTTAAGCAACAAAAGTGGCTTTAGGATTTAGGTATGAGTCTGATTAAGTGTGGTTTCATATATTGCAACAGTAACTGATTGCAGGTATGATGACAGTTTTTTAACAGTGTCAATGCCATTGTAAGATGGAAGCATTCATTGTCACTTACACTCAACCACTCTAACAACTGGTGCTAGTTTTCAAACAAATATGCCACTTTTGGTCGAATTCTAAAGTCTGACTGTTATTCCTTTACCATTCATTTATGTGTACGGGTCAAAATGGGTTGTGGTCTAAACAGGTGATGTTCGTGAGGGTGAAAATGGGTTCGGTTCAAAATTGGTCGTTTTGTGGGTGTCGAAACGGGTTAAGTTGACTTATGTCGTTTGGAGAATGTTTTTAGATGGTTAGGGTTGGACCCCCATTTGTAAGTTTTTTGCCCAAATGCTACCTAGATTACTGTTGACCACAATTACCAACTATGGATTAAAAAGCTTTACAAAAATGGTCATGTATAAAGCTGACATGTCTCTTTTTGTTGGTTGGATGAAATATTAAATGCTAGTTTTTTTAGATCTTGACAAACATATGAGTGAATTTAATTTCAATAAATTATGTACTTATAGACAGTTTACTTTTGTCAGAAAAAAAAATTTATTATATAAAATTTGACTTTAATTTCCTTTGGTTAGATATCATATACTCATTCTTATATAGTTAAACTATAGATCATTGGCTACTTTTTAGAGTTACTAGTATAAAACTTTTTGTCATTTTGTATGAAAATTGCCTCCAAGTCCTAACTCAGTTTGATATACTAAAGTCACTAAATTGTTTCAAATACATGGTCACATAAGTGTTATGAAGTGGCATTCCAAAAGTACAGGAATATCATATAAGATGGTATAAGTATACATAGTTGTAGGATCATATACAAACTTTATTTTGTATAAAAATAGTAAGAAGCATTCATAACATGCCACGTGTTATCCTTCTAATTCATGTATAAAGGGCATTTTTGTATTATTATTTTTTAAAGTTGGTTTCTAAAAATTCTAAAATTATGGAAGCAATTTGAAATTTATGTGTTGATTATACAAATTCATGTGTTGCTTGTATATGTGTTTGTTATGATTATAAATGTAGTGCTAATTACACAAATCCGTGTGTTGCTTATATAAATTATGTGTTGGATATAATCGTTTACGTATGTACTGGTTATAATCATATTGGTACGTGCTGATTATAGAAATTCATGTTACATATAATTATATAAGTATATGCTGATTATAGAAAAAATTATTGTGTTACACTTATTAGCACAATTGTAAAACACTGTTTTACAACTTTTTAAAAAATGTCAATTTAAAAAAAAAAGTACAACAATATTATACATCTTAAACTAGTTGTAATGAGGTAATGTTTCAAGTTAACATAAGAGTTCACATGGAAATGACCATTTACATAGCTTCAACATGTGTAACAAGCATACTAGTAGCTCATGTTTTGTCATTGATTTTACAACTACGTGTATCTTAAACAAGTTTAAAGATTTTAATATAGTAAAACCTGTTATTGCTTAAATTGAAAATGAAAAGATATGTTAGTTTTTCATTGTATTAATCCTATTTTTATTTCATTATCTCTTTTATTTGTTAGTGTTTGAAATAATTGAGAATTTGATAAACATTCAAACTACTCATCTCTTATTGTTATAACTACAACTTTAAATAGTAATACTAATTATAATATATGCCTATACTATGTTTTATTATAATAAGCGATCCTCTGAATTTTTTTTATTTTTTTTATTATTTGGTATCAATAAATTACACTCCTCTATGTGTTGTTATATTTACATATTATATAACATAGTTAAATTTTGAGAGTTGCAACTACTCAAGAATTTAAAAAATATATAGTATTTATTTCTGTTAAAAAAAGAAGGTAGATGTAGATATGAGATTGGACATTCTAGGACAAATGCTTATTGTTTTTAAAGCTGCATATAACCAGTTAAAGTTGTCCTTCATATATGAGTATTAACTACCATACCCACCATTATCCCACATGTTGAAAACAAAACAGCTTTAACGGGGTGTACTATATGCATTTAAGACTTGTACCTCCCTCATCAAAACTGTAAGAAGTAACAAGGCAATGTTATGTCTCCATATCTTCTGTTCTATCAAACTTTTTAAAAGACGAAAGACGTTCTACCAAGTTTTAAATACAAAGCAGTGCGCTACGTATGCATGCATGCATGTAACCGCGTTTATCGTTTAAGGTGTATTAAAATGCTTACAACTTTTTTTTCGTCAATTTGTTTGAAAAATAGAAAAATTAGAGCCTTCTAATGATGTATCCTAGTACTTGGACCACTTGGTCTTTACAATGACAAAAAGGAGGATCAAAACAAGGCCTTAAGGAGTCAAGAATGATATGTTGCAATAAAGAATCAAAGTTAATAATTATAAATAATCTTCAAATTAAAGATATTAGAGACTTATAAACGGTTTTTATTAAAGTCTTGTTAGTATCTCGATTTTTTGATCGCTCTAGAACCACCCTCGTAATTGCTCCCCATATAGCATTGAAAGTATGGGTGAGCTAGAAAAACCAAATCATAATCAAGATAATTGTATCAATTAGGAAACCCATTGCTCGGTTAGGGTTTTTTCAATAACCAAGTTTTATGATTCAGTTTGATAATATGTTTATAGATAACCTAATATTTGTCAACAAAATCACTATTTGTATTCTTCATTGAAAATAATGTATTATATGTTGAAAAAAATTATTACAATTTTTTATAATTAAAATAATATGAGTTCTTTCTTTCTCCTACACAAATTTACATAGGCCCGACACATGCCAAGGTAAGTGTGCGACTATCTAGGCCCACGTTCCTGTGGGCCTAATTTTTATTTTTTTTTAATTTTTATATAATATCCTTTTTTTAAGATAAAAGCCTATAAAAGTTGAAACCCAATAATATTTACAACCCAATATGATTTTTATACCCATTAATGTATTTAGTTTTGACCCATACAAACACATTTTTCATTAAACCTAACTAACACTATGTACCATGTGTTTTAAAGAATCACTGAATCATATAGATTTATAGTTTCAAATTCAATCCCGTTTGTAAAACTTGATTATTTGAAAATTTTTCAGTAAGACATAATATATACTTGTACTTGTCTTTAAAACTTGTTAAAAATTCTTCTTAAACCAATAGAGCATATGAAACAACCAAAACTATTATGATTTATCAATAATCACTTTCAAAGCTTTATAATCCATAAGCCGCTTTAGTTATAAAAAACCAAACAAGCCGATCTTTTAACTTTAATATTCATAAGCGATCCATATAGAGATTATGGTTCCTTTTACTTATTAAGAAAATGGTTTGATTAGTTATGTTTGTTTGGTAAATTTAAACCATGTTTAAGTCTATGGCTAAATATAAAAAAATAACAAATATATTAATCAGGGCTATCCTTAGAATTCAGGGCCTATGATTGAAAATTTAAATTCTAATCCCAAATAAATAACAATTCCTTTTGCAGTGGTAGCAAAAGTGAAGGCCAAAGATCAATTGCTATCAAGACATCGAGGGTTACCAACTCATGGTTAGGATTGAGGCATTGAGCTAAGCATTTGCAATCTATAGGGCAACGAGTACGTGATTCATTCTCAACAAACAATCATGGTGAAGTTTCTAAACAGTTAAACTCTTTTATTTTTTAAATCATCGAATAAGGGTTCATTTTTACAAGTCGCACAGGCCCCTGAATTCTAAGAAGAGCCCTGATTAACATATTTGTTACTTTTTTTATATTTAGCCTAAGACTTAAACATGGTCTAAATTTACCAAATTAACATAACTAATCAAACCATGTTTCTCAATAAGTAAAAGGAACCATTATCTCTATATTGATCGGTTATAAATCTTAAAGTTAAAAGATCGCTTTGTTTGGTTTTTTTTTTTATAACTAAACCGGCTTATGAATTATAAAGCTCTAAAAGTGATTATTGACAAATCATAAAAGTTTTGGTTGTTTAATATGCTCTATTACTTTGAGAAAAAAAATTTAACAAGTTTTTAAGACAAGTATAAGTGTATATTATGTCTTACTAAAAAAATGCTAAATCGTCAAGTTTTACAAACGGGATTGAATTTGAAATTATAAGTCTATATGATTCATCGATTCTTCAAAATACATGGTATATATAGTATATACACTTTTTAGTACCTAGTTTTTATTTTGAAAAATAAGATAGTTTGGAGTTAAAGTTTTATTAAAAGTTTATCGTGATATATTAGTTTGGAGTTAAAGTTTTATTATGAAACAAGAGATGAGAGTATAAGTTTGCCTAAGTAGTAAGTATCTTGTCGTTTTAAACAAGTTTGCAATATCTGATTACTCATATCATTCAATACCGTTTGTTTTGCCTGTCAAGAACTCATAATGTTGCATTTGATTACCCGATTGAAGAGTTCCCTGAACTTTTAACTACCCAAGAACCCTAGTTCCCCTCTCACTATAATAGTATTTGAGCCTAAATATTTCTTATGAACTCAGCATTTATTTGCTACAACTTATGTGAAATTTACATAAGTTGTCACAAGTCACAACCACCCTCCCCTCTAAGGGCCTCATTATCCTCCTCGATGAGGTTTTCCTTACACTATCCTAAATGGCACATACCAACCAATTTTATATGTTTATTCGTCGAGAGCTCACATGTATCAAATAGAGAAAACTTTTATTTAAGCTAGTTTTACTTGTTTATTATTTGTTAATATAATGGACTAACCGTAATAAATACATCATCTAATATATTATTACATTTAAACATAAACCATATAAGGGTGGCCAGGTGGGGGAGTGGAAGCGGGATGGAACTTGGGATAGTTGAGGCGGCAAGGCGCTATCAACGGGAACATTGCCCCCACCTCTAGGTGCCGCAAAACTACAACAATGTGGCATCTCCATGTTGATTGGTGATATACACTTGAATACAAAGAAGGGGGACAGAGAATTGGGAACCATACGATGTCGACGATATGACTGAATACCTAATTCCACTCCCTTTGGTCTAATATAAAATTGAAAGTAGACACAACACTCCATGTAAAGATCCATGTTATTTTCTTAGATTTTCTTTAATGGTACACTAAATTTTGAACTTTTTTAGAGTTCTTTAAAAGATTATTCTATAAGAAAAAAATACTTTATCACAGAATTATATTTTAAAAATATAATCAAACTTTTAATAAAAAACATAGTTATTATATACAAAAAATTTAAATATCAATTGTTCTGTATATGATACCATTTGATTTACTTTTAAGTTTTTGGCTAGTATTATTGTCAACTAATAACTATTATTACCGTTATTATTACTAACTATTTATTTTTAATTATTTTTATATTCATAGTGTTTTCGATTAAAAACCCTAATGAAACATGAACATAAACATAACTAAATTGAGCTCTATCTTTGAGCCCTTTATTTGAAAACATTCATCAACCCATAAACGACCCTAATAACTAAAACCGGTAAACTAAACCCATATTACACAATCTGAGCCTAAATATAAACATTGGGTTACACTATAAAAAAACAAACAAACTCGCAACTGGATATCCTTTGATGTCTCGCTGATACACAGCTTTCATGAAACATACAACGCCTATGTGGTACGAGGTTATCTATTGTCGATTAGTGACAAGTCAAACACCATGCCGGGCAGTTATTTTGGGGCACTATTCAAGTCACCGCCATTCCAACTAACTGAACAAGCAAAAAGATCCTCATATAATGATTTTCAAACGATATTATTTGCTACTTTGAAGTATTCGTATCGCGTAATAGATCATATATCCTGGTACTTCCAAAGAAAAGGGACAAATACAGAAAGGAATCAAGGATTACCTAAGGGAGCATAAATAAGAAATAAAGGGTATATAGTGGCATAGAAAGACAATTTCCCTTTGTTCTTATTTAAAACCAAAATAACAACAATGATGAATCCATCAAAGGAGATTAAGAACCACCATCAACAAGAAGATTTATCTAACAGACAAAATCGATCGTCGATCATGTCAAGTTTTCTTCTACAATAACCCAAAAGATTAACCACAGATTACTAAAAATTCGACTTGCAGCGTCAAAACAAGAAAAGCTTCAAGATTCTTGACCCGTTGCACTCGCTTGAGTTTCCGCTTGTTTTACAGCCATTGCAACATGCTTCTGACCAGCAAGATGAGTAAGAAACGCCTTTTCGGAGTTACAAACAACATTGCACAAGTTACAAATTTGTAAAGCATCCGAAGCTGTCCCACTTTGCACAAGCCTCTGCTTCTTCGCCTCCACGTCATCATCACCTCCACCTTTCTTTCCCTTCCTCTTAGAACCGATACGTTCGCCATTTTCTTGCAACGGTCCAATCACCTTTGGTGTTTCTGCAGGCTCCGTAGTAAGCGCTGGGTTCGGTCCAATTAATTTTTCAGACTTCTCTAAGTTCTTTCGGTGTTTTTTACCCGCTAGGTGAAAATTCAATACTTCCTCAATGTTACAACTAATCCCGCAAAGTTCACACACCCAGTTAGCACCATGTGAATTGACGATTTTGCCCTCATTGGACTCCAGATTTACCACAGGCAGATTTGACGAGATAGCTCCAGTTAAATTGTCAGTTTTGTCCTCACTGGACTCTGGATTTGCCATAGGGTTGGTAGGTGGTGCGTCTTGTGAATAAATAGGGGTCAAGGGCAGATTAGACATTTTAGCTTCAGTTAAATCGACTGTTTTGTCCTCACTGGACTCTTGATTTGCCATAGGCTCGGTTGGTTGTGTGTCCTGTGAAGCAATAGGAGTCGGGGCACATTTGACGGTATTGCTCCATGTAAATTGACCGTATCGCCCTCATTAGACTCTAGATTTACCTCAGGCGGTGTGTCCTGTGAGGAAATAGCAGCCAAGGGCAATTTTGGTATTTGGCCCAATTCTTTTAATTTCTTAAGGTGTTTCTTCCCTACTATATGCGTTTTCAAGAGTTCATCACTCGTGCAAACGATTTTGCAGATTTCACATGGAAAGCCGACGGGTTTCTTCTGTGAACCACCACCACTGGAATCTGATGTGGCATCAAAGACTGCATTAGTGCTTGCCAGCTGGATGACTGACTGCATGGTAACATACAAACAATTACCTAAACTTATAGAAATTCAGATATAAATCATAGAGGCCAGTTAACATACAAGACCACCTTATCGTGCGGTGGGTACGCGAGCATCTCAACCGCACATCTGATCTAATCTAGGCCTTCAATTGAACGCGGCAGAAGAATGGTAATTAACTTTGCATAATTATGCACGTTATTGCATAATTACCCACGTCATAATACATAATTACACAAGTTATTTGAATAATTGGTTTGAACTCTTATTACGCACGTTATTTGCATAATTACGCATGGACTGGGTTAACCACTTAACCCTAATTACGCATGTTCTTTGCATAATTACGCACGTTATACTAGTGGTCGTGTACCGTTGCACATTAAGAGCCTTTTGTATTTAAACTTTTCACTAAATCATAATGAAATCTTTTTAGCAGAAAGAAATATATAATATAGAGATAGTAATCCAAAAAAACAATAAAAAGTGACACAAACATGGAATCAAAAAAAAACAAAATTATCAAAACTTATAGAAACTCAGATTTTTAAATCAAAAGCATGTAACATTATTGAAGTTACCTTCGCAGCATGCTTTTTGCTAGCGATATGCTGCTGAAATCCTTCTTGATTGTTGCATATCACATTGCAAACACCACAATATAGCAATGTTTTAGCCGTTGCTCCGTTTTGCAATAGCCTTTGCTTCTTATTCTCCAACTTTGCAACAGGTGGCAGCACCATATTTGGTGGATTGGCAGATGAATCGGCGAACCATTTCATCCTTTTTAAGTATTTTTTACCTTGTTTATGTTTCTCGAGCACATCCTTCGTATCACAAGAAATATTACATACCTCACATTGAAAGGGTAGGATGTTTTCAGGTTGTTTTGTTACAATGACAGCGTTTGTAGTCTCACTCGTAGTCGCAACAACCTGAAGAAGCCAAAGTGGTACGTTTAAACTTCATCAAAACAAAATGGATACTGTAAACTAAAAACCAAATTAGGTGGATTGGCAGATGAATCGGCGAACCATTTCATCCTTTTTAAGTATTTTTTACCTTGTTTATGTTTCTCGAGCACATCCTTCGTATCACAAGAAATATTACATACCTCACATTGAAAGGGGTAGGATATTTTCAGGTTGTTTTGTTACAATGACAGCGTTTGTAGTCTCACTCGTAGTCGCAACAACCTGAAGAAGCCAAAGTGGTACGTTTAAACTTCATCAAAACAAAATGGATACTGTAAACTAAAAACCAAATTAGGTTGTTCTTAACAGGATTGCAAGTTTCTTTGTCGTTAAAGAGAAATTTCATGTTCACAGATTATACAAGATAAGGTTAATAAGTAAACAAGGAACATATATCGATTATGCATGAGCTGCCATAAATCATACGATTAACTACCTCATAATAACTAGTTTGGTTAATATAATTTTATCTTATTGTTTTATAACCTCAAAATCATCATTTCATAGGGCCCCATTCATCATCATAGCAAGTATCAAGTTCCCAATCAAATCTTTACTTAAATTCCAAAATGTTAAAATTGTGCTAATGACTTTACACTTTCCCTATACACTGGCCCACCGAGCTACTTTTATCAGACACGTGCTATTTCACACTTCTTATGGTTATACCTATGATCAACTACTCACACGTGCAATGAAGGGCATCACTAATGTTCAAAATTTGGCACAGTCATACACCCTTTCAAAATTAAAAAGAGAACGCAGTGTAGCACATGGAAGAATACTTATTATCCGTCAGTTTCGCACATTTAAAGAAATCAACAACATGGCGCATCACTAATGTTCTAAGATTGGAACAATCATACACCCTTCAATCTTAAAAGAAAACAAAAAAGAGAACAATGCAGTGTAGCACAAAAGAAAATACTTCTTATTCCACAGTTTTCGCACATTCAACGAAATTGATAACATGTGACATCACTAAAGTTCTAAATTTGGAACACTCACACACCCTTTAAACCTTACACATCAACTTACAGTTATGTCATCACAAATTTAGAAAAGAAAGCATTGCATGGAACCACATGACATAACACCTTTTACCATTTTATAAAAAAAACAAAAACCTACATCTCTATCCCATTTGATTGTCTTAGCACATTTAGAAAAAAACATATTTATAAAAAATTAAATAAAATACAAAACTTGCTCATGCACAGTAAATCTTTCTGCATAAACAACTTGAGCACCAAAGAAAAAAAAACCCTAAAACAAAATTGCAAAAAAAACATAACTTTCTCACACCCAGTATATCTTTCTGTATAAATAACTTCAACACCAAAGAAAAAAACTAAAATAAAATTGCAAAAAAAAAAAAAAAACTTGTTCATACCCAGTAAATCTTTCTGCATAAAAAAACTTGAACACCAACAATTCATAGAGAAATTGCAGATAATCAAGCAAATAAAAAGAAAGAAAAGATTTACATGTTCGTGTGGAGGGGCATCAGTTGCAGCTCCAGAAAGCTCCAATTCAGATAGATGGTGCAATCCAAAGGGGTATGATGGAGGGTTAGGGTTTGGAGTCGAATACGAGGTGATGTTGGGGATAATTGCTGACATTTGTGGATCCAAATCAAAACACTAGGTTTTGAAGGTTAGGGTTTTGGATTGTAGAAGATGGAAAGGGTTTCTACAAAGTTTTGTGTTGTTTTAATATTCGAATTTGGACCGTTAGATTTTAAAGTAAACTTTCGTTTTGCTTCTTGTTGTTTGGTTACTTAATGGTTTTGTCTCAAACCTTTAAAAATAGTCATTTTCCTTCAATAGTTTGCTATAGTTTTTCCATTTTGCTTCCTGCAGAGAGCAAAATAGAAAAACAGACAATTTGGATGGAGTTAGAGGGAGGGAGCAAAATGGAAAAATCATAGCAAACTATTGGAGGAAAATGGCTATTTTTAAAGGTTTGGAGCAAAACCGTTAAAGTGATCAAACCACAGGGAGCAAAACGAAAGTTTACTCTAGATTTTATTTCACATGAAGGTTTTTTTTTACATTTAAAACTTGTTTTTTTTTACATTTAACACTGGATTATATAAAGAAATTAGTTCTTATAATTGTAATTACATTTTATGATCTTAAAGGACGAAGGTCATAGGCCATGCAATATCATATGTCCGCATAATAGATGTGTCTGTTGAGTTAGTTTTTGACAAAAACGTTTTTATGGAGTTGTGTGATAAAGACATACATTTTGAGCTTCGGTATGATCTTGTGTGTTACATCCGTCAAAAACGGATTTACCAAACCCGCTCCGTTTAGCAACCGAACAGTCAGTCAAAAATTTCGTTGCGAATTAAATGCCCAAAATAATTTTAAACGATGCAAAATCGATTATTATACGGGAATATATATTTAGTTTTTGAAAAACTGTTGAAAATCGCAAAATAAAAATAAAAGTCCTCTGCCGGGTTTCGAACCCGGGTCAGTGACCGGTTCAGCAAACGAATTAACACTTAACACACAAACCACTACGCCACTTGTTTTTGTTTGTTATATATTGAAATCATTTAATTCATAAAGTGACGTTACGAATTCAAAATCGGCGCCCAATAGTTCAGTCGTCGGAATCCCGGAAATCTCGCGAGTATTTAACGACAACTTACGTTATAACGTAAACCATTACTAAGACATCGGTTATAACCGACGTCTGAGTCCGCGACCAAAGTTATAACCGCCGGAGTTTTTATAATTTACGAATACAGTCGGAAATCAGACCAGGTTCTTCGACGATTTGCCCTATAAATTCACCCACAACCCACTGCAAACCTTTTCGCTCAAAACCACACCTTTTCTCGGCGTAATTCCACTCGCCGGAATTAATCTGTTCGTCGCCGGAAAACCGGTTTCTCCATCCCTGAGCCTCACTGAGCCTCTGAGCTTATACCGGAGATACCCACACCCTTTGTAAGCTTCCTGGAGACTCGCTGCTACAAGAAACACGTCGCCGGAGGTGATTGCTGTCGCCGGAGTTTCTGCCGGAAAACAGAGGAGTCCAGTCGGTATACCTCTTCGCTTATTTTCTTTTCTTTATACTTATATCTCATCTATAATTAACCTAAACACTAAAAGAAACGATTAAGACTTTGAACCAGTCGATTTCCGATTCTGGTTATAACTCAGTGAAGAAGACGAAGTCATGGAACGTATAAGTATAATTTAAATCAACTTATTACTCGGGTTAGACACACAGTCTAGCGGTGGACTGTGTGCACAATAAACACAGAAAGGTCTCGAGTTCGAATCCGGTTTCACACACGCTGCCTTAATAAAAATCATTTTTTTGTTAAACTGAACCGGAGTCGCCACAGGTATATGTTAAGTATATTAATAATCGAAATAATAACCAAGTTAGACACACAGTCCAGCGGTGGACTGTGTGTATGTTTAAGTCGCACGTCACGAGTTCGAGTCCGGTCTTCTGCATCGACCCGGACGATTATTAACCTTTTTAAAATAAGCCAGAAATGAAAACAAATAGTTTATATTTAAGTATAATAAAAGTTGGATTATATAACATGTTAAACACACAGTCCAGCGGTGGACTGTGTGTTAGTTTAAGCCACAGGTCCCGGGTTCGAGACCTGTGGAGCGCATCGTCCGAGTAAATTAAACTGTTTTTAAAATAAAATGATTTTCGGTTTAAACTAATTAATATATATATATAATTAAAATCAGATATATAACGGGTTAGACACGTAGCTCAGTTGGTAGAGCTGCGTGCACGCGTACGAGAGGTCTCGGGTTCGAGCCTCACTCAGCGCACTTGTATACATGAATCGAACCGGTCAACGGTCAGAAAAAAAAAATCAAAATTTTTTATTATTTTTATTTAATTATTTTAATTAAAAATCAATTAAAAATACTTAAAAATAACATTTTTAAGGTTAGTAAATAGCCTTAAACTCACAAAAATACACCCAACAATCCTACTAAAATAGATTAATAAAACTCGTTTACTTACAAAACCATAATGCGATTTATCTAGGTTAATCTCACTCGTGGTTAAAACCACTTCGCGTGCATTCAACGTCATCAACCGAACGCACCCACTGTGAGTGAATCTTACAACTCCCCCTTTTAAATTACACGTTTTGGGGTGTGTCATGTGTTATGAAAATAATTAACTTATTTATTTAAACTTGTGCCATACCACATCATGACCTAAACTTAGATTGTTTATATTGTTGTGATTACTTATTTCCTTTTGTTAAATCATATGAAACTCATTCATTAAGCCCATCAGTTCCTCGTGGAAGACGAGTTGAACAACGCGTGCCACAAATCAAATTCATTATTGTTTATGTGTATATCATTGAGTTTATATTGTTTGTAGTTGTATTATCATGGTTATGCAATTCATTCATTAGGCCCCTCAGTTCCTCGTGAGAGACGAGTTGAGCATCGCGTGCCTCTAAATGTTCCATTATTGTTCATCATGTGTGTTTCACTTAATATCTTATGATTGTTGATTAAGTTTACATCTATTTTTACTCATGTTTGGTTGTGCACATATTTCATAATCAATTTAAATAAATTTGTTCAAATGTTTTCCATAGGATTCACTCGCCAACATTATGTTGATCCAAAAACCCTTTTACACATGATACAGGTGAACAGGTTGAAGCAAGGAAAACATAGGATATGCCTTAGAAGAGAACAAAGAAGTTTAGATTGTTAGTTAGAACATGTTGTAACATTTATTGTAAATTTCAATTTAATTTGTATTAAAGAATATGAAACGCATAATAAATGTCATGAGCTTTGATGATAACCCAATCATGCCCCGATCACCTTTTCCGCTGCGGGTCGGGGTGTGACAGATTCGTATCAGAGCCATGACTATAGGGATATAGGATAGGTTATTAGACCCTTAGAGCCTATACTATAGTCTGCCTAAATTTTAATTGATTAGGTGGTTACATACAAACTTGTGATATTTATTTGTTTCATATTTGTTTACATTTACAGTCGAACATACATGCATATATACATATTCATTATACATATATCGATGTTCATGTATTCAATTTATTTTCATACTCTCATTATCCAAAGATTTTGTGCAATTTTCAAATATCATCAAAGTAAGTTCTGCGACGGGCATGTAGTAACTGGAAGGGTACAAGTACCGGTAGTCGGAACGTCCTGTCTAGGCTGGCATTCGTATAAATCCAATATAACGGACCAGTTTGCCTACCTGGGGACCAACGATGAGAGTACGAAGGACCTATTAGGCCAAAGCATGCCACACCAAACGTCGTTCGAACTAACCCTACTTTGAGGTGTCACCGTGTCTACACCTGGACACATTCCGAATATCACACGTTGTATACATATTTCTCGATTTTCTCCGGGTTTTTGTGTACGCAACCTGGCAAACCCGTGCGAACCATATGAAAAACCGGTATTCATGGGGGCCCACATGATTACACAGGTAAAGTATGGCGGCATGTAGGGCCTAACAGCGAGCAAACCCAAGACATCCTATGGATGTAGTAGATTTATTTATCTATAATTATTTTATGAATGTTCATTCCTGAATGCGACCCATGATCTCAAAAGCATCCAACTCATACTCTTGTCATGAATTCCTTGTAGATGTCTTCTAACCTCGCCCGTAGGAAGACGAGAGCAAGAAAAGCCCGCGAATGCATGGCTGCCTTAATCGCTCAACAAATGGCTGCCGTAATACCCAACATTGTAATTCAAGTTCAACAAGCACTTACCGCTAATCCTGTCAATCAAGCAAACCAAAACATTATCAACTCTCCCCCAAATACCACTAAATGCACCTACAAGCATTTCAAATCATGCGACCCTCCGAAATACAAAGGAACTGAAGGCGTCACCGCACTCCTCCATTGGTTTGAAGAGATGGAGAACACTTTCCTAAATTGCGATTGCCCTGGCGATCGCAAAGTGCGATATGCTACCGGTCGATTATATGGGATAGCACTTACTTGGTGGAATACAGAGAAGGCCAAACGAGGCGTCGACGATGCTATGTCCTTAACTTGGAACGAATTGAAGGAAATCATGACCAGACGATTTTGCCCAAGGAGCGAAATCAAGAAGTTAGAAGATGAATTTTACTCATTGAAGCAAATGGAAGGAGACCACACCACCTACAACAAAAGATTCCTCGAGCTACATCAAATGGTTCCCAACATGTTCACTCCCCTCTACCGTTTGATCGAGCACTACATTCGTGGTCTTCCGTCAAAGATTCAAGACCCTGTAATAAGTGCCAAGCCTGCAACTTTGGAAGCAACAATGGAGCTAGCAACAGAGCTCACCGAGAACCGAATCCGAAACAAAGACTTCAAGGAGGAGAAGAAGAAGGATAAAGAAACGACTGAAACCTCCGATTCCACTCAAACCGAATCCCCTTCTCAACCCAATCCTAAGAGAAGAAGAGTCGGGCGACTTTTCGCTGCTACCCAACGAAATCAACCAGTTTTACACGCCATACCCATCCGAGCTATCCCAATAACCCAAGTGGCACCCAACTCAGCTTACCCAAATAAGAAACCATATCTTGGACCTCACCCTCGATGCAACAACTGTTTTTATCACCATCCCCTTACCTTACCTTGCCGGCTATGTACAACTTGTGGACGCTATGGTCATTTGAGCAATGTTTGTCGCACCTTTCAAGACCAAACCTTTTCCCCTACTCAAAACATGGCCCAAACCTATCAACAACCCCAATACCCCATGTTCCCATATGCTCGAGCTTGTTTCAATTGTGGCGACCCTACCCACTTTAGAAACACATGCCCTCAATTGGTTAACGTCATCAACACTCAAGCCCAATCAAACCCAGTTAACCAAGTAAACCAAGAAAATCCAAACACTAGGCCACCAGCAAGAGGAAGAGTCTTCAATATCAACGCCAATCCTGTCGAAGATAATGACGGCCCAAGCGAAGATACTCAACTAGTCCTCTTCGCCGAAGATCCAGATTCAACTCCTATCGTTTAGTTTTATGTTTTTCCATGTGTAGGCTGTTAGAGTAATTATTGGATATTATATATTATATATTGTTTTCAGTATATGCTTTTGCCGAGGCCGCAGCTCCCAATCCATCGAGGTTGAGCTTGATCCCCATTTTATTATGCGGTTGATTTTGGCGTGCCCGCACGATCGGCTCCGTTTGATTGAGCCTTGATCGGTTATTTCATTTTACATTTCAATACATGCAATACGCTCGGCTCCGTTTGATTGAGCCTTGAGCGCACAGTTCAATTTACATTTCCAGTTCATGCAATACGTTCGGCTCCGTTTGATTGAGCCTTGAGCGCACATACAATTTCATTATCAGTATCTTGTGGTTATGGTGTTTGTTGTAGAGTCGCATAGAACTAATCATGACTGGCGGATAAAGTCAATGAGAATTTGACAAGAATATGGTGGATACGCCGCTGGTACTTCCTATATATAAGTATTCTTGTCAAATGATCGGAGGCATTATCAGGCGGTTATGAGAGGTTCCATGCATAGGCTGTTTGTGTGATTGTTGTTTAGATTAAGTTGTTCAATTTCAGTACATTCAATACGTTCGGCTCCGTTTGATTGAGCCTTGAGCGCACAGTTCAATTTACATTTCCAGTTCATGCAATACGTTCGGCTCCGTTTGATTGAGCCTTGAGCGCACATACAATTTCATTATCAGTATCTTGTGGTTGTTGTGTTTGTTGTAGAGTCGCATAGAACTAATCATAACTTGCGGATAAAGTCAATGAGAATTTGACAAGAGTATGGTGGATACGCCGCTGGTACTTCCTATATATAAGTATTCTTGTCAAATGATCGGAGGCATTATCAGGCGGTTATGAGAGGTTCCATGCATAGGCTGTTTGTGTGGTTAAGTTATTCATTTTCAGTACATGCAATACGCTCGGCTCGTTGATTGAGCCTTGAGCACACAGACAATTTCATTTTCAGTATATTCAATACGTTCGGCTCCGTTTGATTGAGCCTTGAGCGCACAGACATTTCATTTTCAGTACATGCAATACGATCGGCTCCGTTTGATTGAGCCTTGATCGCACAGATATATTTCATTTCAGTATTTTATGATTGTTGTATTGGTTGTAGAGTTATAGGACTAATCATAATTCACTGATAAAACCAATGAAAATTTGACAAGAATATGGTGGATACGCCGCTGGTACTTCCTATATATAAGTATTCTTGTCAAATGATCAGAGGCATTATCGGACGGTTATGAGAAGCTCTATGTAGGATTTATTAGTTTTCTTGGTAACCAATCATAACTTGTGGATAAAACTAATGAAAATTTGGCAAGAATATGGTGGATACAACTCTGGTACTTCCTATATATAAGTATTCTTGCCAAAGGATCAGAGGCATTATCAGGCGGTTATGAGAAGTTCCATGTAGGATTTAGTATTGCCTTGGTTGGAATTTGTGTTACATTTATATCATCATGCTATTTAAAGAGATTGGATTGTGTTCCATTTCCACATAAACTAACCTCTCCATCATAACAAACGAGAGAGGAACTTCCACCATTCAAACAGATATGCTATCAGAATGTGGATTCAAATATTTGCTGTTGTGTTTATTCATGTTCGAATATCAGCTGTTGTGTTTTTATTTATGTTCCATGTAGGTTGTAGTGTTAGAAGTTTTGCCTTAGGATATAACCATACTTTCCCAAACGTATCTAAACTCTTATGCATGATATCATTTTTAGCAAATCATTTCTGCTTATCAATACTCATACAGTAGGCAACAAAAAGCGATTCCTGTAATAGGGTACTTAACCCTTACAAGGAACGTTACCGCCTCGAACAAAAACTTAAACCCTTATTTTTCTAAGCATACAACTGTCAAACTAAACATCATCATCCTTTTAGTCAAAATATATCATTATTTAAATTTCGGGACGAAATTTCTAAAAAGCAGGGGATACTGTAACATCCGTCAAAAATGGATTTACCAAACCCGCTCTGTTTAGCAACCGAACAGTCAGTCAAAAATTTCGTTGCGAATTAAATGCCCAAAATAATTTTAAACGATGCAAAATCGATTATTATACGGGAATATATATTTAGTTTTTGAAAAACTGTTGAAAATCGCAAAATAAAAATAAAAGTCCTCTGCCGGGTTTCGAACCCGGGTCAGTGACCGGTTCAGCAAACGAATTAACACTTAACACACAAACCACTGCGCCACTTGTTTTGTTTGTTATATATTGAAATCATTTAATTCATAAAGTGACGTTACAAATTCAAAATCGGCGCCCAATAGTTCAGTCGTCGGAATCCCGGAAATCTCGCGAGTATTTAACGACAACTTACGTTATAACGTAAACCATTACTAAGACATCGGTTATAACCGACGTCTGAGTCCGCGACCAAAGTTATAACCGCCGGAGTTTTTATAATTTACGAATACAGTCGGAAATCAGACCAGGTTCTTCGACGATTTGCCCTATAAATTCACCCACAACCCACTGCAAACCTTTTCGCTCAAAACCACACCTTTTCTCGGCGTAATTCCACTCGCCGGAATTAATCTGTTCGTCGCCGGAAAACCGGTTTCTCTATCCCTGAGCCTCACTGAGCCTCTGAGCTTATACCGGAGATACCCACACCCTTTGTAAGCTTCCTGGAGACTCGCTGCTACAAGAAACACGTCGCCGGAGGTGATTGCTGTCGCCGGAGTTTCTGCCGGAAAACAGAGGAGTCCATTCGGTATACCTCTTCGCTTATTTTCTTTTCTTTATACTTATATCTCATCTATAATTAACCTAAACACTAAAAGAAACGATTAAGACTTTGAACCAGTCGATTTCCGATTCTGGTTATAACTCAGTGAAGAAGACGAAGTCATGGAACGTATAAGTATAATTTAAATCAACTTATTACTCGGGTTAGACACACAGTCTAGCGGTGGACTGTGTGCACAATAAACACAGAAAGGTCTCGAGTTCGAATCCGGTTTCACACACGCTGCCTTAATAAAAATCATTTTTTTGTTAAACTGAACCGGAGTCGCCACAGGTATATGTTAAGTATATTAATAATCGAAATAATAACCAAGTTAGACACACAGTCCAGCGGTGGACTGTGTGTATGTTTAAGTCGCACGTCACGAGTTCGAGTCCGGTCTTCTGCATCGACCCGGACGATTATTAACCTTTTTAAAATAAGCCAGAAATGAAAACAAATAGTTTATATTTAAGTATAATAAAAGTTGGATTATATAACATGTTAAACACACAGTCCAGCGGTGGACTGTGTGTTAGTTTAAGCCACAGGTCCCGGGTTCGAGACCTGTGGAGCGCATCGTCCGAGTAAATTAAACTGTTTTTAAAATAAAATGATTTTCGGTTTAAACTAATTAATATATATATATAATTAAAATCAGATATATAACGGGTTAGACACGTAGCTCAGTTGGTAGAGCTGCGTGCACGCGTACGAGAGGTCTCGGGTTCGAGCCTCACTCAGCGCACTTGTATACATGAATCGAACCGGTCAACGGTCAGAAAAAAAAAATCAAAATTTTTTATTATTTTTATTTAATTATTTTAATTAAAAATCAATTAAAAATACTTAAAAATAACATTTTTAAGGTTAGTAAATAGCCTTAAACTCACAAAAATACACCCAACAATCCTACTAAAATAGATTAATAAAACTCGTTTACTTACAAAACCATAATGCGATTTATCTAGGTTAATCTCACTCGTGGTTAAAACCACTTCGCGTGCATTCAACGTCATCAACCGAACGCACCCACTGTGAGTGAATCTTACAACTCCCCCTTTTAAATTACACGTTTTGGGGTGTGTCATGTGTTATGAAAATAATTAACTTATTTATTTAAACTTGTGCCATACCACATCATGACCTAAACTTAGATTGTTTATATTGTTGTGATTACTTATTTCCTTTTGTTAAATCATATGAAACTCATTCATTAAGCCCATCAGTTCCTCGTGGAAGACGAGTTGAACAACGCGTGCCACAAATCAAATTCATTATTGTTTATGTGTATATCATTGAGTTTATATTGTTTGTAGTTGTATTATCATGGTTATGCAATTCATTCATTAGGCCCCTCAGTTCCTCGTGAGAGACGAGTTGAGCATCGCGTGCCTCTAAATGTTCCATTATTGTTCATCATGTGTGTTTCACTTAATATCTTATGATGTTGATTAAGTTTACATCTATTTTTACTCATGTTTGGTTGTGCACATATTTCATAATCAATTTAAATAAATTTGTTCAAATGTTTTCCATAGGATTCACTCGCCAACATTATGTTGATCCAAAAACCCTTTTACACATGATACAGGTGAACAGGTTGAAGCAAGGAAAACATAGGATATGCCTTAGAAGAGAACAAAGAAGTTTAGATTGTTAGTTAGAACATGTTGTAACATTTATTGTAAATTTCAATTTAATTTGTATTAAAGAATATGAAACACATAATAAATGTCATGAGCTTTGATGATAACCCAATCATGCCCCGATCACCTTTTCCGCTGCGGGTCGGGGTGTGACATTGTGAAAGTTCTATTTTATCTTAAGAAGTCAAGACTCAGATTACTTTATTTATGTTTTTACTATTTTTCTATATATAACAAACAACATATATTAACTTGTTAAATAAAACAAAACAATAATATACTTAGAGGCTGTTTGGCAACTTCTAAATAGTTAAGTGCTGAATAGTAAGAGGTCTGAACCACTAAGTGTTGAACCATTAAGATGTTTGAACCATTAAGAGGCAGTATAATGCTTAACCATTCAGAGACAAATGTCTGACCAATTCAGATTAGAGGTCTTAACCATTTAGACTCAGTATAATGCTTAACCATTAAAAGACAACTGTCTGAATCATTCAGACATCTGCTCACGAACAAACAGTGTGAACCATTAAAAGCTAAACAAACAGCCACTTACATAAAACAAAATAATATATTTACGTCGAATTATTTTTATTAAATCAAGAAAGAATTTTTTTTTTAGTTACAATTAATGATAATCTTAATTTACTTTAAATAGCAAAATCTACAAAATATACATTTAATATATTAACAAAATTCACTCGCAATTTTTAGAAAACAATAAATGTAGCCAAAATTAATAGAATTTGAAATTTGAATGTTAACAATTTTTTTTGAATGTTAACAAACGTCAACCACAATTATTTGAAAGTTCAGAAACATTTAATTGTATTTAAGGTTTAAAAGAAAAAAGATTGAAAAGAAACATATTAGTAATTTAGGAAACTCAAATTTGATTAAGATAATAGATGATATGGGTTGAATATCAGAGAAGGGAAAATGTTTTGAACACCCTTGTTTTCTTTACCGCTCAAATTCAGTTGATACCTCACAATATATTGTCACATAGCAATTAGATGTTTTAGAGAAAGTCATGTTGCCTAAAATGGTTTTGATTTATAAGACCATGGGGTGTGGTTCCCCATGTCCACATAGGCGTCACCTCAGCTTCTCTTCCACCTCACCATTTCCCAAGAGTGAAGTGTGATTCCCCTTCTCTCTTTCATTTTTTTATATTTTTATTTAATGTATTTTATTTATAAATAATATTAAATAAAAATCACTAAACATAATTTTATATCAAACTGGACGTTAAAACATTAACATATATAACTAAACATAAATTTGAGAGTTCTTTTTAAAATTATAACCAAATTTCAAAGGGTCTTTTTAAAATTAAAACTAAATTTGAAGGGCCTTTTTCAAATTATAACTAAACTTGATGGGTCTTTTTTTAAAATATCTGTAATTCTATCTTCATCTTCCTTTCACCTTCTTCAACCTGCAAAATTAAAAAACAACCTTCTTCAACCTGCAAAATAAATAGAGTAACCATAAAAAACATCAAGAGAGAGATAGAGAGACAACCTTCTTCGAGGCGAACGGGAGTGAGGCATCAATGGCACTGACGGGACGACAAGGGCGAGGGCGGTGTTCCCGATCTGCGACCCTTTCCATGTCCGCATGCCGAACCCACACGCCACCTTCTTATAATTTATAGATTCAGTAAATTATGAATAAAATGTTTTAACATTTAATGCTTAACTAGTGAAATTCCCCCGCGCTTCACGACAGGAATTCGGTCGGCATTATGTTCGTCACAGTACTAACACTCACTATTGCAATCGAAAAAGAAAACCTAACATCAATCGAAGACAATGAAAATGAATATCGATGTGGACACTGATGTTATTTTGGTTCGTTTGCGTTTTATGTTTAAATTTTTTTCAACATTGCGATATAGATTTTATTGAAAACAGACGTTGTGCTACTATCATACCAAACCAAACCGAGCCGAAACCGACTGACTTTTTATCGCTACTATAACGTAATGAAAATCGAAACCGGTACCTCGATTCATTTTTATGGTTTCAAGTTAAGAAAAACTTATATAACTTTGTCTACGACGATAAATGAATATCGGTACCATTACCATGACAATCCGAACCGATGATGTCGTTCGAACAACCTCGGTGTCAGTATGATGTTTGTTTTTATCGTTTTTAGTCGATGTTAATTTCTATACCGAATGCATAATTGTACTGGGTACCGTAATGAATAGAGTTCGATCCAATACACACGGTAACAAACCGTCACAACACACGAGCAAATAAGTTGGAATGGTAAAAAGATAAATAAACATGGATACAAATTCAGAATTTATTTTAAAATCACTAAAAGTTCAAATTGAATAATAAATCACGCCCGTGATAATGTACCATCATAAGGCGAAGCAGCATGGTAAAATATGAATAAACATAGGTATAATTATAAAATTACTAAAAGATCAAAATGTGAAATCGATAAAATACCATTAAAATCAAATACTTAAACATTGTTGGCTACTATTCATCACCTCTTTGTTTGGATATGTACTAGCGGGATTCCCACGCACTTCGCTACGGGCCTTTGGTCATTATCGGTCAATCTGGTTCATTACGGTATCAGTACGATACCGGCACTTGGCATAGCAATTGTTGCCAATCGACACGTTTTTTACATCAATTGAAAACCCATAAAACGAATACCTGTACTAGTACCAGTGTTGTTTGGTTGGTATCGATCTGTTACAATACTGGTATCGTACAGACACTCGATATAGCTTACGATACCAAAAAATACTTTATTGCGAATATTACTTTGTGTTCAATGAATTTTATGCCGTCACGTTGAGAATTCTATAAAAACGAATGCGGTAGCGGTACCGATGTTGTTCTGAAAGTATCAATATTATTAAAAAAAAAAAAGAAAATCATTAAAGTTAAAATTAGAGAAATATGTTTAAGGTTAAAAATAAATATGATAATAATCTATTGAAATATTGAAATGATAAAAATATAAAAAACTATATATTATTATAAAAACCAAATAACTCTTCATGAAAAAAGTAACTATATATATTATTATATAAATCAAATTACTATTTATACTCACTTTCCAACTATATATAAATAAATAGATATCAATATAAAATATATATTAAAATGATAAAAATATAAAAAAACTACATATTATAAAAAAACAATTTACATGAAAAAAGAAACTATATATATTATATAAATCAAATTACTATTTATACTCACTTTCCAACTATATATAAATAAATAAATATAAATATAATAATATATATTAAAATGATAAAAATATGAAAAAAACTATATATTATAAAAAAGAATTTACTATTCATGAAAAAAGAACTATATATATTATTATAAAAATTAAATTACTATTCATGCTCATTTTCTAAATAAATATAAAAAAGTAACTATATATATTATTATATAAATCAAATTACTATTTATACTCACTTTCCAACTATATATAAATAAATAAACATACCTAAAATGATAAAAATATGAAAAAAACTATATATTATAAAAAACAATTTACTATTCATGAAAAAAGAAACTATATATATTATATAAATCAAATTATTATTATTATTATTATTTAGAAAATGAGCGTGAATAGTAATTTAATTTTATAATATTATTTAGAAAATGAGCATGAGTAGTAATTTAATTTTTATAATAATATATATAGTTTCTTTTTCATGAATAATAAATTGTTTTTTTAATAGTATATAGTTTTTTTTCATATTTTTATAATTTTAATATATATTATTATATTTATATTTATATTTATATTTATATTTATTTAGAAAATGAGCATGAATAGTAATTTAATTTTTATAATAATATATGTAGTTTCTTTTTTCATGAATAGTAAATTGTTTTCTTAATAATATATAGTTTTCTTTTCATATTTTTATCATTTTAATATATATTGTTATATTTATATTTATTTATATTTGTATTTATATTTCAAATTATTATTATTATTTATTTATATTTATATTTATTTAGAAAATGAGCATGAATAGTAATTTAATTTTTATAATAATATATGTAGTTTCTTTTTTCATGAATAGTAAATTGTTTTCTTAATAATATATAGTTTTCTTTTCATATTTTTATCATTTTAATATATATTGTTATATTTATATTTATTTATATTTGTATTTATATTTCAATTATTATTATTAGTAATTTAATTTTATAATATTATTTAGAAAATGAGCATGAATAGTAATTTAATTTTTATAATAATATATATAGTTTCTTTTTCATGAATAATAAATTGTTTTTTTTAATAGTATATAGTTTTTTTTTTCATATTTTTATCATTTTAATATATATTATTATATATTATTATATTTATATTTATATTTATTTAGAAAATGAGCATGAATAGTAATTTAATTTTTATAATAATATATGTAGTTTCTTTTTTCATGAATAGTAAATTGTTTTCTTAATAATATATAGTTTTCTTTTCATATTTTTATCATTTTAATATATATTGTTATATTTATATTTATATTTATTTATATTTATATTTCAAATTATTATTATTATTTAGAAAATGAGCGTGAATAGTAATTTAATTTTATAATATTATTTAGAAAATGAGCATGAATAGTAATTTAATTTTTATAATAATATATATAGTTTCTTTTTCATGAATAATAAATTGTTTTTTAATAGTATATAGTTTTTTTTTCATATTTTTATCATTTTAATTTATATTATTATATTTATATTATATTATATTTATATTTATTTAGAAAATGAGCATGAATAGTAATTTAATTTTTATAATAATATATGTAGTTTCTTTTTTCATGAATAGTAAATTGTTTTCTTAATAATATATAGTTTTCTTTTCATATTTTTATCATTTTAATATATATTGTTATATTTATATTTATATTTATTTATATTTATATTTCAAAATTATTATTATTATTATTATTATTTAGAAAATGAGCGTGAATAGGAATTTAATTTTATAATATTATTTAGAAAATGAGCATGAATAGTAATTTAATTTTTATAATAATATATATAGTTTATTTTTCATGAATAATAAATTGTTTTTTAATAGTATATAGTTTTTTTTTTCATATTTTTATCATTTTAATTTATATTATTATATTTATATTATATTATATTTATATTTATTTAGAAAATGAGCATGAATAGTAATTTAATTTTTATAATAATATATGTAGTTTCTTTTTTCATGAATAGTAAATTGTTTTCTTAATAATATATAGTTTTCTTTTCATATTTTTATCATTTTAATATATATTGTTATATTTATATTTACCTTATCTAGAATTTTTTTTATTGAACTGTTATCTAGAAATGTTAAGTCCATTCATCTACGATTATAATTATGCAAACATGTTTAAATTTGACCCTTGAGATTCTTGGAAAGTCAGATGGTTCAATTTAATGTGTATCCTACATATGGCGTATACGTTGTATTCATGTTTCTTACTCGTCACTTGGGTTGTAGCCTAGTGGTGCTTCTTGGAAAAAACTCAAGTTCTAATTTTGGGCAAGGTATAATTTAGGAGTAGCGTGATGAGTGTGTTTTTAGCTTTAAAAACACGTTTCTTACTTAAATCCCACTTGCAAGAGTTGTCAATATGAAAGAAAAAGAAACCCATGATACAATGGTATTGATAACATTGAAGAGCTTGAATTACTAAGTATAACGGATGCACTATTAAACATTAAAAAACACTGCATAGCACATTGATATTACTAAGATGTTGACAGTTTGTTTCATTAAGTTGCATCTCCCATAGCATGCAGATTTAGATGGATTTTTATACATCTTTTTACCAACATCTCTACATCATGGGCATATAAAGCTTAGAAGTTTGATTTTGAGTACTAGGAGCAGCCTTTTTGCAAAGAGTTTGTACTAATTGCCCGTAGCGTAAAAGATTTATAATCTTCACTTCTTGACCTCTCATCAATCCCATTGGCTCTTAGTACCGGAAGGAAATGCGAACGTGTCTTGTTGGTGCGTTTCTTAAAAAAAGGAAATTCAAGAGAAGTTGTAGGACATGGGTCACAATTTTATAATAAAAATTATATAAATAAATATAAAAATTGTAAAGGTACCCTTACATAATTGGGAAATTGTAGTACCCGTACCGTGTACAAATCATACAAAGTTAAATATGAAATACAACATATTTAAATAATTCGATTCAAATCGTTGTCTTCAACAAGAGCCTTAACCGTGTCTTCTTGTATGGTCCGTTGTGTGGGCTTCAACGCGGTCTTGAACCACATCTTCTTATATAATAATTTCTTACAAAATGAACAAAACAAGTGTTGACGGTTGTGGCCGAGGCACGTGTTCAACACGCTTCCCTTAAAACAGATTTCGCGCCTCTACTAAAGATAAAGCGTCTGTCTCCCAGGGTACAACAGCCAGAGCAGTCTGTACTGCCGGAAATGGTCACGCGCCTGAGGTTACATCGGATAAAATTATAGTGTTAGAACTTGTGGAAAAATAATGATACGAAGGAGATGAAATTGAGTAGAGAAAACTTATCTCTCTAAGTACCCAACACATGGGTATTCAAGTATCTCTTCTTTTCCAAGAACTCTCGATGAATCCATGTGTTTTCTTGTATTAATTCTCTTGTATTTTTCTAGCATTTCTCTATCACAAAATGAGGCACAAAGCCTACTATTTTTATAAGAGTTGAGAATAAGTGAAAAGTCTCACTTAATTAGTTATTTTATGAGAGACATAAACTCTAATAATAACAAATAAATTGACAAAAAAACTCTACTCAAGAGTTTAATCTTTAATTCACCATATGAAGAGTTTAATTAGTAACTATAATTTTACTAAATTATAATTTCACTAATGAAATATCCATTCACACTACAAAAAATTTCAACAATCTCCCACATGAATGGAGATCGTTCAAAACACATAAAATTTCCAATGGAACCTCGATAGTTGAGCATTGTCGGATAAGTAGGTGTTCCCTTTGAACTTTCCGTTGTGAAGCATACTTAGTCTTCTCGTGGTTTGTAGACGCGATGTCCTTGAACAAATCCCCATTTGTGTAGACGACAATACACTTAACACAATACTCTCCTTATCCGGGTCATCCTCTCATAGTTATGTCCAATAATGGTCGTGGAACACTTTCTTGGTTCTGCGAGAGCTCTAGGAATGTGCCCCCAATTCCATTCGAAGCGACCCCAATTCTCTCTAACATAGGTGATTCTCCTTAAATCATTAAAAGCATCATGGTTACCATGATTACACAAAATCATTTACCACATAATATGCTTAGCCTCACAATTTGTCACTGAATTTCATAGGAATGAACTAGGACGTATTTAAACATTCTTCTATCTTTTAGGGGGTATATATAACCATATATACTAGCTTATGCATATCAACTATGCCCCCACAGTGACCACCCTTAGGCATATAAATTCGTTGTCCTATTGAACTTAGATCTTGGGATCTCCAGTCAACTAAGTTAGGTTTCCTTCACACACCCTTTTTCCATAGGCTTTAGTCTCATTCCACAACTTGATCTTTAATAAACCCTCATGTTGTTGGATCCATAACATAATCTTTATCATTGACAAGTCACTGAAGATAACTTCGCAGTTGAGATCAATTATCATGACGTGTTCGTAACTCGAAAGTTAACATTACCTATTGTCAATTTCTAAGACTATAACCTCGGTGGCCATCAGAATCTGGTTATAATATTTGTCTTAGAATGATACATTTATAATTTAAGGCAAACACATCATGACCTTTGTGTCCTCCACTTAGTCGTTTGTTTACAATGTTAGATTTGATTACAAAATCCTTATTGCCAAAATTTTATGGTACAAATGCAATACACCCCCACATTTAAGTGTTATTGGATAACATCCAGATGGGGTAATGAAAACCATTTCTACATATCCTCAAATGGTTGTTTTTCTTAAATGGATCCTCCCCCACATTTCTTGCTATTTGATCAACATTTCCGTAACTTCACTTATGATGACATTTATACACATATGATTGAACAAGATTAACCTCATTATATATCAGTGAATTCAACTCATATTGCATTAGCTTACATAAGCTTACGAGCTGACCAAAGCAACACATGTCATTGTCATAAGTTTGTCACCAACTTAGAATAATTCTAATTTAACATCTTCTCCTCATTAGCTTTTCGAACAAACTCTTCAAAAGTTGCATGTCTTTTCCTTATAATGAATGAGAATTCTCCCTCAACTTTGTCTATACACAAATTCTTTTTGTGTTCATACACGTTTGAATGTTTAGAGTTAATTAGTCTCTGTCAAGACCCATAATTAACCAAGTACTAGTCTAGCATGCTTTAGACTACAATACTTTAGCATGTGAACAGAAGATGCATCATTCTGATTATTCACAGCCCCAAAGATATCACAATATCACTTTGCAACATTCATCTTTTGTTAAGACAAAATAATAAGACTTATTCATAATCCTAAAACATCAATATTTAGGAATGTCTCACAAATTATTGTATATAGCACATAGCTAAATTTTATCATTCAATTAAGAAACATAACTTTTTTACGTTTGATCTCCAACGCTTTACCATTGACTCATAAGGACTTAAACATAAGTCTTATTCCAAGTCACTTGGTGAACACATTCATCACGAACAAGATGAATGTTCCTCGTCTACGATCACTATTATGTGTGAGATAGAGTCAACTAGATCCACACTCAACAACATGACATTCATAATTTTGCCATAAGTGATTTGCACACATCTATTGTTATTCAAACGAAGGTAAAATTTCCATATTCAAGTGGTAGACGCATCTACGTATAAATCTCGCAAGATTTATTAAAGGTATACAATAACATATAGTACTTTTACTTTCATATGTTAGAATTCAAACTTGCGAATTTTCCAATGATTTCTAACGAAGTATTTCGACATGAATCTCGTTTGTATATTTTATCTTAATACACTCACTACTCACTCATGATGTGGTTACACATTGGATGTCTCGTCTTTGACTTTTAGTCAATGCAACAACTATCAAGTTGTTTATGTCCAAATATTTTCATGTACTATCTATGAATCCAAGAACTCTCCATGAATTCATGTGTTTTCTTGTATTACTTCTCTTGTATTTTTCTAGCATTTCCCTATCACAAAATGAGGCACAAAGCTACTATTTTTACAAGAGTTGAGATTAAGTGAAAAGTCTCACTTAATTAGTTATTTTTTTAGAGACATTAACTCTAATAATAACAAATAAATTGACATAAAAACTCTACTCAAGAGTTTAATCTTTAATTCACTATATGAAGAGTTTAATTAGAAATTATAATTTTACTAAATTATAATTTCACTAATGAAATATCCAATCACACTACAAAAAATTTCCAACAGAAGTGTGGGTTATGTTATAGCTCTAAATGCTAACGAGTAACATAGATTTCACCACCAAAAGGTAACCATTGTATCACTCTTGATACTATTTTGATGATAATTCATGGTTTATAAATCAGTAAAAAGTAAGGGCATATTTCAAGGTTATTGCATGATACTGCAATTTAATTGCTATTGTTATTTGTTGAAAACAATTGCATGTAAATTTAACCATTATTGTTGTATGTAGAAGAGATGCTACTACTTTGTATTAACCATGGTCACAAAACATACCCTTCGGCTCCGGTCGACAAATGCAACGATAGCAGCTTTAAAGGTCCTCTTCCTGAGTTGGTTGCTTTATACTCATCTGTGGATGGAATGAAGATAATGATGTTGACAAGGTCATTATCTACAAAGTAAAAGTTCCCATTGTTCCACAGAAAGATAATCCACCTAAACAAGTAAAAATATTGTGTTTACTCTTTAATTATATATAACTTTCTTAGGTTTGTCTAACTACCTGTGAATATGCTTAGAATACTATATATATACATAAAACAATAACCTTACACCTTATGGCAGTATGTCCTACATAACATGATCACCACATAGTTTCCTTATTTGCTTTGTATCAATATTTATACCACTGCTACTTGCATTTTGTACCAGGCAAACCACGATCGCAGGTAAAATAATCTTGAATAAAAAGCCCTCGACGCCAATGACTTGATCAAGGGAAGAGTCATTAGGAAACGGGTCCCTTTTGGCAGCAAAGACAGATGTTGCTCTATGTTTTTCGACTAACATGTATGTCGTACTACTTATCTTGGAATGATGTTCTCTTATTTCCCTTCTGTAATATATATTCTACATTTGCCACTCCAACAGAGATGCAATTGGGGTTGTTATTGTCTTACCAGCTACACATGTGAAAATACTAGGTCGTTCATGATAATCGTTTCTTTTGTTATATATTCTACGTTTACTTCTCCACAAGTTTTTTAGCTTTATTTTTCAATCAAGTTTTAGCTATATCATTTTAGTACAGTTGGTGTTCTATTATTTATTAATCAAATTATATCATCAATATAGGTATTGCCACAAGTTTTTTGAGTTGGTTTTATACAACTTATGCTAATGTTTATTGAATTGTGGTAAATGTATTCAAAGTTTAGTATTACAAAATGAATAATTAATATATTTTAACAATTACTATGCAATTTTATTTACATGGGTCTTTATTCTTATTAGGTATGCAATTTTTATTTACAAGCATAAATGGATCTGCATTCTGATTACTCTGCAATTTTTTACAGAAACAAATGGGTCAAAACTGATCCACTACTGTGGATTTCAGTTATTTTTTTTGGCATGAAATTTTGCTATATATATCGGAAGGGTAACGATTCTTAACGCTCAACTGTTCTGCTAAAATATTTGATGGTATAAATTCGGGTTATTTAAGTTTTAACGTCGCCGCAACGCGTGACGGGTCAAAATACTAGTTCAAATTAAAAAAGAAATACGTTTTAGAAAACGGAAAAAAGTAAGAAAATAATAAATAGATGTATGAGATTAGAGGTATACAAATCGGTTCCAGTTAATAACCGAACCGCTTATTTTTTAAGGGTAGTAAAACTGGTTTTTGTTTTAACCGGTTCCCGTTTTTAACCGGTTTCTATGACTGAAAATTGTAACCGATCATAACCGGTTTCAAATCGGTTTGGGATTAGCCGGTTCCAAAAACCGGATAAACCGGTTAAAACCCGATTTTTCAGACCTGCCAAAAGTTGGTTCTGTTTACTGTTTTTTTTTTTTTTTTGCTGTTTTTTACAGCTTAATGCAGTTTTTATACCAATTTGCTGAAAAAGCAATTTTTTTGAAACATAACAAAGGAAATATAACATCATTCAAAGTTGAACAAACCGGTTTTACATCAAGAAATGAAATACGACCGTTTAAACATAATAAAAGGAAATACGTAAACTTAAACTATTACTTCGCAAGAACGTCCACTAATATATATTTTTTAGTGGAACTACAATACTAATATATCTTGATAAGCCTTGTTTAATCTTCATCGCCTGAACCCGAACTTGAACTATTGCATAGGAAGTCATCGTATGCGGCTTCTTCTTTAGTCATTGGGATCGTCAATGCGGTTTCGACCTCATCCTCGTACACTTCGCCTTCGTAATCCAATTCTCCATCGAGCGAGTGAATGTGTTGACATCTCTCTCTCACATCCAAGTAATCTTTCAAGCATATCGACATCTCAACCGCCTTTGGTGTTAGTCGAGTCCTCCTTATAGATATCACCCTACCATTAATAGAAAAAGCACTTTCCAAGCTATCGTGTAAGCTTGCACCGTTAGTAAATCTCAGGCCATTGTGGCTAAGATCGGAAATTGATCTTCCTTACTTTTCCACCGAGCCAACAAATCAAAATTTTTAAATTCTTGTGAAATCATCATTTGTATAAATTTCGACCCACCATACCTACCGAGTTCGCTACTACTAGTGTTACCATGTTGCATTTGACTCGACTCATCATACAATTGGTTAAAAACACATACAGCTTGATCTTCCATACTTGAACATTTGTGAAAAGCGGCATTTCTCATTTAACTCGTGAATGTGTGTCGAGTTTGTACCATATTTTGTTGCATAAACATCAAACATTTTTGAAAGTTGCTCTTTGAAACGATCTTTTGTGGCTTCACCAAAGTTTGGTTCTTGAGGGTGTTTAAATTCAACTCCTTTGTAATCTTTTCAATCAAAAACCTGGTTCCAAAAATATTAAAGCAAGGGTTTAAAGCCGCAGCACAAGTGAAAACCGGGGTAGTTCTTTAAAATTTTTTCTTAGTTTTTCCTTCATCGGCGTTACCATATCACAATATGGTCTACCTCTAACCGACAACTCGCATAATTTTAAACACATTTTAAAAAAATTGTGAAGTACCAATGAACCTTTTGGATAGTAAACCACGATAAAATCTTAGTTGAAGTTTTGAAAACTTGAAGCAATTGTGTAACCGTTTCAAGAGTAGCCTAACCCGATGGGTGGTAAGTCGGAACCTTTCTACGACTAAACAAAATGTTATGAAATTCTATTAAACTTTCTTTTTGCAAAATAGCCTTTTCAAACATGGTGAGTGGAGTTCCATCTATAAGCAACATCCCAATTGGGTCCTAAGCATATTCGACCAACTTCCTTACAAGTTTTAATATATTTTGCATGTCTTTGCGTGTTACCGTATATACATATATCACGTAACATTCTTTTGAAAGCTTCTTTTTGTGGTTCAATAACCTTTAAACCGTCTTGAACGGTCAAATTTATGATGTGTGCAACTCATCGAATATAGAAAAAATACCCTCACAAATCGGATTGTATTTTAATTTTAAATACATTACCGAAACCGTATTGTTTGAGGCGTTATCAAAAGATTTGAAAAAACTTTTTTTTTCCAATTTGTACGTCTTAATACATTTGTCGATTACTTTATATATAGTTTCACCGGTGTGAGGGTAATCGAATAATTTAAACAAAATTGTGCTTTTCATCATTTGCCATGTCACCGGTTCAATCCAATGGGCGGTGACACAAATATACGAGTTGGGTGAATCGTGCGATGCGAACCAAATGTCTCTAGTCAAGTTAACACCGGTTTCTAATTATTCAAAATAAGAAATTAATTCTAGTTTAGTATTTTTTTCACAATCTTAAACAATCCCTCCTAAGAGTAGCACAACTTACATGAGTGTATCGTGGTTGAAGAGTTCTTTGAACCATCTTTGTATAGCGTTGGTTGTCGAAATGGTTGAACGGCAAACTTTCTTGGATTACAAACTTCGCCATTTCCTCCCTAGCCATATCGAAATTGTAGGCAAACAAGGTAGTGCCTTCACTTGCCATGGAAGCTTGACCACTAGCAGGTTGTTGCTTCAACGCCTTGCAAAACGGTTTTTCGATGTGTAGTTTCAAGGTGGAGTTTGCGGTTTCGGCGTAAAAGTTTTGACAATGATGACAACGCGCTTTTTTTACCGTTGGCCAACTCGCACGAATGAAAATGTGACCAAACTTCGGGGTTGCGCTTCGTTGGAATATCACGAACCACCGTGTCGGTCGTAGACTCGCCAACATTGACCGAATCATGAGCACTAGAGGTTGCCGTAGTTTCTTCTTTTTTGAGAAATATCGAACAAGAAAGTGAGCGTTTTTTAGAGTTTTTAGAAATTAAAGAGTTGTGTGATTGAACCTAAACACCCAATACCCTTATATACTAGTTGGAGTAATTTAGGGCCAAAAAAAGAAGCTAAAAGAGGACCCAAACGGTAATATTACCGTTACTGCAGGCTGCTGCATAATCGTTTTTTTTTTCTGGTTAAAAAACCGGTTTTTTTAAAACGTTACTGAATAACCGGTTTTTTTATACGTTTCGCTGAACATATCCCCTAACTGGTCAGTAACCATCGAAATTGATTAGTAAAAAAACAGGTTTTTTTTAACCGGTTCGTTTTATTACCGGTTTCGGTTTTGAAATCAATTTTTTTTTGTACATCTCTATATGAGATGTCCCAAGTTCAATTTTTATTATTTAAAAAAATATATTTTCACCAGTTTTTTAATATCAAAAACCTGCTGATGCAATTAGTACCGGTTCAACCTATGCCAATCGAACCGATTAGGATCCCGGTTCCTTGATTTCGCTTTCAAATAGGAATAACAATTCGAAGATTGATTGGTCTTCCATTTCACCCCTTGTTCAGACCTCAACTTAAGAGAGATTATGGAAACATGAGTTCATTTTTGACCATGATACCATGGAAGTGTTTGGATACCTAAAAATTCGGATATATGTAATTTCAAGATATCTGAAGTCCATATAATAAAATATTGAATGTTCAAATATCTAAAACTGTAAACTCAAATCAATACAAGTATACATATCCCCTAAGCACCATCAAAGTACAAGTTAAATAGAAATTTGTTTACACTTTACAACTAGGGGTAACAAAATGTGCACTTAATATATAATCATCTGAAGAGTGAAGACATACGCTAGAACATATCGTAATTCATTGGATTATTTGCGAACTCAAAACTTAGTTATACATAAAATATATCAATACATGTATGATTTGGTGTTTAAACTTTTGGACATGAGTGTGTAAGTGTGTGTATATATTAGAGGATGAATAATCATGTACAATCATGAAGCTAATAATCTTTAGTACTACTATTAGATTGTTGAAAGCAAACATAGTATTCTTGATTCATGGCTATGGTGGTCACTACTATCTTCCCAGCAGTATGACTTGTACTCTGTGCTACTACTACTCATGTTCATCTCTTCCTCTTCTTCAGGAAGCATGTTGAGATCAAGAAACCCTCGAGTCTCGCGAACCAGCTCATCGGGTTTCTTGATCACATTGGTGCTGTTTTCTTGATTCAGTTTTGCTTCAGAAATCATGTGTGATCTTTTGTGACCCCCTAACGCCTGCCCTGAAGTAAAAACCTTGAAGCAAATTGGACACTCATGTGCTCTCATCACTACTGGCTTTTTCTTCAAAGAACCAGTATCAAGATTGAAACTTGATGATTCTTGATGATCATTAGATGTTCTTGAACCATACCCATTAATTGTTTGAACATGATCTAACGCGGGTTTGTGTTCGATTTTGTTTTCGCTTTGGATTTTTGAATCAAAATCTTTCTTGCGTACTTTTTGGTGACTTGCTTTATGTCCACAAAGTGCTTGATGAGAATGAAAACTCTTGTTACATGTGACACACTCAAACTTTCTCTTGTTTGAGTCTTTCAATTCACCAAAACCCGAATTGAAATCGTTGAGTTTCATCAATCCCACCTCAGATCTTCCAAGAAAATCAAAACCAACTTCGGTTTTTGCAAATTTGTTCATCTTCGAACCGCTTTTAATCAAATCTTTACCCTCAACTTTTCTCAACTTTACCAAAACAGAGGAATTTGAGTATCTTGATCCCAAATCTCTAGAGAGCATCATCAAAGACATAGCAACTTCTGCTTCTTGTTCTTGTTCGATTTCAGACACCATACTTGTTGAAGCATTATTACTACTAATGTGATAATTAACATTCATAGAGTTTGAAGAAGGTGTATTAACTGCAGTTTTACCAGAACCAACTATGTACCTTTTCTTTAGTCCTTTTCCAGATCTTGATTGCGATGGCGATCGCGGTCTTGATCTCTTTACTGAACCATTCTTGGCATCTGAATTCTCATCATCAGAATGGCCAGTCCAAGACTCTTGATTCAAACTTGCAATCTTCTTGTTTTTGTTGCTTGAGAGTTTCATAGAGTGACATTTCATATGCCCAAACAAAGCCTTCCAGATTGAAACCCTTTTCCACATTCTTTACAAACTTTATCAACACCACCAGAACAACTCTTGTTTTTCACCTGATCATGATCAGTGGAGCTGATCACATGAGACCTCATGTGACCCCCTAATGATCTTCCACAAGGAAAGCTCTTGTTACAGAATTTACACATGTGTTTCATCGGTTCTTCGCCTGTTTCTTCTATAAAATTGCGATCGAATTCAAACAATTTAGATCAGAAATTCAGAACCAAGAATTCAAGATTCAAAAACAAAGTAAATTGAGAGACACCCAGATCAAGAAACAAGATCTAAAGGTGAAATCTTTAGTGGGATTTCAGAAATCTTCAAGATTGATGATGAAAACAAAATACCCATCTCAAATTTGATCTTTTTCTTGATCAAGAACCAAACTTTAAGGTGGTTTGACTAGAAGCTAAATAGTTGGTTGAAATTGGAATTTAAAAGATCAAGAAACAGGATCTAAAGGTGAAATCTTGAGTGGGAATTCAGAAATTTTCAAGATTGATGATGACAAAAACAAAATACCCATCTCAAATTTGGTATTTTTCTTGATCAAGAACCAAACTTTAAGGTGGTAATGAGTAGAAAGTATATAGTTAGTTGAAATTGGAAGTTAAAGAAAGGGTAAAGATGATGGGTCGGTTACCTTTGTTGCTCGCGATGACAATGAACAAGCAAAGGGAAACATAAAGGAAAGAAGTGGGTTACACTCACACTGACCATCTGTTTCTCTCACTAAAAGTATATGTATGTATGTATGTATAAGGGGGGGGGGATGGATAATTGGAGAAATGAATTCATGCATGAAAGCAAGGATAAAAAGAAGCTTAAGCAAAGATGGTCGCACGTGTCCTTGAGTATGTATAGTTGGATTACTACACCAGAAAGTAAACAACGGCTTAGATCTCTCCACGTGGTAGTTCCTAGGTTCTGGTAGCAAAGATCCTCTCCCACCTGATCCTACCCACCTGTATCTTTAACTATTCTTTGCCTTGTAAGCACAGCACATACACAGTTGAAATGTTCCTCTACCCATTAATTAAAAACAAATTAATTAATATTAATATTTTTTCGAACGACAACCATCTGATCATATCCATCTAATGGTTCCTAAGCCTTATCCCACCCTGAATATACCATTAAAGTTATATTTAGTTTTATTAATATTTTGTAACAGTGCTAACAGAGAAGTTCATTATTTGAGAAAAACAATCATTTTAGAAGTATAATTGTAAAGTTTTTAAGTCAATTATAAAGATTATGCTTATGTTCAGGCTCAAGATTTCTAACCTAACTATCTACTCCATTACAAAATTGTTTTTCGGCATGCTTTGCCATCATAAATTCCATTTATGTATTTCTTTTCTTACATCTGTGAGGGTTTGAAATTGTTATTTTGTTCCTTTTTTTATTTATATGTAAAAAGGAGAAGGTTACATCAAAAAGCTGTGAGACACTAACCCCTTTCCAAATTAAGGTAAAATTGTTATTATTTCTTGGTTTAGTTAGCAAAACTGTTGTTTTTTTCATTTATGGAAAGATCTCATTATACAATGATTGTTTAGTTGTTATGCTGCTGCAATGAAAAACGAGCAAGAAATATTTATTTGACCCGACCTGACCCGAACAACCTTACTCTTTTATAATGTTATCTCGAATGACAAATTTATTTATCCAACACAAAGCCATGGTTCAACCATTAAGCACAGGCCCAATGATTTAGAGGAGATACATGAAAAATATTAACTTCTACAAGTTTTAGTTTCCTTTAAAAATAATCTGATACAGTAATTCTAAAATAAATTTTTGTAATAAAGAACTAGCATTATTGTAGTTGAAATTTGAAAGCTAGAAAGGTAAAAGCTTTAGCAAGTAGGGAAGCAGTTATGTGGTGGGAGCCCTTTTTTTGTCATCTTGGTGCAAGTTTCCAAAAGGATTCAACTGATTTAACTATTCCACCAACTGTCCTTTTTTTCCAAGGCCATAAAATAGAATAAACAGAACATAATTTTGTTGGATTAGCCTATTAGGTTACATAATTTATCTAAATTATTCACTATAAACTGCAGGTTAAAAACTGAGTCTCAAGTTATAAGAGTATTAAGTTATACATGTAAACAAGCTGCTCCTTGAGACCCGTTCAATAAAACGCGAAACAAGTCGAGCTTAAATGAGCAATCGAAGCTCATATGATAAAGAAACTCGAACATGAGTTTCACATACCGAGTTTGATTAGGCTCACAAGCCTAAAGTACAATATTACTTTTTTTAAATAATTATAAACTAGATTTACCACCCGTCGTAATGCGCGGGGCGGGGGTGTAAAACAATGCCGAATAGCACCAACCACGGCCAACGACAACCAATACTGAAGTTACTGTGTGTTAATGGGAAGAAATTAGACTGCAACATAAAACATAGATAATAATAATTAAGTCGATTTAGGACCCCGCGCGTTATAACGAACCTGTCAAACGGGAAAAAAATAGACGACGTAAAAACGTCGAACCACACACGCACGTTGAGCCGCGTTAACTCGAAAAATCTAGTACGAAGTGTAAAACGAACGTTAAAACGTCGAACCACACACACGTTACGCCGTGTTAACTCGCAAAATTTTAAATGAAACGCAAAAACGAAAAATCTGCGAAATATGAAAAAGTTTGGGGACCAAAGTTGAAAGTAAAAAGGTTGTGAGGTTAAATCGCAATACATGAAAACTTTTGGTTAAAAGTAAAAGGTCAAATAGATATGGGTTAAAAGTGTAATATCAATTTTTTAAAACTCCCAAAGCTTTGAGTACCTGTAACACCCAAAAATACCACATTATAAATATATTATATATATATTGTGTACATACTTATATTAAAAACATAATTGACCAAGGTTAATTACCTTAGTTAAATAATACATGATGGAGTAATAAGAAAAAAAATAAAGAGTTGAGACTTCTAAAAGAAAAAGGAACAAACATGAGTGACTAAAATGGACTAATGAGGAAACTAGATATTGATTAAAACAAAAACAAAATAAAAATACAACATACTCTTGTGTGTGTATACGTATGTGTGACCAGGTGAGGGAAGAACACACCAAAACCCTTATTCACTAATGTGATCAAATTGGAGGGTGGATTGGGATCAAATCATATGCATGAACTTGAATTTTGATCATCAAAACCTGACATTCGTAAGGTATGTTATGAATCATCTTCTTGGTAGATGTAGTATGAACATGAATTAGATTGCTGAAATTTTAGACCCAAATTAATTATGTATGAATGTTTAGGATTATCATTCTTGATGAAATAATAAGGTATTTAACATGATTGAGATGTTTGGATCATTTAACATGAATACGACCTAATTTGATAGGTAAACCATGTAATTGTTGGGTTATAAATTGATCCATAAGTGTTAAATTGAGCATAATGACTATACTGAATTGATGAGTTGTGATTTCATGGTGGTAAGTTGATTAGTAATCTTATTTACAATATTATAAGAACAATGCCCGCAAGGTGTTTGAGAAAATGTTTGAGTGAAGCTAGATGATTTAAACTATGATAAAAATCTAGTGAATCAAAAGGGGAAATTTATTATGACATTAAATGCTACGAAATTCTAATGATAAACGGGTTGTACTATTTAGGCAACTCAAGTGAGAGTTCGGGAGCTCAAGCTAGTGCGGATACGCGTTCGAAAAAAAAGCTCTAAGGTACGTGTTTACACAACTCGTACATACTTCTTATTTAATTAACGAGAATTGTTGATAAATAGTTGAAATAATGATGTAAATAACGTTTGGTTATTCTCAAAGTGATGGATTTCACATTAAAGAACCAAACGGGTGAATAGCGTAAATCGGTTAACGGGAACGCAGACTATTTATAATGAACCCGGAAATGGGTCTAAACATGGAGGAAGCGAGATCCTCGAACAAATTAAGGTAAATAGTAAATTTGGCAAAAAAAACATGTCAAATGTGGTAAATAAGTGCAAGCGCAAACCGGGTAACGGGAGCCGAAATGAAAGTTTAGCAAGCCCGAAAATTGGGTAAGTCGAAACGGGTCAAATAATTGAAACGAATATCAACCGGTTAATGGTGGCGTAAATTGTAAAAGTTATGAGTTTGAAATAGGGAAATTGGGCAAAATATATAGGAAAACATTTTACGGTCCTTTAGAGATAAATTTGAAGCAAAACGGATGAGTAACGAAGAAGTTATGGACGTTTTCGTAAAAAGACCAAAACTGAAATTCTGCAGCTGGGCTGCAGCGTAAGCTACGGTCCTCAACCGTAGCTTATGGTTGAGGCCTGCTATTTCGGACAGAAGGGGTGTACCGTAAGCTACGATAGCCCAACCATAGCTTACGTCGGACTCTTTAGCAAAATTTTAAGTTTGATTGTTTTGGGTATTTGGGTTCATCCAAATATGCTATACGCTCACTATATCTATGATGAATTTTGATACTAGGTGATTGTTAAGTGGTTACGGATGAAGATCAGGTCCCGTGAAGAACCGAACACAAATTTAGAAATTATGTTACGCGTTTTGTTTAATCGTTCGTAACTAGATCCCGCTAGTATGTAGTAATGTTTGTAAGTACTATGAAGTTTTAATTAACTTAGATTTTGGAAAATTATACTTATGCATTATCTGCTTAATTTCTCTTTTTTTTAAAAGATTTTTTTTTCTACTATGGGTCTTACGGTATAATACCTATACGCCTAAATATGTTTACTTTTTTAAAAATAATTATAAATATATATATTTACACACGAACTATTATTATACATAGAATTATGATAAATAACGAAATAATATATATCTTGTTATATATTTTATTATAAATATAACATATACATAAATAAAATTATTACATATTTGATAAATAATAAATGAACCAAGCTTGATAAATAATAAATAAAACGAGCTTTAGCTTTTGATAAGAGTGCTTGAAATGTTCTGTGTTAACTTTTACTTCTGCTTTAAAAAGGGAATTTTACTCTAGAGCAATATTATTTTATTCATCAATAATTTTGTTTCTTTATGAACAATTGTTAGTAATGTTTTTGTGGCTCTAAAATAAATCAATAAATGTTAGGAAGTTGGTGTGTTAACCTCACACGTTAAAATGCACAAACTGGCAAGGCAACATAAATAAGCTTACATAAAAAGGGAAAATAATTGAGGAATTTATGTGGTTCATTTGATCTATGTGATTGGCCTATGTCCACGACCTAATATAGAGTGTTCTATCATTTTGATGTGCAAGTTTGCAATTACAAGCAGGTTTTTTTCGCATTGGATCCTTCATTCGAGTAGCTAGTTTTAGATTGTTAGACTATGTGTAGAGGATGCCCCACACTTCAAATAGAGTCATTTTATTGGCTAAAAGAACCACGGTCGAATGCCATTAGTGCTTGTTACTGCCCCACAGAGTGTCTTTGGTGTTGGCGCCCACGACGCGATGTTTTGCACCCTACTACACATAGTCTTAAATGCAGAGGCTCTCGTAGTCAAATGAGTGGACTCATCATATGATGTGAACTCGTTAGTATTTTTGATGAACCGCCCGGTTTAGGAGTCCTTAAAACCGGTTCATGTCTTTTACATGCTTGAAAAGTTATGAAACTAAATGGTTATTCTTTTTCAAAATTGTAATAAAAAAAGGTTTTGGTGGAACTTTGAGGAGGTAGTTGTTTCATCTTCAGTTGTTGAGGAGTTGTCCAACGACCACCCCCTTTAGTTGCATCTATTTTAGTATAATTTGACCATTAACCACTAACTAGCAATTTTGATTTTATGAGTTGTACTTCATGCATGAATACTAGTACTGTGAGTTTCAACACATGGATGGATACCCATGTTAATGTTAATGTAAAATTATAGTTAGCATTGTGTCCAAAAAAAATCAAATAAGTAAAGCATGGTTTGTTAATCACTTTATAATTAATACTTCTTTAGAATATTTATACATTATTTGCATATTTAATTATGAGAATTTTGGATATGAACAATTACGCAAATGAATCATATAGTTTTGTTGAAATTTAGAGAACTCACATTCGTCTTTTTCGTCGGTTGTCACAATCAAGGTCTTGATACCATTGCATGGACCATTCATCTATTTTATTAATTCTTTTATCACATAACTTTTAACGTCATTTATGTGTGTAAATAATAGTGATACTCTACATGTAGTTTCAGAAGGCGTAAAAGGTAACAATGGAAACTACAACCAAGAGCAGAATAGAGGGTTTGTGGCGTAGCGGTATCAATGTGTGAAGTAAAGGTGTTTCCCTTCAAATGACTGAGGGTCATAGTCCCATAGTTGACGATAGTACAACTTTGAATTAAAGAACGTGTGAGTTAGACGTTTAAAAATATAGCAATTTCTTGTTAGAAAAGACTACTTTAGTGAGTAAAGGTAAAGGTGTTGTTGGGCATGAACTAGAACTAGAACCAATCAAGCAGGGAGTCATATAATTTTCTTAAATTCATTTAGATTAGTTAAATTGCAACATTTGAGTTTAAAATTATACTACATACACACATATGTATTATAACCAACTAATATATATAGGTGTGTGTATTATTCAGAAGCTACTACACAAGATTGGTTTATATTTATTTTAGACTATATAAAGTCTTGTATGTGGACAAATGATTTTGGTGCATGTGTCTTGTGATAATGGTGTGATATGTTGTGTCGGTACACCAACCATGCTTAAAAAGTAATCCTTTTAAGCTCAAAAAATGTCAAATAAGCCCTTGAGTCATATCACCAAGATAAAATAAAAAGCTTGGTGGCAGAACTTACGAGCTACCAAATTGGTTGGATCATACACCAATGGACCATATGTAGGGTAACGAAAGAACTATCTATCCATGTGGGTTTAGATTATATATATAGAATATAACATTTCCGATTTAAAATATATAGGCATGACACATGGACGCAACATAAAAAATAGTAAATTTTTAGGTTATCATATTAACACGTTTTATATAAATAAGTCATGTCTAGTTCGGTTTATTATGTTTAACTTGTTAAATTAAACGAGCTGTGTTGGTTAACTGGAATAACCTGTTTGTAAATACGCCGACCAATCTACCTGTTTAACCCATATATTACATATTGTCAACCCGTTTATAATGACTCGTTTCACATGTTTATAACTTGATTATAACTCATTAATAACCATTAAGCTAAATTGGTTAAACAAGTCGCATTCGGATTACAAAGTTTTAAATGTGTTCAAGTTATGATTAATTTCTTTTACATGAACTAGAACTGATTTCCCGCTTGCGGGGCGGTTTTTTAATGTGATTAGAGCGTACGGATTTTTTTTCAATTGTCTTTGAAGAGAAAATAATGAACGCTTACATTTCCAACCCATTAGATACTTACAATGTTGTTTGAGAAATTAATTGTAGTCGGATTTTATGGTGTGTTAATACGGTTGAACCCACATCTTATTGCAATTTTTTATTTATTAACCGTAGTTAGTTATCATGAATTGTTTCAAATCAAACTTTTTAATTAATTATAGACTTTTAGTTATTATACACGACACATATACTAAACCCATATGACGTCATAAAAATTAAATCTATTTATTATTCATTTTAATTATATAATAAGGGTGTTACCTTAAAAAATAAAATTAATTAAATAAATACAAAAATAATGAAATTTACAAAAATATTAATTTAGATTTTTCAAGTAAGATATGTAACAATTTATTAGATGATATCATATGTCAGATGGTTTGATATTTATATTTGTGAATCAAATATTTGTCAATATAATATTTAATGTAGCTAATCAGTTATAAAATTATATATATAATAATAAATATACATAGGTTACTAGCATCAATTCGGTAGATAAACGTTTAACTATTTAGTAACCATTTTACCCATCTATTTAAAACCCAAAAAAGATTTCAAATAGAACCTAAATTACCCATGCTATTGTCTCTCCAACGTCTAGATCCCCATCACATATCACATAATAATTACATGAGCAATATCAAATGCATATCATAATTAGATAGCATATGAGTTTAGGCTAAGACTGTGTGTTTTGTGTAAACTAGGAAGTTGTTAATGGAGTCACGTCACTCGTTAACTGACGGAATTTCGCGTCTCTTCGTTAACATGTTTAGTTAATGGGAGTTTCGTTAACACATTAGCGATATTAATAAAAGAAGTTGGGAGGATGGTGGGGTCTATGGATGTGGGAACCAGTCACATGCCACCTTTATTTTCTTTTTCTTTAGTTGATTGTATTAAGTGGTAGACTGTGTTGTGATTCAAGCTAGCTCCAGATTCATCCTATAATATTGCTTCACCTAGCGCTAACTAGGCATTGGATAAAGCCCTATTGAAGTCACTTGACCTTGTTGTGGCTCAGGTGAGCAGGGACTTCAGCGACTTTTTAATTTTTTTATTTTATGTTTATTCTTTCTAAATTTGTAAACTTATATTAATTGAAAACTAATATTTAGAAAATATCACATTAAAAAAAAGACTACAACCAATAAATAATACTAGTCTAATACAAGATCATCTGGTCGCCTAGCCCACAAATGCTCGACCAACTCATGGCGAAGGTTTCTGTGTATCTCACGGTTCTTGATATTCTGTATGTTTTGGAGTTTTTGTCTTCACCGCGTAGGACATCACCTTGGTAGTTTGACAAATAGTCATACCTTGATCCGTTAGAATCATGTTATGTAGAATTATAAAGTGTGGATGACATCAATTATTTTCTCCCGTGTCCAAAACCGTATTGGTTTTGGCAATCCAATGAAATCTTTTCTTTAGAACTCCAAATGCTCTTTTAATATCTTTTCTTCCTGATTCTTGCTTCTTTGTAAAGTACTTTTTGTCATCAATTGTAGACAAAAAAGCTTGAACAAGTGTCGACCACTCCTTGTAAATACCATCAACCAGGTAGTAGTCGTTCTGGAAATTTCCCCGTTTGCATAAAACGATTGTGTAGGCTCAATCCCGTCGATAATGTCATCGAATATTGTAGATTGATCAATAACATTTAGGTCTTTATTTTACCCAATAACTCCACAAAACGCATGCCAAAACGAAAGATCATGCAAAGCCACCGGTTCAAGTATAATTGTCGGGCCGGAGCGATCACCTCAATGGAATTGACCTCACCAAGCCATAATAGCCCATCCAACATGCGTACAATCGAGGCTACCGAGCATTCTGAGAAAACATGTTTTTCACCTTGAACCTC